>JAJEJH010001969.1:0-14125 GCA_026122585.1 Anacardium occidentale
CTGCACATGCGAAAGCTAAAATATACATCACTAAAATATATACATGAACTGTTTTGTACAATGGGCCCATTGGCCTTTTCACATATACATATATTGTTTTTGTACATCAGGATACAAGAACATTTACAAAATGACCACACAGGTCCAAAACTCATATACATATTGATCGCGGGGTGTGTGCGTGCCCTCTCCGCCAGCCTCGATCCAACTGCTCCTCGAACCCAGCACGAACCACCTGAAAAGGATGGAAGAAGGAGGGGAATGAGTGATAAAGATCACCCAGTAAGCGCTCCTTACTTCCCTCAATACCCAGGCAAGCACAAACAATCATATAAATCAAACATACCTGGGTCTCGGCCCTAATCATACATCTACGCGCTTGCTGGTATCTGAAAACTGATCATCTGGATCTCATTCATTCATTACTATCATATGTGTTCATGTCATGATGTGTATGTCATGTCATGATAACTGAAAACACTGGATGCATGCATCTGAATACCTCTTTGTACCCAATGGTACCTACTGTGCTGATCAGATTGGTGAACACAGGGATTCGGCATCCTGGCCATGTGGGCTGAACCGTCTAGCTACTGGCTAGAAAGCTGAATCTGCATCCTGTACTGCTATGATCTGACTGGTGTCAGAGAGCTGAAACTGAAACACTGCTTCGATCTGACTGGTGTCAGAGAGCTGAAACTAAAACACTGCTGAGCATCCTTACTGGTGTCAAAAGCTGAATCTCACAGATGTCCCCTCGTGTTCCACCTATACTCTTACCCGTACATCGGGTTCTGAAAACTACTGAATTCGAATCTCCTGATCCTCTCTGAAGCTACATGTAATGCCATGATATGCATATGCAGCTTATTATCTGATTTCATACTCATCTGATGCTTATCTGAAGCCAATTAGCCTTTGTTCGGAATTCGCATGCTTAATTAGTCAATTAATATTCTTTTTCTGAAAAACTGCTGATGCACGGGCGTGCATGAAACGTGTACGGGCGTACACCAGGACGCACGGGACCGTGCACTGGTCGTGCGCCTGGTCGTGCAAGCTACTGGAATTTACTATTCATCTTCACTGAAAACGCTTATGCACGGGCGTGCATGGTGGGATGCACGGGCGTGCATGGGCAATTTCTGGCCGTGCACAGGTCATGTACACGGGCGTGCGTCTGGAAAAACGAAGACTCACGGCCGTGCCATACTGGCGCACGGTCGTGCGTCTGGTTCTTCAACAAAGCACCGCCTAGAAACTTGCCTCAAATGCATACCAAATCACATTCAATTGCAATCACACTTCAATATCACATTCCCAGCATCACAAACAACACAATTCAAGCTCCACAAGCAACATGCATCATCAATCATGGAATCTACCATGGAAACATCTTCTTTCTCTCACTAAAGCCATACATACACACATGCATGCTTCAAGAATGGAAATTTTTCAACCAAATCAACATACAAAGCCATAGAATCATTCCCAACATTCATCAACACGCAAAGGACGCATCCATGGCATCAAACATCACAAAGCAAGCCGGGAAAAATGCGAGAAGAAGTGAAGAACACTTACCTCTCTCCATGCTTCGGGAAACTTCACAAATCTCTAATCTCCTGGCTCTCTAACCGGATTGGGAGCTTCTTGCAGCTGGATTCCCTCTCTAGGAACAGGAAGAGCTGAAATGGAAGAGAGAAAATGGCTAAAAGAAACTTGGGTGAGAAAAGAAATGACATTTCTCTCGGCTCTCACTTAAATATTATGCCATGCACGGGCGTGCACCAATGATGCACGGGCGTGCACCAGGGAAAATGAACTTAGTTCATTTCCCGCGCATTCGCTCACTCGAATCCTTTCGAAAGGATTCCAACGGAAGCCACATGGCTTCAAAAACTTACCAACTCACCCCTGAACTATAACAGACTCCCAATCTCTCACTGAATCTCATTTCTAACCCCGAAACTCTTACCGGAAAGGCTTCCATAATCTAGGATGCTACAGTTTTACAAGTTCTGGAAATGGAATTGCAAAAGCAAATTGAGACACACGATTATGTACCTAAGGGTGTACAATCGTGTTGTCATTCATTTTGCATGGCCACGGTTGCATAGTGTATACACGATTAAGGCTAGCATGCCTGTGCTTTTGGGTATACGACTGTGTGACTTAAAGGTCACGGTCGTGTGCACTTTCCCAATTTCACATGATCGTGTCTTAAAGAGCCACGACCATGTGTGTGTAGTAGTCTACTTGCCTATGTACGTAGGGACATGACCATGTGTATAACACACATACCCATGTAGCCTAAAATACACAACCATATAGCAAGCCCAATTGTGGCAAGAGATTCTAGAAGTTAGCACGACGAGGCACACGCCCTACGCATGACCCCATGCATTCTCATGTATAATCGTATGTCACCTGGCACACGTTCATATGCCTAGCAAAAGTTATAGAAACAACTTAATAAGAGAGAAACCAGTAGAAATTGATAATAAAACCGAGAAAAGATAAAATATTTTTCCAGATTCATAATCAAACCCCCACCAATAAGAGAAATTCAGTAGTAACTTGGAAACAGTTTAAGTAATCAATAGATTACGCTTAGAATATGGGATAAAAATAAGAAACTGTAATGTAAATAGTAAGAAGCATATATAGCAGAAACTAGCAAATTTACAATAAAATACAGATAACATACATAAAACTTATCCCCAAGCTTAATAAGTTATAAAACTAGAAGTTTCAGTGAAAATAAACATAATATAATTATAATAACTATACAGTTACACAAAATGTAACTAGAGAAAGAGAAAATAATAAGATTTCATACATGAATAGTATTATTCAGTATAGCATGCCAACTCAGTAATTTTAAGAAAGGGATCGAGGGATCCTCATGCATTAGTTTTAGCACCACAACCTAATTTCTAGGTTAGTTATTATGGGTGTATACAATGAGACACTTGTGAGTTTGCATAGCCCGTTATAGAGGGTATCTTATTATAAAGGGAGTCCAATGTCCGTTAGAGAGGACATGATCACTGACTAGGCTCGTTAGAGAGAGTATTGGAAGTGCATCAATAGTAATAAACTCACACGGTCAGGGTGTCAAATCCTTGTATTCATTAACTTAATCAATACCACAGATTTATATTATTAGTATATCATCATCAGACATCATACATATATAGTATATTATATGATATAACATAGCAAGCAATGATTTTCAAAAAGGGATCAAGGGATCCATATACATGAATTTTTAGTATTACAATTCGATGTTCGAGTTAGCTATTAGGAGGTGAATATAAGGGCACTTGTAAGTTTGCACAACCCGTTAAAAAGGGTATCCCATTAGAGAGGGAGTTCAGTGTTCGTTAGAGAGGGCATGATCATTGACTAGACTCGTTCAAAGAAGTGTTGGATGTGCATCAATAATATTAAACTCACACGGCTAAGGTGTCAAATTCCTGTGTTTATCAGTTTGATTAGCATAGTAAGTATCCATGTAAGTACAAAAAGATTTCAAATATAGTTTTTAGATACAATTTATCACTTAGCTTTTTAGTATTTTAGGTTTTTCAAATCCCAACAACATTTTCAATAAAATAGTTTTCAGAAAGATGTTTTCAGTAAATAGACCTTAGAATGTAGATATGATTTTCAGTATAACTTAACATGATTTTAACATACTTCATATCATATTATATACAGTATAAGATTAAGTAGATTAGAGAACTAAGGATTGTAATAGTAAAATGAATTAAAATTTATCAAACAAATTGATAAGTAAGGGAAAAGATAGAATATGTGATACGAAACAGAGTATGCCTATAAACTTACAACATAAGACATAAACAAAACAATAGATAAGAAATAGAGCAATTAAGAACCATATAGTATAGTTTATAAATAAATAATAGCTCATAACTAATAATGAATACTATAGCCTGACATATGACATACTCAGAGCAAAATAGAAAGAAATCAAGTAAGCTTAAAAAAAGATCATAAGTACCACTGACTAATTAAATAATAATTATATACAACTTCACTAAGAATCATACTTTATAGTATATTGAGGAAAAAAAAAAAAAGTAGATAAACTCTCATGACCATTCTTGAGTAGTTTTAAAAAATAAACTTGTTAGATACCTTCATAGATTATAAAGGAAGATAAAACAGTAAGAAGAGGAAGTGATAAAGTGTTAGTTAGGAGTACCTAAACAATTTATACTGTGTTATATATGTATACCCATATACGTAATTATGGCAGGGCATGAGTTAAAGTCCATATATCTAGATCCTCGGAGAGAAACCTATAAAGTATGAAATAACGTAAGCAAAAATATAAGGCGTTTAGCTAAGATCTTAAAGAACTCGAGGGCACTCTAAATCTCAAATTATAATTAAGAAAGAGAACAGGATAGTGAATATCAGTTTGATTGCTTAAACTTAATGGAATTGGACTACGGGATGTACCTTACAAGTAGGTGGACGGATAAATGCACAAATGAGGAAAAGTATGAAACAAAACATGTGACAAGTTTAACAAACATTGTGGTGGCATCCCAAGGTGTTAAAGCACGCATATGCTACATCAAAGACAAAACTTAGACATTGCAATGCCATGCCACAATGCACAAATATGTGCTAGGCTAGAGTTAAGGTGTTGCAACCTTAAGCCACAGCTTATGCGCAAGTGCAACATGTTGCCTGTATGTTATGAGACTACATGCAGCGTGCTACCTCTTGCATGTTGTTTCTTTTTTGCCTTCTCAAATGCTTTAGCCTGCATGTTTGATCTTTCCTACTTGAATTGAGGTGGTTTTGAGAACCTTATTAGGCCATAATGAAGTCCTAAAAATTGATTTGTCAATACATTACTTTGTTTTGAAAATGATGACTATTGAATTTGAGTGAAATATGCTAGCACCTCTTTGACTTAAACAACTATGAACCATATTCATATCACTTTTGCAAGGGATCCATAAGTTTTTCACTTTTGTTATATTTTTTCTAAGTGTAACTTAGATGATGACTTTAAATCACTCTGTGATGGGCTGAAAGCCTATTCACATGTTTATCTTGGTCATGGTAGGATGATTAAACAAGAGTGGTAAAAACTTATACACTTGTTAAGTCAAAAATCTGTAAGGGTAACTTAGGAAAAAGTTAGATTAAAAATTGATTATTTGTCTTGAATTGGTGTTCCCTAGATTTGGTTTTTTGATTTATAAACCCATAAAAGGAAAGAGGTGTTGGGTTTACCAAAGTTATCAAAAGGACTTAAGATTTGTAGGACCCGCCGCCACGAGTACCCCTGCTGTGCTGAATAATAACAATATTTGGGGAGCTTTTATTAATCATCTGAAAATATGGGTACCCGCGACGGGAATCCTACGAAAATAAAATAACTGAAACTGTACAATGCTTTACATTTCTATACATGCGGAAGCTCATCTGAATATACATTATATATATATATATACATCTGAAATATACAACTGTTCTGTACAAGGGCCCACTGGCCTACATCATATACATATACTGTACATCTGGATACGAAACATGTACAACAATGACCACACAGGTCCAAAACTGATATACACTGATCGAGGTGTATGTGCATGCCTTCTCCGTCAGCCTCGATCCAACCGCTCCTCGAACCCAGCACGAACACCTGCAAAACTGGAAGAAGGAGGGGGGATGAGTGATAAAGATCACCCAGTAAGCGCTCCTTACTTCCCTCAATACCCAAGCAAGCACAACAATCACATAAACAAACACATACCTTGGCCTCGGCCCTAATCATACATCTATGCGCTTGCTGGAATCTGGAAACTGTTATCTATATCTCATTCATTCATTATTATCATATGGATGCATGTCATGATGTGTATGTCATGTCATGCTAACTGAAAACTGGATGCATGCATCTGAATACCTCTCTCTGTACCCTCGGGTACCTGCTGTGCTGATCAGACTGGGTAATACAGGGATTCGGCATCCTGGCCATGTGGGTTAACCATTCTAGCTACCGACTAGAAAGCTGAATCTGATATCTGCACTACTACGATCTGACTGGTGTCAGAGAGCTGAAACTGAAATGCTGCTGAATCATCTGACTGGTGTCAGGAACTGAATCTGAAAACACTGCTCAGCGTTCTGACTGGTGTCAGAAGGCTGATTCCCACAGATGCCTCCTCGTATTCACCCTATACTCTCACCCGTACATCAGGTTCTGAATACTGCTGAATTCGGATCCCCTGATCCTCTCTGAAGCTACATGTAATGCCATGACATGCATATGCAGCTTATTAACTCATTACATGCTTATTTGATGCTTACCTGAAGCCATTAAATTTTTATTCTGAATTCGCATGCTCAATTTCCCATTCAAATAACATTTTTCTGAAATTCTGCTGATGCACGGGCGTGCATGAAATGTGCACGGGCGTGCACCCTGACGCACGGGACCGTGCACTGGTCGTGCGCCTGGTCGTGTAACTCTCGAGAATTTACTATTCATTATCCCTGAAATTGCCTATGCACGGGCGTGCGTATGCGGACACACGGGCGTGCATGTACATTTCCTGGCCGTGCATGGGTCGTGCATACGGGCGTGCATCTGGAGAAACACAGGCTCACGGCCGTGCCATACTGGCGCACGGTCGTGCGTCTGGTTCTTCAACAAAGCACCGCTCGAAAAATGCATGAAATGGCCAACCAAAACACATCCAATTGTAATCACACTTCAAGTACATGTTCTCAACATCCAAATTAGCACAATTCAAGCCTCAACCTGCACGTGCATCATCAATCATGGAATCTACCATGCAAACATCTTATTTCTCTCACTAAGCCATACATGCACACATGCAAGCTTCAAGGGTGAGAATTTGCCATCAAACTCGACATGCAAGGCCATAAAGGCATCCCAAACATTCATCAACATGCATATAATTCATCCATGGCAGCAAAAGGCACAAAGCAAGCGGGGAAAACTCAAGAAAAGGTAAGGAAACACTTACCTCTCTCCATGCTTTGAAATCAAGCTTGAAATCACTAATCTCTTGGCTCTCTAATCGGATTGGGAGCTTCTTGCAGCTGGATTCCCTCTCTAGGAACAGGAGGAGCTGAAAGGAAGAGAGAAATTTTGGCTAAAGAGAAAAACTTGGGTGAGAAAAATGACATAATGCTC
Organism: Anacardium occidentale; assembly: GCA_026122585.1. Lineage (NCBI taxonomy): Eukaryota > Viridiplantae > Streptophyta > Magnoliopsida > Sapindales > Anacardiaceae > Anacardium > Anacardium occidentale. The sequence continues at coordinate 7,217 of JAJEJH010001969.1, forward strand.
ACGGCTCACTTAAATACTATGCCACGCACGGGCGTGCACCAATGATGCACGGTCGTGCACCAATGATGCACGGTCATGCACCAGGGAAAATAAGTATAACTTATTTCCCGCTCGCTCGCCTAATCGAATCCTTCCGAAAGGATTCCAACGGAAGCCACATGGCTTCGAAAACTTACCAACTCACCCCTGAACTTAACCAGACTCCAAATCTCTCTCTGAATTCAATTTCTAACCCCAAAATTCTACCCCTAAGGGCTTTCGGATCTAGGATGCTACATTTCCTCCCCCCTTATAAAAATTCCGACCCCCGAAATTACCTGAATAACTCTGGGAACCTATCCCTGCTCTCAGATTCTACCTCCCAAGTGGCTTCCTCCACTCTCTGACTGCGCCATAAGACCTTCACTAGAGGAATCTGCTTGTTCCGGAGAACCTTGACTTTATAGTCCAGAATCTGTACTGGCAGCTCTTGATAACTCAAATCATCAGCCAAGTCTACCTCTGAAAATTGAAGCACATGAGATGGATCTCCCACATACTTCCTCAACTGCGACACATGGAACACATTATGGATCCTGTCCATGCTAGCTGGCAAAGCCAATCTGTAGGCAACTGTCCCTACTCTCTCAAGTATCTCATAGGGACCAATGAATCTAAGGGCCAACTTCCCCTTTCTGCCAAATCTGAGAACGTGCCTGTACGGAGCAACTCTCAGGAATACTCTGTCGCCTACTGCAAACTCAATCTCTCTGCGTCTCAGGTCTGCATAGCTCTTCTGCCGATCCTGGGCCTGTTTCATCCTTTGCCTGATGATTCGGATCTGCTCAATCATACCCTGAACTATCTCTGGACCAACAACTGTCTCCAGGGAATCTCTCTCTCCAATCTCATCCCAATGAAGAGAAGATCTACACCTCCGACCGTATAATGCCTCAAATGGAGCCATCTGAATAGTCGCCTGATAACTGTTATTATACGCGAACTCCATGAGGGGAATCAACTCTGCCCAATCGGTCTGGAAGTCCATACAACAAGCTCTAAGCATATCCTCCAGAGTCTTGTTAACTCTCTCGGTCTGCCCATCTGTCTGAGGATGGTAGGCTGAACTAAACTGTAATCTGGTCCCCAAGGCTCTCTGCAATGATCTCCAGAAAGCTGACAAGAATCTGGAGTCTCTATCTGACACTATAGTCCTGGGAACACCATAGAGTCTGACCACTTCTCTGATATACAATCTCCCCAACTGATCAGTAGACATGCCCTGTCTGACTGGCAGAAAATGAGCTGACTTACTCAGCCTGTCCACAATCACCCAAATGCCATCAAATCCTTTCTGAACTCTGGGAAGACCAGAAATAAAATCCATGGAGATATCCTCCCATTTCCACTCAGGAATACTCAAGGGATGAAGTAAACCTGATGGTCTCTGATGCTCTGCCTTAACCTGCTGACATACCAGACATTTGGAAACGAAATCTGCTATGTCTTTCTTCATGCCTGACCACCAGAAACTCTTCTTGAGATCCTGATACATCTTTGTACCGCCTGGGTGCGCTGAATACACCGTGCTGTGCGCCTCTGACAAAATCCTCTGTCTCAGCTCTAAACTCTGTGGCACACATACTCTGTCCCTGAATCTCAAGATCCCATCTCTGAACTCAAAATCTGGCATTGCTCTATCTGACATCCTCTGAAGCATGCCCTGAGTCCACTCGTCAGATATCTGGCACTCTCTGATCTCATCATACAGAGAAGATCTGATCTGTAATCTGGAGAAACCTGCAGTCACTATCTCAATCTGCTCTCGGGCTATCTCATACTGCAACTCTCTCTGAACTGAAAGATTGGATAAGGCTACTCGCCTACTCAAAGCATCTGCCACTACATTGGCTCTCCTTGGATGATATCTGATGTCAACATCATAATCTTTCACCAGCTCTAACCATCTCCTCTGCCTCATATTGAGCTCTCTCTGGGTGAAGAAATATTTCAGACTCTTGTGGTCTGAATAAATGCTGCACTTAACTCCATATAAGTAATGTCTCCAAATCTTCAAGGCAAACATAACTGCAGCTAACTCCAAATCATGAGTGGGATATCTCATCTCATGATCTTTCAACTGTCTGGAGGCATAAGCAATAACTCTACCACTCTGCATCAACACTGCCCCAATCCCCTGATGGGACGCATCTGTATAAATGTCAAATTCAACTCCCTCCTGTGGTAGCGCCAAAACTGGAGCACTAGTCAATCTCTGCTTAAGCTCCTGGAATCGTGCCTCGCACTCATCTGACCAAACAAATGGAACCTCTTTCCTAGTCAAGGCAGTGAGAGGCCTTGCTAGGTTAGAGAATCCCTCTATGAATCTCCTATAATAACCTGCCAATCCAAGGAAACTTCTGATTTCCTTTACTGTCCTCGGCTTTGGCCAACTCAAAACTGCCTCTACCTTACTGGGATCCACTGAAATGCCATCTGCTGAAACCACGTGACCCAGAAATGCAACTCTATCAAGCCAGAACTCACATTTGGAAAACTTGGCAAATAACTGCCTATCTCTCAATCTCTGAAGCACGTATCTGAGATGCTCCTCATGCTCTGCCACACTCCTGGAATACACCAGAATGTCATCAATGAAAACCACCACGAACCGGTCTAAGCAATCGTGAAACACCCGGTTCATCAGATCCATAAAGATCGTTGGGGCATTAGTCAACCCAAATGGCATGACCACGAACTCATAGTGCCCGTATCTGGTCTTGAAAGCTGTCTTGGGAACATCTCTGTCTGCCACTCTGACCTGATAGTACCCAGATCTCAAATCAATTTTCGAAAACACTGCTGCCCCTCTCAACTGATCAAACAAATCATCTATCCTCGGCAGGGGATACTTGTTCTTCACTGTTACTCTGTTCAGCTCCCTATAGTCGATACACATCCTCATCGACCCATCTTTCTTCTTCACAAATAGAATCGGAGCTCCCCAAGGCGAACAACTAGGTCTGATAAACCTCTTATCTGTCAACTCCTGAAGCTGCTTCTTTAACTCCTGAAGCTCAGCTGGAGCCATCCGGTACGGAGCCTTAGAAATTGGAGCCGTACCTGGAAGAAGCTCAACACTAAACTCCAACTCTCTGTCTGGAGGCAACCCTGGTAACTCGTCTGGAAACACATCTGAAAACTCTCTAACAACTGGCACCTCCTCGATACTCGGACCCACTGAACTGCTGCATACAACATTTGCCAAGTATCCGACACAACCCTGTCTCAACAATCTACTCGCCTGAATGCTGGAGATTGTAGCATCCTAGATCCAGAAGCCCTTAGGGGTAGACTTTCGGGGTTAGAAATCGAATTTAGAGAGAGATTGGGAGTCTGGATAAGTTCAGGGGTGAGTTGGTGAGTTTTCGAAGCCACGCGGCTTCCGTTGGAATCCTTTCGGAAGAATTCGATTAGGCGAGCGAGCGGGAAATAAGTTATACTTATTTTCCCTGGTGCACGACCGTGCATCATTGGTGCACGCCCGTGCGTGGCTTGGTATATAGGTGGAACCGTGAGTTAAGTTCATTTCTTTACTCACCCGTTTGCATTTTTAGCCAGTTTCCCTCTTCCTTTCAGTGCCTCCCGTCCTTAGAGAGGAAATCCAGCCACCGGTTGTTCCAAATCCGGCGAGAGAGCAAAGGGATTAGTGAAGTTCCTAAGCATGGAGAGAGGTAAGTGTTCCTTACCTTTTCTTGAGCTTTCCCGACTTGCTTTGTGCCTTTTTGCTGCCATGGATGAATTATATGCATGCTGATGAATGTGTGGATGGCTTATATGTGATTGCATGTTGATTTGGTTGATAGATTTCCACCCTTGAAGCTTGCATGTGTGTATGTATAGCCTTAGAAAGAGAAAGAAGGTATTTCCATGGTAGATCCCGTGATTGATGATGCATGTGCAAGTTGAGGCTCGAATTGTGTTATTTGGGACGTGGTTAGCGTGTGTTTGAAGTGTGATTGTGAATGAATGTGATTTGGTTGGCCATTTGTGCATTTTCCGAGCGGTGCTCTGTTGAAGAACCAGACGCACGACCGTGCGCCAGTATGGCACGGCCGTGAGCCTGTGTTTCTCCAGATGCACGCCCGTGTGCACGACCCTGCACGGCCAGAAAATGTGCATGCACGCCCGTGTGTCCGCATACGCACGCCCGTGCATAAGCATTTTCAGTGACAATGAATAGTGAATTCCAGTAGCTAGCACGCCCAGACGCACGACCAGCGCACGGTCCCGTGCGTCATGGTGCACGCCCGTGCACATTTCATGCACGCCCGTGCATCAGTAGAATTTCAGAAAAATGTTATTTGAATGGGAAATTGAGCATGCGAATTCAGAATAAATATTTAATGGCTTCAGATAAGCATCAAATAAGCATGTAATGAGTTAATAAGCTGCATATGCATATCATGGCATTACATGTAGCTTCAGAGAGGATCAGGGGATCCGAATTCAGTAGTATTCAGAACCCGATGTACGGGTAAGAGTGTAGGGTGAATACGAGGGGGCATCTGTGGGAATCAGCCTTCTGACACCAGTCAGAACGCTGAGCAGTGTTTTCAGATTCAGTTCTTGACACCAGTCAGATGATTCAGCAGCATTTCAGTTTCAGCTCTCTGACACCAGTCAGATCGTAGCAGTGCAGATATCAGATTCAGCTTTCTAGCCGGTAGCTAGAATGGTTAACCCATATGGCCAGGATGCCGAATCCCTGTATTACCCAGTCTGATCAGCACAGCAGGTACCCGAGGGTACAGAGAGAGGTATTCAGATGCATGCATCCAGTTTTCAGTTACCATGACATGACATACACATCATGACATGCATCCATATGATAATAATGAATGAATGAGATACAGATAACAGTTTCCAGATTCCAGCAAGCGCATAGATGTATGATTAGGGCCGAGGCCAAGGTATGTGTTTGTTTATGTGATTGTTGTGCTTGCTTGGGTATTGGGGAAAGTAAGGAGCGCTTACTGGGTGATCTTTATCACTCATCCCCCCTCCTTCTTCCAGTTTTGCAGGTGTTCGTGCTGGGCTGAGGAGCGGTTGGACCGAGGCTGACGGAGAAGGCATGCACACACATCTCGACCAGTGTATATCAGTTTTGGACCTGTGTGGTCGTATGTACTTTTGTATGTACCCAGATGTACAGAAACACTATGTATGTATAAGATAAAGGCTAATGGGCCCATTGTACAGAACAGAATATATATATATATGTTAATGATGTATATTCAGAGAAGCTTCCGCGTGTACAGAAATGTAAAGCATTGTATAGTTTCAGTTATTTATATTTTTTTTTTTTTTCGTAGGAATCCCGTCGCGGGTACCCATATTTTCAGGTGATTAATAAAAGCTCCCATCAGTTTTTCAGCAGCAGGGGTACTCGTGGCGGCGGTTCCTACACACACCAATCATAACACCCATCTTCTGTAAACCGGCCTCGGATCTGAGTGCTCTCCCCAAGGCATCACTGAATCTCTGAGGAGGCTCTGGGCCTGTCATCACATCCTTGTAGATCGCAGGATGTAACCCATGAATAAATTTCTGAACTCGGCCCAACTCTGTCCCTGTCAAACTCGGGACGAATCTCGCTAATGCATTGAACCTGGTAGCATATTCCTTCACTGAACTCGAACCCTGAGCCAAATCAATAAACTCCTGGGCCTTAGCATAAATTACCTCCAAACTCCTGTACTCTGCATCGAACAACTGTCTGAATCTTGCCCATGTCATCTGCCCTTCACTGATGGAAGTCTTGGCTAGATTCCACCAAACTTTAGCATCACCCTTGAGAAGGAACACTGCATATCGAACCTTCTCTCTCTCTGATAAGGTGTAGAGGCCCATGACATTCTCCACTGCCTCAATCCACTCCTCTGCTACAGCTGGATCCCTAGATCCACTAAATTTAGCTGGCTGAAACGATGCTGGCAGATGATAAATCGGATGAAGTCTCTCTGAAGAACCAGTACCCACTGTATCCGAACTCATACCCTGACTGAAATCTGTATAACCTGTCGGATACTGATGCCTCTCTCTAACTGACTGAGGCTGCGACTGATACTGATACGGTCGCTGATACTGCGGATGCGGCTGATGATGTGACTGATAATGAGACTGAGAATGTCTTCTCCTCGGAATCTGATGACTCTCAAACTGAGGAGGAGTAACTCTATCTGACTCTGTAGCATTACCCACTCCAGCTTGCTGGAGGCTCTCTCTGACAACATCCCCAATCATATCTCTCAACTGATCGGGTCTCATCGACACATGGGAGGTAGTCTGAGAGCGCCGCCTATCACTAACACTCATAGGACGGGCGGGTGAACTACTATCTGTCTCGTCTAGATATCTAGGGACATACTCCTCTCTATCTATAGCATCACAACAAACTGGGGTTAGAATCACATAACACAATCAATTTGGAAAGTAAATACCTGACTGTGCTGTGAGGAGGGTCTGGACGACGGCTGCGAAGGAGAGAAAAGCACCACACACTTACAACTTTGCTCTGATACCAACAAATGTAGGACCCGCCGCCACGAGTACCCCTGCTGTGTTGAATAATAACAATATTTGGGGAGCTTTTATTAATCATCTGAAAATATGGGTACCCGCGACGGGAATCCTACGAAAACAGAATAACTGAAACTGTACAATGCTTTACATTTCTATACACGCGGAAGCTCATCTGAATATACATCATATATATATATATACATCTGAAATATACAACTGTTCTGTTCAAGGGCCCACTGGCCTACATCATATACATATACTGTACAACAATGACCACACAGGTCCAAAACTGATATACACTGATCGAGGTGTGTGTGCGTGCTTTCTCCGTCAGCCTCGATCCAA
>JAJEJH010000197.1:0-11599 GCA_026122585.1 Anacardium occidentale
TTGCCTGATTTTTAGTTTCGGTATATAAGAGTGGTTTCCTTTTCTGGTTTGTCACCTAACATGAGGTAACGTTAGAATTATAAATGTGTTAAAATTTTAATATTTATATCGAAGGATAATATTGGTTTTACATTGTTAAATAATTTAGGATAATCAATATAAATACTGTCAACTACTTATTTGGATAAAAATGCAAGTTAACTATGTAATAAAATAAAAAGTCTTAATGTATTGTCAAATATTATGGATTGTCAATTTCGATGTAAGCAAGAGCAACAAAATTTTAGTTTGTAATGCCAATAATAGAGTTGTCGAGAGTATTACCTGCATGTCATCAGTTTTAAACCAACAAAAGACTCATTCGAGAGTAAATTAAGTTATTCTATTTGTTTATGATATTTTTTAGATTTATAAATTAAAAAAAATTAGGAGAGATCGATTTTTTATTTTAATGTTTATAAATACTCTATTTTATAAGTTATTTTAACCAAATATATAACCATATTATTATCTTTTAATTTTGAAATTTTATCATATTTTAGGCTTATAAGTTGGACTTATTTTGACCAGTTTTTCATTTATGTTAATTTCAATGAATTTAAAAATTATTTATATAAATTTAGAATAAAATATTTTCTTATAAAGTATTTGCTTATTGGTTATATATTTGGTATCTTTTTAAATTTAATATAATCGAAAATTTGGACTTATTTTCTTATAAATTTAGAATAAAAATCATTTATGTAATATAATCGAAATATATTTTCATAATAATATAATAAAAAATTAAGTTTATATAAATAATGATTTGATAAAATAATTTAGTATCTTTTTTAGTCATTTTAATAATAAAATATACTTATAAATCATATTTTATCAAGCATGTCAACTGTTTATCAGCTATTAATTAAACATGTAACTACTTAAAATTATAAATCTTTATAAATTCAATTTAGCTTATAAGCATTAGTCGTTTATAAACTAATTTTTATAAATTGGATCAAACAGACTCTATAAAGTCCTTACGGTTAGTAGCCAACAAAGTGTCTGTTTTCAACAACTAAGCATGAGTATATAAATGGTATTTAACTACCCACTCCCAACTCATGTAATGGTTAGGAGAATCGTAACAAATTGGATTTATTTTATAAATAGCAGCTTTAGGATTCTTCAAGGAAGAGAAATCTTAAAACAGTTTAGTTTAATAATAATAAAATTCCTATTTTGGATGAATCAATATTGTGTGATTATTTACTTTATTCATCTCTTAAATTAAGTATGTTTTTGTTTTTAAGAAAATATTGTAGTTCATCTTCTTTAAAATTGGTGTAAAAAATGTTCATGTTCAGATGACAGTCGCATATGAGCACTGCGTGAGGTAATTGTTGAACTATTTTATATCTTATTTGTTTGATGGTCAACCTTCTTTTCTAGTCTCATCTTAGTTATTTTTTTTTCATAAGAACTTGAAGTGGGGCAATACTTCTCTTGTTTGTATTGAATGTCAAACACTATTTGACACATTATATGATACTTGTAAGAGTCGTTGAGATTTTTGGATCAAGAGAAACACTGAAAGCGTTTGTATTTTCGAAAATTTATTCATACACATGGGACAATCATGTGAAACCTAAATATAAAATTAGATTATACCATTGATATGGCTTTGTCATTTTTTATGATGAACATATAAATATAATGCTTACTACTTGTGGGATAAATGGAGTGGAACAAAATTTAACATAGCTTGAATCAATTATTTTGCTGTTTGATATTACCTCTAATTTTTTACGTCTAGGCTGATTATGGACTTGAAAGAAACAACATTTGAATGTTTATACATGTTACATATGCCATCAAATGGTCTTGGACATGCTTAATTTTCTTTAAACTGGAAGTTCAGATTGTAACAAGGTTTTGTTGTATAAGGGTGCAATAAATTTTATGTTCTGGGTGAGAGTATATGCAATTGATCTGAATGTCCTGCTGTCTAGTTAAGATATTGAGAAAACCACATAATTTCTGTTCGTACAGATGTCCTGATTTTAACTTTTTTATTCATTTGATTATGCTTACATTGTGATTCCAATGTTATAATTGAATGGGCAGCATGGCGTCAATGTGAAACACCAGGAGTATTTTGCTGATAGCCCATCAACTGGGATGGATCCTGCTTCAAGGGAAGAATGAGAGAAGCTGTACTAATAACGTAAGGTCTTTCTATGTATTGTCCTTATAACATCTAGGCCGCTATCGCCAGGTTATAAACCTTTCTGCATACTGTTTGTAATCTGAGGAAACCATCAATTTTTAGTCCAGCAGTTAATTAGAAATCTTGTACATTCGTTTCGTATTTCATCTTGAAGAGTAATTGTCTTGCAATCTAATGACAACTATATTTTGTAACAAATTGATCCTTTTGCCTTTTCGTTATTTTTTTACTATATAGTACGAGCCTTAATCGTCAAGCTTGGGACCATGACCTTGGTTTAGTCCTTGATTACAGAATTCTAATTCTAATCATTGTTTGTTCTGGTCCGGGCTAATAGCACGAGTAAGTTGTAGAATTTTGTAATTACTGGGATTCGAATTGAGTGAGGAATCCTATTTCGGTGAATATTATTTTAATGTTTATTTAATTTATAATCAATCTAATTATCGATTAAATTGGTTGAATAGGTCTAGACTTGAAACAGTCTTGACTTATTCAAAGGGTTATCAACTTCTGTATGCATATAAATTATTTGTCTTTGTTTTGGTAAAGGTATGTAATACCTAGACTGTGACCATAACTGAAACCTTGCCTAAGTCCAGAATTTTAATTCACCTTCCACTTTCTTCACCAAACCGTTTCTTCTAAATTGATGTCAAGAGACTTTGAATTCCAAATCCATGGCTTCATCCATATTATTAGTTAATTGATGTGAGCATTAAGGTTACATTAAAAATGTGAGACTAAAGTCATCGTCATCTTAGTAAGTTACAGCGTACCTTATTATGGTCAGGGTGGTTTAAATGTTCTGATTTCCAGTCAAGATATTGAAAGGGTCAAAATGATTCTTTTAGATAATATATGTATATGCTTATTACATCTTCTGCATATTGTTTCCAGCAACAGAATCCATTCAAATTGTTCTAACTCAAATCTTGATTCTGTTTGGCTTAAATCGAAGTTCGCTTTGATGATGATTTTTCTTTTTCTTATCATTTTTGACAATTTTTATAGATTTTCTTCTTTGTTTATTTTTTCTTTCTTTTATGATTCAAACAAATCAAATTTGGTCTCGAATTGAAAAATTTTGGATTCTTCTTTTGTTTATACGTTGGCTTGTAGAAAATTTTTCGGTTATACTGTACATAGAAAGTCGCCCAGAATATGGGACGCAATGAGTTAATTTCCATGTCTTTCAAGGTGCCTTCCTTCAATAAAAAAATTTAAACATCCAGCCAACCAAAAGAAAAGTCATCGTCGTCTTCGTCTTCGTCTTTTTAAATATTATTTTGATAATTTTGGTCTAATTAAGTTACTACATATAATACCAGTTTTCAGTATCATTATTTGGAGGTATCATAATAACTTAAAATAAAAGTGAACTCGATTAAAGTTCAGTTAATAATATTGAAAAAGATAAGGAGGAGCTACTGAAAAAGAATAAGAATTATTAAAAAAAATAATTATCATGAAAAATAATGTTTAAAAAAGAAAACTTTTAACAAAATATCCCTGATGAATTCTTAAATTTAAATTAAATTGTCACATTAAAATGGCCGGGACCATAACAATTAAATTCACTTGGACATTTCAATAATGCCTTCGACAATAAGACCGTGACCGTGATTGAGACCGTGCAGAATTCGATTTAAAATTTGGCCTTCTTGTCCAAGCTATTGAATGTGAATTAAAATGACGTCTTCAGACTTTGAATCACTGAATATAATTAACACATGATTCGAGGGTGAATGTGATTTAAGTCCTGAGTCAAGTTGAGATCAGATTAAGTTTAAACTGGTCAATTTAAAATTCAATTAAAACCGTTCAAATAATGAAATATTAATTTAAGAGAAGGAAAAAAATTAAAAAATAAGAAAGAGAACCATCAATTATACAAACATTGGTGCTAACAAGAAATGTTTTATTTTAAAATTTTTTTTAACTCAAACTTAGTTTGATTGAAACTGAATATTAATATTTGTCCACCTCATCTAATCTATCAGTATTATATAACTTTATAATTATATACATTAAAAATTTTTAGATATGATTAAGATTATTGACTATCAATTATAAAATAAGAAAAACAAAAGAAAATACAGTATAATTTAAAAAAAAAGTCAATGCATACCAAATGACAATATAGGGCTCATTTCAATTCAGCTTGTATTTGTTTAATTTGAGTTTATACTAACTTTAAACCAAGAGTTTCAGTATATTTTTAAAATTAAGCTAAACTCAAATTATAATGAATTCGATTTGGTTTGATTTGAGTTCATTTTAAATTTGTAGTTCAGTTTGTAATTCAAAGTCGTAGTTCAAGTTTGATTTGAATTTATAATTTGAATTTGTGACTTAAATTTTTGGTTTAAATTTATAGTTCATTAATAAAATAACGTTGTTTTGTAAGTAAATCACAAATTTGAGTTATTAATCTAATTCATTTAAACCGAATTTGTATTAAATTAAATTAAACTTTTTTTATTTAAATTAAACTTCACTCATTTCTAATTTTGACTCGATAAATTCAAACTGAACTAACTTTTAGTAGCCAAAAGGTGTTTAGATTCGATTCGATTTATATCCACCCTTGATAAAATGTGACGAAGCTTCATTAATCTATATAATTGTATCCAGAAGTGTTCAAAATTAGTTGGTAATTGAACCAAACTGATTTTTAAACAGAAAAAAAGATAGATTATTTGAAAATTTGATTCGAAAACCAGCTTAAGACTATAACAAGTTATTGGTTTATCTTTTTTTTTTTTTGTTAAAAAAACCGGTTAACCAAATCGAATCAATTTAAAAAATTGATTCATTAATCTCTAAAGCAGTTCAGTTTTGGTTAATATTTTTTTTGTTCGAACTGAAAAGTTAATTCAGTCAAAGTAATATCAACCCAATTCGATTCTCCAGGTTAGAAAGAACACCTCTAATTATGCATGCTGGTGGTTGATTATAGAATACGATGATGGGCATTTAAGAAGTAGGTAACTTGAAGACAATGTTTTTGCAAAGGATGGTTCCTGGAAGGGAAGCTAGGGTTTACATGATCCGCTGATTGTGACTTTGAAAAACTATTTTCAAAGCAGTCGAAATTAAATAAGAAGATGAAAAGTAAAATTCTGAACTGGGGGAGAGAGCATATGCTCTCTTCTTAAGTTGGCCAAGAACAGGGACCTTCTTTAATAAATAGTTTGATCTGGTCAGGGTAAACGAACGACTATGAGCCATGAATCAGACACAAAGAGTCTCATATCTCTGAGTTGTTTGAACTCAGACATGTCCCACTCCAAACGAATGAACAGGTTATCACAATTCATAGCTTGGATTTTCTAAGATTTGATAAGAGTTTTGTTTTAAACGCAGTCCGATTCTTTATGATCAAGAGTTGAATTGTCTAATATTTGTTATTTGGAATCTTAATTTGCATTATGATCGTCAATTAGAATTCTCTACAACTCTTTGACTCTGTGGTTGCTTCTTTGCATCAATTTTTCTATGATTTAAAATAGGGAAAGGAAATTTTCCTCCAATCAAAGTCAGCAAAAACTCTTTTAAAAGATGGCATTTCAGATTAGAAAATTACTGCGATATTTTGTCTTTGCCATGCAGAGTCTGACAGCGTAGTGCTCTTTCTTCTTGCCTTCGACGTATTCAGACTTTTCAAATTTAGCTGTATTTTATCTTTCACTATATATACACAAACAAGTTGAGCTATCAATTGCCTGATCCAAACCCTTAGTTTCAAAGCATCAAAGATGAGACACAGACCAAGCAATCTTGTTCTCTACTTCTGTTGGCTTATTAATCATTTGACTTTGATTTGGTCAAGGTAAACCCATGTAATACCTAGACAGTAACCGTAACTGAAACCTTGCTAAGTCCGGAATTTTAATTCCAATTTCACTTTCTTCACCAAACCGTTGCTTTTAAATTGATGTCAAGAGACATTGAATTCCAAATCCATGACTTCATCTGTATTGTTATTTAATTAATGTGAGCATGAGGTTACATTAAAATTATGAATAAAATCAGTATCATCTTAATAAGTTACTGCAAATCACTTAATGGCTAGGGTGGTCTAAATGTTCTGATTTCCAGTTTAGATATTCAAAGGGTCTAAATTATTCTTTTAGATAATATGTTTATATGCTTATTACATCTTCGGCATATTGTTTGCAGCAACAGAATTCATTCAAGCTGTTATAACTCAAATATTGATTTAGTTTGATTTAAATTGAAATTTGTCTGACGATTTTTTTTCTTCAATTTTTTTGACGATTCTTATAGATTTGAATGATTCTTATCATTCTTCGTTAATTTTTTTTTTTTTTTCTTTCATGATTCAAACAAATCAAATTTGATTTCAAATTGAAACATTTTGGATTCTCCTTTCATTTATATGTTGGCTTGTAGAATTTTGTTTGGTTATATTGTACACTATCAAACTCGCCCCAAAGTATGGGACGCAATGAGTTAATTTCCGTGTCTTCCTATCAAGATACCTTCCTTTCATAAAAATTAGAAAAATCCAGCTACACCCGAATGAAAGTCGTCGTCGTCTTCGTCCTCTGCTTTTTAAATATTATTTTGATAATTTTAGTATAATTAAGTTACTACATATAATACCACTTTTCAGTATTATATGTAGTATCTTAATTTGAAATTATATAGTACAGTTTATTTAATTTGAAATTATACCGAGTTTAAACCAAGAGCTTTAGTATGCTTTTAAAATTGAGTTGAATTCAAATTAGAGAGAGTTTGATTCGATTTGATTTGAGTTCACCTTGAATTTGTCATTTGGATTTATGATTCAAATTCGTAACTCAAGTTTGATTCGAATTTATAATTTGGCGTGACTTAAATTTTTGACTTGAATTTGCAGTTCATTAATAAAATGACGTTTTATAAATAAGTCACAAACTTGAGTTATGAATCTAAACTATTCAAACCGAACTTGAATCAAATTAAGTCAAACTTTTTTTAATTCAAACTGAACTTGAATTATTCTTAATTTTGACTCGACGAACTTGAACCGAACTATTTCTAATACCCAAACTCAAGTCAAATATTGTTTGAACTCGATTCAACTTATATCCACTCCTGATGAAATGTGACAAAGCTTCATTAATCTATATAATTATATACAGGAGTGTTCAAATTATTTGGTAATTAAACCAAAAAAAAAAAAACAATTACTTGAAAAATTGATTTGAAAATGAGCTTAAAAATATAACAGAACAGTTTTTTAGTTTGGTTATTGGTTTATCTATTTTTAAAACCGGCTAGCCAAATTGAATCAATCTAAAAAATTGATTCAAAACTCATTAATCTCTAAACCAGTTAAGTTTTGGTTTATATTTTTTTTTTTCAAACTGAAAAGTTAATTCTGTTCAAAATAATATCAACCCAATTCGATTCTCCAGTTTAGAACGAACACCCCTAATTATGTATGTTGGCGGTTGATTATAGAATACGATGACGGGGCTTTCAGAAGTAGGTAACTTGAAAACAATGTTTTCGCAAAGGATGGTTCCTGGAAGGGAAGCTAGGGTTTGCTCGACCAGTCATTCAAAACGAAAAGTAAAATTCTGAACTGGGCGAGAGCAGCTTCTCTCTTCTTCAGACTTTGTAAAATAACCCAACCGAAAATATTCTTAAAATACAGAAATATTATTTCTATTTGAATAAAAAATTTTATTTACAAATTGTATCCATTTTTATGTCAAAATCCGTATCAAATATCCAATTTTAACTTCTGATGAAATTTAGTTATCTACATATCTTTTTTAATCATATATATTGTCGAAATATCCTCCAAATCATTTAAAATCTCTGACAATATCGAAATCTATAATTATGTGTATTTTTTATTGATATATATATACATTATGACGTGTATTCATATTTTCAGTATGCATATTAATTCAAAATCATTTTTTGAATTTCACAAATATAGCACGTAGTATTTGTATTGTGGTACACGTAAAAAGAGAAAAGTTTCGTAAAAGGCCAAAGGACTTGTTCCCACCCATAGTTTGAGACGGGGACAAAGTCCCACCACCAAGGTTTCAAAAACTCAGTCTCTCATCCTTGAATACATGTTTTATAATTTTTATATTAAAATGACTAAAATACCTTTTTTATAAATTAAAATTTTATAAAAAATTATAAAATAATTTTTAAATATAAATATTTTTGAAAAATATTTAAAATTTTAAAAAATAAGGTAGTCACAGCCACCGGTGTCAGCAGCGGTGGCCACCATAACAGAGTCAAGTGGCCGTTTCCGACTACCTGGTTCCAAGGAAGGTTAGATTTGGCTTCCCTGTTCAATGGAGACGGTCAAATTTGGCTGTCTCCAATTTTCGTGGAGACGGCCAGATCTAGCCGCCTCCGTCAGAAACAAAGGCCGGAAATGGCCGATGGGACCAAGACCGACCGTTTTCGGCCTTTGTTTCCAACGAAGAAGGCCAGATATGACCGTCTCCACCAAACGAGGAGGCTAGAACCAGGTGGCCAGAATCGG
Organism: Anacardium occidentale; assembly: GCA_026122585.1. NCBI lineage: Eukaryota > Viridiplantae > Streptophyta > Magnoliopsida > Sapindales > Anacardiaceae > Anacardium > Anacardium occidentale. Next base: position 8,748 of record JAJEJH010000197.1, read on the forward strand.
CCACTTGGCTCCGTTAGTGGCGGCCACCACTGCCGACACCGGCGGCCATGGCTGCCTAATATTTTTTTAATTTAAAAATTTTTTAATATATTTTTAAATTTTTAAATATTTTATATTTATATAAAATTTATTTTATTATTTTATAAAATTTTAATTGTAAAATGATAAAATTACCCTTGAAAAATATTACATTTACAATTATATTTATATTGAATATGGTCAAAATGTGGAAGACTGGGTTTTTGAAACCTTGGGGTGGGATTTTGTCCCTGCCTCAAACTATTGGTGGGAAAGTCCTTTGGCCTTTGTAAAAACAAAAAATTTATATTTTAATTAATAATTTAAATTAATTTCCCTTTCAAAACTATGGCATTTCAATTTAGAAAATTATTACTATATTTTGTCCTTTCCATGCGGAGTCTAACGGGGTAGTACTCTTTCTTCTTGTCTTATACGTATTCAGACTTTTCAAATTTAGTTGTATTTTATCTTTCACTATATATACACAAACAGGTTAAGCTATCAATTGCCTGATCCAAGCCCTTAGTTTCAAAGCTTCAAAGATGAGACAGAGACCAAGTAATCTTGTTGCCTTCTCTTTCTTTCTTTTTCTGTTGTTCACAGACACGGCCAGGTCACAAAACAGTACGATCCCAGTGAATGTGGGTGTGATTCTTGACCTAGGTGGAGACTCTGGGAAGACGAGTATGAGCTGCATCAACATGGCGCTTTCAGACTTTTATGCCACCAACTCTCACTACAAAACCAGGCTCGTCCTAAACACCAGAAACTCCAAGGGAGATGTTATTCGAGCGGCTGCTGCTGGTACGTAAAAACTACAGCTCCATCTCTTCATTTGGTGCCCCTTTTTGTGGGTTAAATATACCCATGGTCACTGAACTATTCACTAATTGCGTATATGGTTACTTTTGTTTAAAACGTTACAAAAATCACTGAACTTTGAATTTTGTTTCCCATTAAGTCATTTTATTGTTCATCCGTTTAAATATTTAACGGCTACTGATGTGGACGTTGACGTGGCATCCAGTCATCGTTCATGTCAGCATTGAAACAGTGGACACTGACATGGATTTTTTGGTGACATGACATCCAGTCATTGTTCACATCAGCAACCACGCTAGCATTGAAACAGTAAATGCTGATGTGGTATCTTGTCAGCGTCCACGTTAGCTTCTATATTAGTTTTTGTTGCAGTGATCTAACAGCAAATAAACTCAAAATTCAGTGACCACAGTTGCAATTAGTGAAAACTTTAATGACCTTGTGTGCATTAACCTCTCTTATAACTTTCTTTATTTTTCTCTTCCGGTTTATTAAAGTGCTAGATTGTTAATTCTCTTACTCTACAAAAGATATCTCATTTTTCCTCTCATCTACTTTATTAGCCATTAAATAGAATTTAAAAAAGATGTAAACTAGAAATTTTTAAAATAATAAAAAAATAAGAACACTAAAAAAAAGTATTTCTACGAATAAATTAACAACTTTTGAAAGTAGCTACAAGATAAAACTATTAAATAAAGTTTCAAATGAAAACACAAACTCATATATAAATCTAAGAAAAACGAAGTTTTAATGTCTAATAAAAAAACTAAATTACAATCAATTCATAATCATTATCACTCATCAGTCATGAAGAAAATAGAGAGAGAAAGTGAAAAATATTTATTGTTTGTTTGATCAAAAAAATTAATATGTTTTTATAGTTGTTATTATTTGGCTTCTCAATTCATAAACTAATCAATCTAAATATGTTTAGATAAAAAAAAAAAAAAAGGAAAGAAAGTACAGTGAGAGAATTGACAGTCCAGCACTTTAACAAACCAGAAGAGAAAAAAAAATTATAAGAGAGATTAATACACTCAAGGTCATTAAAGTTTTTACTAATTGCAACTGTGGTTACTAAATTTTGAGTTTATTTGCTGTTAGGTCACTGCAACAGAAACTAATACAGAAGCTGACGTAGCTACTGACGTGGACTTTTACAAGATGCCACGTCAGCATCCACGTTAATGTTTACTATTTCAACGCTGACGTAGACGATAACTGGATGTCATATTAGCAAAAATGTCCACGTTAGCATCCACGTCAGTGTTTACTGTTTCAATGCTGATGTGGATGCTGGCGTGGACGATGACTGGATGTCACGTCAGCAAAAATATTCATGTCAACATCCACATCAATGTCCATTGCGTGGCTGCTGACATGGATGATGACTGGATGCCACGTCAGCGTTCATATCAACAACCGTTAAATATTTAAATGGATGAACAGTAGAATAACTTAACGGGAAACAAAATCCAAAGTTCAGTGATTTTTCTACAACGTTTTAAACAAAAGTGATCGCATACGCAATTAGTGAATAGTTCAGTGATCATGAGTGCATTTAACCCCCTTTTTGTTATAGCACGTATCAGATTTAAGCTACTGATTCTGATCATCATTTGATAGCTATATGGTTTCTTTGTTGTAATATTCCGGTTCGTATCAGTTATTTAACTAGTCTTGTATTCGATTTTTCAAATGAGATGAGATGTTTATACATATATGAAGAATCCATCACTTTTTCTTTTTTTTTTAAGTTTACAATTCAAAATGCATCTTTAGAATCTGTAGGATGCCTTGACATGCTTAGCATTTCTCCCATGCATTGCCTCTCAAACATCTTACATTTACACCCTTCCAACAAACAAACATGGTGACTATTGTACATTTTGAAGAATGGAAATTATGATAACCAATTAAATTAGATTTTCAGATTAAAAAAAAAAAAGAAAAGAAAAAGTTGACTATGTAATAGAATAAAGTCTTAACGTATTATCAAATATTGC
>JAJEJH010000197.1:11614-34533 GCA_026122585.1 Anacardium occidentale
GAGTTGACAGATAAGAGATTTATTAGGCCCAATTGTTCACCTTGGGGAGTTTCGATTCTGTTTGTTAAAAAGAAAGATGGATTGATGAGGATGTGTATCGACTACAGGGATCTGAACAGAGTAACAGTGAAGAACAAGTATCCCTTGCCGAGGATCGATGACTTGTTTGATCAGTTGAGAGGTGTAGCTATGTTTTCGAAGATTGACTTGAGATCGGGTTATTATCAGGTCAGAGTGGCAGACAAAGATGTTCCCAAGACAGCTTTCAGGACCAGATATGGGCATTATGAGTTCGTGGTTATGTCATTTGGGTTGACTAATGCCCCAACGATCTTTATGGATCTGATGAACCAGGTGTTTCATGATTGCTTGGACCGGTTCGTGGTGGTTTTCATTGATGACATTCTGGTATATTCCAAGAGTGTGGCAGAGCATGAGGAGCATCTCAGATATGTGCTTCAGAGATTGAGAGACAGACAGTTGTATGCCAAGTTCACCAAGTGTGAGTTCTGGCTTGACAAAGTAGCATTTCTGGGTCATGTGGTGACAGCAGATGACATTTCAGTGGATCCCAGTAAAGTGGAGGCTATTTTGAGTTGACCAAGGCCGAAGACAGTGAAAGAGATCAGAAGCTTCCTTGGGTTGGCAGGTTATTACAGGAGATTCATTGAGGGATTCTCTAGCCTGGTGAGACCCCTCACTGCCTTGACTAGGAAAGAGGTTCCATTTGTATGGTCGAATGAGTGCGAGGCACGTTTTCAGGAGCTCAAGCAGAGATTGACCAGTGCTTTAGTTTTGGCGCTACCTCAGGAGGGGGTAGAGTTTGATATTTATACAGATGTGTCCCATCAGGGGATCGGGGCAGTATTGATGCAGAGTGGTAGGGTCATTGCCTATGCCTCCAAACAGTTGAGAGATCATGAGATGAAATATCCTACCCATGATTTGGAGTTAGCTGCAGTTGTTTTCGCCCTGAAGATTTGGAGACATTATCTTTATGAAGTTAAGTGCAGCATTTATTCAGACCATAAGAGTCTGAAGTACTTCTTCACCTAGAGAGAGCTTAATATGAGGCAGAGGAGATGGTTAGAGCTGGTAAAGGATTATGACTGTGACATCAGATATCATCCAGTGAGAGCCAATGTAGTGGCTGATACATTGAGCAGGTGAGTAGCCTTATCCAGTCTTTCAATTCAGTCCAAGCTGTAGTATGAGATTGTCAGAGAGCAGATTGAGATAGTGACTGCAGGTTTCTCCATACTTTAGATCATATCTTCTCTGTTTGATGAGATCAGAGACCGTCAGATATCAGATGAGTGGACTCAGAGTATGATTCAGAGGATGTTAGAGAGATCAGTACCAGACTTTGAGTTCAGAGATGGGATCTTGAGATTTAGAGACAGAGTATGTGTGCCACAGAGTTCAGAGCTAAGACAGAAGATTTTGTCAAAGGCATATAGTACGGTGTATTCAGCACACCTAGGCAGTACTAAGATGTATCAGGATCTCAAGAAGAATTTTTGGTGGTCAAGCATGAAGAAAGACATTGTAGATTTCGTTTTCAGATGTCTGGTATGTCAGCAGGTAAAGGCAGAACACCAAAGACCCTCAGGTTTACTTCATCCCTTGAGTATTCCTGAGTGGAAGTGGGAAGATATTTTCATGGACTTCATTTCTGGTCTTCCCAGAGTTCAGAGAGGATTTGATGGTATATGGGTGATAGTGGACAGATTCAATAAGTCAGCTCATTTCCTGCCAATTAGACAAGGAATGTCTATAGATCAATTGGGGAGATTGTATATCAGAGAGGTGGTCAGACTCCATGGTATTCCCAGGACTATAGTGTTAGATAGAGACTCCAGATTTCTGTCAGCTTTCTGGAAATCATTGCAGAGAGCCTTGGGGACTAGATTGTAGTTCAGTTCAGCATATCATCCTCAGACAGATGGGCAGACTAAGAGAGTTAATAAGATTCTAGAGGATATGCTCATAGCTTGTTGTATGGATTTCAAGACTGATTGGGCAGAGTTGTTTCCTCTTATGGAGTTTGCGTATAATAACAACTATCAAGCGACTATCCAGATGGCTCCGTTTGAGGCATTATATGGTCGGAAGTGTAGATCTCCTCTTCATTGGGATGAGATTGGAGAGAGAGATTCTTTGGAGACAGTTGTGGGTCCAGAGATAGTTCAGGGGATGATTGAGTAGATCAGGATTATCAGACAGAGAATGAGACAGGCCTAAGATCGACAGAAGAGCTATGCAGATTTGAGATGCAGAGAGATTGAGTTCTCAGTGGGTGACAGAGTGTTTCTGAGGGTTGCTCCATATAGGCAAGTTCTCAGATTTGGCAGAAAGGGAAAGTTAACACCCAAATTTATTGGTCCCTACGAGATACTTGAGAGAGTGGGGACAGTTGCCTACAGACTTGCATTACCAGCCAGCATGGACAGAATTCATAATGTCTTCCATGTGTCTCAGTTGAGAAAGTATGTGGGAGATCCTTCTCATGTGGTTCAGTTTTCAGAGATTGAGTTGGCAGAAGATTTGAGTTATCAAGAGCTGTCAGTGCAGATTCTCGACTACAAGGTCAAGGTTCTCAGGAACAAGCAGATTCCTCTTGTGAAGGTCTTATGGCGCAGTCAGAGAGTGGAGGAAGCCACTTGGGAGGTAGAGTCTGAGATCTGGGATAGGCTCCCAGAGTTATTCAAGTAATTTCAGATCGAAATTTTTATCAAGGGGGAGGAAATGTAGCATCCCAGGTTAGAAAAGCCCTTAGGGAAAGATTTTTGGGGTTAAAAACGGAATCCAGGAATAGATTAGGAGTCTAGATGAGTTCAGAGGTGAGTTAGTAAGTTTCTAGAGCCTGTGAGACTTTCATATGATTCCTTTCGGAAGGATTCGATCATACGAATGTCCGGAAAATGAGAAATACTCATTTTCCCTTGTGCACGCCCGTGCACCTTTGATGCACGCCCGTGCATGGCTTAGTATAAAAAGAGAGCCGAGAGAAAGTAGACATTTTTCTCACCCAACTTCATTTCTTCAGTCATTTTCTCTCTTGTTTCAACAGCTCCTAACATTAGAGAGGAGATCCAGCCTCCCGTAGCTCCCAATCCGGTGAGAGAGCCAAGAGATTAGTTCGAAAGAATAGCTTTCAGAGGCAACAGTACGAGGTAAGTGTTCGCTTACCTTTTCCTTGAGTTTCCCGACTTGCTTTGTGAATCTTAATGTTTGGATGAGTTATTTATATGTTGATGAGTGTTTATATGCCATTGCATGTTGATGTTGATGATGAATTTCCACCTTTGAAGCATGCATGTGCTAGTGTGTGTGTTTTAGTGAGAGAAGGAAGAAGCTTTAATGGTGGAATGATGTGTGGTTGATGCATGTTTCATTTGAAGCTTGAATTATGTTTATTGAGGTGTTGGGAACATGTGTTCTGAAGTGAATTTGAAATTGATGTTGATTTGGTTGATGAATTGTGCGATTTCTAGGCGATGCTCTTGTTGAAGAATAAGACGCACGATCGTGTGCCTTTGTTTTTTCCAGGCACACGCTCATGTGCACGTTGTGTGCACAGGCAAGAAACGCACACACACGCCCGTGTGCATGTTGTTTTAGAAAATTTCCAGAAATTTTAGTAGCTTACACGGTTGGACGCACGACCGATGCACGGTCTCGTGTGTCCAGGCACACGCTCGTGTGCCTTAGCCTTGCACGCCCGTGTGTGAAGCTTGCACGCCCGTGTGCTTTGTCCCACACGCCCGTGCATCAGCTGATTTTCAGAAAAAGAAAAGAAAAATGATAAATAAAGCATTGGAAATTCACTTGATGATTAAAATGCTTCAGATAAGCATCAGATGAGCATGAATTCAGTTAATAAAGCTGCATATGCATACCATAGCATGACATGTAGCTTCAGAAAGGATCAAGAGATCCGAATTCAGCAATATTCAATATTCAGAACCTGATGTATGGGTAAGAGTATAGGGTAAACTTGAGGGGGCATCTGTGGGATTCAGTTTTCTGACACCAGTCAGAATGTTCAGTAGCATTTCAGTTTCAGCCTTCTGACACCAGTCAGATCATCCAGCAGTTATTATTCAGCTTTCTAGCCAGTAGCTAGACTGTTCAGCCCACTGTAGACACCCCATTTTGGATCTAATAAGGTCACCCCGATGATGAAAAATCTGGATGTTGATTTAGAAATTTTGAGATATTGAGCCGAGGATGGATGAGTTAAAAAAAATTGTTTATGAAAAAAAAAAGGGTGTATTTATTTTATTACAAAAAAAATTATTATTTATTTAAAAAAAAAAAAAAGAGAGAAATCCTAATCCTAATCCTAAACCCAAATAATAATAATAATAAACAAAAGCCAAAACCCTAGCCCATTAAAACCTAGCTAAAAACCCAATCCAAAAGCCCAGCAACCAAGAAAGAGGAGAGCCCAAGAAAATAATAAAGTAGAAGCATAATGCATGCAACCCAAGAGGAGAGTATGGAGCCCATGAAGAGAGTATGCAGCCCAGAAACAAAAGCAGTGGCCCAGCCCGTGCTAGCCTGTTTGGATTTCCTTTGCGCCTGATTTTTTTCCGCTTGCCAGTTTTTATTTTCTGTTGAACCTTATCCAGCTTTTTAATTTCCTTTTCCTCTAGCGGCTTATCCCTTCTTCTGCGCATAAGATTTAATCGTTACCCTTTTTTTGGGCGGATTGAGGGGAATTGAAATGAATTTAATTCCCGGGATCTCAGCGTCCAGAGGCTGATATAAAAATGAGAAAGAAAAATACCAAAAGGGGGGATTTCGGGGGGAAGGGCTAAGAGAAAAAAATACAGAGAATAGAAAAAAAAAAAAAGAGGAGGAGAGGGGGAAGAATAAAAAAAGGCTGGGGAAGAGAAACTTGAGGAGAGAGGAGAGAAAATTGAGAGCAGGGGAGGGGATTTTCCAAAAAAAACCAAAAAAAATAGAAAAGAAAGATTTGGGAAAAAAGAAAAGAAAAGAGAGAAAAAAATTTTAATATATTTGAAAATTAATTCGTGTGCTCTGCAATCCTCGGTTCAGTATTGATAAACTTCGAATCAACAATTTTCAGGTACGCCCTTGAGGGGGATTTGTTTGTAAATAATTTTTTTTTATTTATTATTTCATTTATATAAAATACTATGTTACATGTAATCCGTAAGAACGATTTGTGTATTGTATTTTTATGTTGTAAATAGATATGTTAATATTTTGTGTTCATATTTTGTATTAATCTTTTTCTTTGTTATGTTTTTTCTACGTATGTAAATATTTTGTATGTATATTTTATTTTCTTTATTTTGTATTTATATTATATATATATATATATATATATATATATATATTTTGTGCTGTAATCTTGTTCATACTTCGTACCCGATTTGTTTTATATATTGATGTATTTTTTTTTATATGCATTCTGTATTCTATCGTATTAGTATCTTATATTTTACATTCTGTTTGCATGTGTATTATATTGTATTGTATGTACATGTATAATAATCTTCCTGTGAGAGTATATTTTGGATCCTGCAAGCATATGTGTCTATTAGATATATACACTTTTGCGCGTGCAATTGATGGATGAGATTGGCCGTCCTGAAGGCAGCAGGTGGCCATGTTATTCCCCCCTTCTAGGTTCAAACCACGCTGTCGGGCAAAGCTGCTTATATTTTTATATTTATATATATACTGTGTTATTTATTCTTATTATTGTTATTTTTTTTTATATTACATTCTCTTCATTTTTATTTTATATATCCATTTTATTTAATTTCATTTCGTTGGCTATTGTACATAATATTATTAGCATTATCATTATTTTTGTACATTATTATCATAATTATATATATTTATTTTATTTATTTTTGTATTTTGTACATATATTATATTAATTTATATGTATTTTACATATGTATGTTATATGTATTGTGTAATTATTGAGTTGTACATATTGTATCTATTGAGTGTTTGTATTACTATATGTATTCTTGTATGCATATAAGCTATTTATTTTTGTATTTGCTGGAGGAAAAATTGTATATTTGTTGAGTGGTATCTGTGCGTCTGTGCATATTGCATATATAATTTTATTGCATGCGATTTGATTGAATGTGGCTGGTTGTCTCGGTGGTGAAAGGCGGGACACTTATCTCCCTTGGCACCCGGGTTCGAGTCCTGTGAGGATGAAGCTGAGTTTTGTTTTGTTTTATTTTATTTGTTTATTTAATTATCTATTCTATTGGGCCATCTGCTGCAGCCTCCTTCTTTGGGCTGCCTGGGCCGCTTTTGTTTATTTCCTTGGGCGGGCTGCTTTCATTTAGATTAGGTTTTTTTTTTTAATTAATTATTGTCTCTTCTTTATTTTATAAATGTAATTTACCCTAACCAAATTTTGTTTTGCAAGATTTATTATTTTAATATATTTATTATTTTATTAGATTAACTAACAAAATTGTTTTTTACATGATTTATTTATTTATTATTCCTAGGCTTGTTTAGGGGTAGAAGAAATGTATAAGGGTGTATGGAAAAAAGGTTGTAATTTTTATTTTAATTATTTTTTTTCGTAGTTTATTATTTTCGTAGATGCATGTAATTTATTATATGTGTATGATTAATATTGTATCGTGTGATAATACGTAATTTAATTAAACTCGGTAACGCGCTTAACGAACGAACCACAAAAGTGGAGGCCGGTTTTTATACCGGGCGGCATGGGTGCCTAACACCTTCCCATCGCCGTACCTGACTCTCCGAACTCGACCCATTGGGCAGGTGAGGAGTGGTTGGGTCCTTTGCAAGGGATCCATAAATCGCTCATCCTCACCGATGTGTATTTTCCCGAGGTTATTCCCGGGTGGCGACTCCATAGACTTCATAGCGGGCCACAAACCCGTTATGCGCTCCTCTTGACCACGTTTAGGGTGGTTAAACAAGAGTGGTAAGTCTGTCCTGGCATGGCGCGGCAAAAACCGGCGTCACACCCACATGGCCAGGATGTCGAATCCCTGTGTTCACCAAGTCTGATCAGTATAGCAGGTACCTTCGAGTACATACAGATAGAAATATTTAGATGCATGCATCATCAGTTATCCGCAATATTTTCAGTAGCATGGCATGACATACACATCATGACATGAATAATATTAATATCAGTAAATGAATGAGATTCCGATAATCAGTTTCAGATTCCAGCAAGCGCATAGATGTATGAATAGGGCCGAGGCTAGGTATGTTTGTGATTGTTTATGCTTGCTTGGGTTGAGGGAAGTAAGGAGCGCTTGCTGGGTGATCTTTATCACTCATCCCCCTCCTTCTTCCATCATTTTTAGGTGTTTGTGTTGTTTCCGAGGAGCGGTTGGATCGAGGCTGACGGAAAGGGCCCACACCATGATCTCAGTATGTATATATGTTTTGGACTTGTGTGGTCATGTTGTAAATGTTTTATGTATTCAAATATACAAAAACAATGCTCATTGTACAGAAAGACAATGTATATTTCAATTTATGTATTTCAGTTCAGCTTCTGCAGTTGTATTTAGAATGTATAGCAGAAACAGTTTTATTTTATTTTCGTAGGATTCCCGTCGCAGATACCCGAGTTTTCAGATTATTAATAAAAGCTTTCCATATTATTCAGCAGTAAGGGTACTCAGGGCGGCGGGTCCTACATTAAAATTAATTATAAACTAAGTGATAAGAAATACTTTCTCTCACTTTAAGCACTCCCCCTTAGTTTAAGCTATAATCAGCCAACATGTTAATGTTCATTTTTTACCAAAAAAGTTCACTTAGCCTATGATCCCCTTTTTTTGCCATTAATAAAAAAAAATCTGATAGAATTTCCTCTATTTTTCGGATATTCTCTAAGCACAAGACATAAAGAATACACTCCCAATATATTAATAACAATCACCAACTACTTCAATTCATCATCATTAACAAAATCTCCACATCAAGTCATTTATCATTAGTTAGTCATTATTAATACTTAATAAGCAATTGGTAATAACATAAAAAAATGTGAATATCATGAAAGTGCGAAAATCCAATCTAAATATAAAATTTTTTTTTTTGAAAATAGTATAAAAAAATGTAAAGACATGTAAGGTGAATTAATGATCATCAATAAAAGTTATAAAAACCATGAAATACAATACATAAAGGGGTTAAGAAACATCAAGGTTCAGGTGACATTTGAGGCGGCAACTACAAAGGTGATCAAGTTGCCAAGGCTTCAGCTTCCAAGATATTGACTCTAGATTCAAATAATGTAATGCAAGTTGAGACGTCATCCCAAAATGATCTGAATTGCTATCGATGGTCCCGAATATCATTTACAATCTGATCTATTTTCTCATGTATATATTAGGCTAACTCGATGAGGATCTAAAACTCTAACGTGGACTGTGCCTTAGGGCCTGCTTCAATACATGCTTGTCTCCCTCTACGAGCACTCATCCTAGCCATTAAAAGAGTGGCAGAGGGTCCTACTAAAGGCTCATGCTCACTGATCAAAGTTGGTAATTGCCACTCATTTGCACCATTTTTCTCAATTACCCGTATACGATAAAGTGCTTTGGCATTAAACATATCTAATTCCTCGAAAGTAATCTGAAACTCATTATACCCATCAAGAGTGATTCCCAACTTTTTAGCCATTAAAATTATTATCATTCCAAAGTCAATGGGAATCTTTTCTTTATCACTGTTGGCTCGGATGTCATTAAACTTGTTTATAAGCCAATGAGCAATGTCTATTATTTGACCGATCATGATGGCGTCCATTACCGCCATGTCTCGAACACTTATGTTACCATTTGTATTCGTACAGGAATTAAGAGTATATTTGACCATGCAGTGAAAAATCCTCATAACCATAATTATTCAATGTCAATGCCTCGACTTTTGAGCTTCGTAATAGCTAGAACCATGTAGTAGCGTCCAAACCACTTAGGAACTCTACTTATGTGTAAAGTCCAAAATACCTTTAGCATCACATTAGAGCCACTCAGCCAATTGCTTCGCTGTGACAACCCAATTTCTATTTCCCAATCAAAAACTCATTGTATGGTCCGTTATAGTTCTTTGTGCATCGTTTTTGAGTGCTACGGAATTGTAAAACTCGTATACAAGGTTTTTGTAAGCATCACGTTTCATATAAAATACTCCATTCAAGCAAACAACATCCACCAAATTCGATACTTCCGTCAATAATCCAATCTCACACAAAATTCCATTATCCAAACATCTACCAATATAAATTAGATGTTTCATTAACTTAGAGAGTAGTACCTTTTGTTGTCGAGTGGAGTATTGAATGCCAAATGGGTTGTTCGACCTTGCTGTGGTGCATGATGGATCAAATCGAGTGGAAAGCTTCATCCTTGGTAGCATTTTAGAATTTTTTTGTGAAATGGTTTAAGGGGAGAGTGTTTGCTATGAAAATTAATCTCAAATCATGAGAAAATATGAGAGAAACTTGTAAAAACAAGTTTAAAAGCAAATGAATGCAAAAAATTTGAGAAAAATTGATGAAGATTTAAGAGAAAAATAAGCGAAATCATGGCTAGGGTTTGTAATTTTTCATGAAAATGAAAAAATGAAACGGATCTGCTTATATAATCGCGAGTGCATGATCGTATTGCTTGATTACATGGTCGTGTGTTAGCCTTATTTCAGCGATGATCCCAATTTCGCATGATCATGCACACGATAGTTGCACGATCATGTTTTTGCAAAAAATTTTAAAAATTAATAAACTTTTAAAATGCATGGTCGTATGGGTTTTTCGTGTTGTGCTTATAGTTAACTGTGAAATTTGAAAAGCTAAGCATATTCATGCAATAATTAGACACATGGTCGCGTGTGTCATGCAAAGACACGTCGATGTAAGTTTGTAACAGATGATTGTGTGTGACCAAAATCACATAGACTTGTATTTTTCCAAAAAACTACATATTTTGAAAGATACATACTCAAAATACCCCAAGTTACAAAACTTGGATATTTTGATCTAATGAGGTTCTAATATTTGAACTCGGGTGTTGATTTATATCAACTACAAAATTGTATCGATTCGATTTGAATTTATACTTAAAACAAGCACATACAAGTACATATATCCACTCACTTGCATATATCCAAGCACTTACATACAGTCATTTACATATATATATATATATATATATATATATATATATATATATGTGTGTGTGTGTGTGTGTGTGTGTGTGTGTGTGTGTGTGTGTGTGTGTGTAGTCACTCAATCAAAGCATTTAACACTTAATATGCAAAATTAAGAGCTAAGTTGTTAGACACTTACTTGACTTGCATCATTCATTCTAAGCTCCCTCCTTATATAAGCAAATTTTTCTTTATCTAAAGACTTGGTAAAAATGTCAGCTAGCTGGTGGTTAGTATCAATAAATTCAAGTATAATATCACCTTTGCTAACATGATCGCGTACGAAATGATGCTTAATATCTACATGTTTGGTCTTAGAGTGTAATATTGGATTTTTTGAAAGTTGTATTGCATTAGTGTTATCACAATAGATAAGTATTCTTACTTTTTCAAAACCAAAATCTAAAAGTTCTTGTTTCATCCAAAGAATTTAGGCACAACAATTAGCTACAGAAACATATTCATCTTCCATAGTTGAGATTGTAACCAAATTTTACTTTTTCGAAAACTATGAAACTAGTATGGTTCTTAGAAATTAACATGTACCACTAGTGCTTTTTCTATCTTTTTGTATCCTCCAAAATTGACATATGAAAATGCACGTAATTTGAATGTTAAGTTTTTAGGGTACCATAAGCCAATATTGGGGGTTCCTTTAAGATATCTCAAGATTCATTTTACTGCATTCAAATGTGACTCCTTAGGATTTGCTTGAAATCTAACAGACATGCATACACTAAATAGAATATCAGGCCTAGATGCAGTTAAATATAATAATACACCTATCATGCTTCTATATGTTTTTACATCAATATTTTTACCTCTTTCATCTTTGTCGATCTTTATTGAAGTGTTCATTAGTGTTGGTTGTTATTTGGCCTCATGTTTGATGAGATCTTGAGTGTACTTTGATTTATTGAGCAAGATTTCATCTTTCATTTGCTTGATTTACAACCTAAGGAAGTAGTTTAATTCTCCCATCATGCTCATCTCAAACTCTCTCTACATTATCTTAGAAAATTCTTTACATAGAGACTCATTAGTAGCACCGAAGATGATGTTATCAACATAAATTTAAACTACTAAGATATCTTGCTTATGCCTTTTAAAGAATAAGGTGGTGTCCACCTTGCCTTTTGAAAAACCATTTTCGATAAAAAATGATCTTAATCTTTCATACCAAGTTCTAAGAGCTTGTTTCAAACTATAAAGTGTTTTTCTTAACTTGAAAACATGATTTAGAAAACTTGGATTTTCAAAGCCAGGAAGTTGTTCTTCATACACCTCATCTTGAATGAAACCATTTAAAAAGGTACTTTTAACATCCATTTGAAAGAGTTTAAAATTCAAATGACATGCATAAGCAAGTAATATCCTAATTGTCTCTAACTTAGCTACGAAAGCATATGTTTCATCAAAGTCTATACCTTCCTCTTGAGAGTAGCCTTGGGTAACTAGTCTAGCCTTGTTTCTTGTAACAAATTTGAATTCATCCACCTTGTTTTGATATACCTATTTTGTGTCGATGGTAGGATAATCTGTTGACCTAGGAACTAGTTCCCATACTTGGTTCTTCTCAAATTGATTCAATTCTTCTTGCATGGACAATATCTAACTTTCATTATTCAAGGCTTCATTCACCCTTTTAGGCTCCATTAGTGACAAGAAAGCCACAAACTCACAAGTATTCTTAACTGAAACTCTTGTCCTTATCCTTTGAGATAGGTCACCAATGATCTCTCCCCTTTTGACTTCGTCTTTTACTTTTGGGAAAGAAATTTCTTTTTACACTTCTTATGGTTGCATAAGTATGTCATCTTGGGGCACTCCCTCAATTTGAGCATCTTCTTCTTTTAGAGTGAGGCTATTATTTAGCTTAAGATCTTCCATAAGCTCTACACTTGATCAATATTTTGATCTATTAATAGAGCCGATTCTAACAACCTTTCCTTTTGAATTATCTCCAAGGTTTAAGCTTCCTTCATCCTTTTTCGTTAAAAATGTGAAGAGGTACTTGTTCCTAGTCATGTGTCTTAAACATCCACTATCCAAGTACCACTTACTTGATTTCTTGTTCTTGACCTCTAAGCAAACTACACAAGAAAAACATTTAAGCCTTCTTTGGTACCCAAATGGTTTTGGGTCCAAGGAGGTTAGTCTTAATTGTCTCTTTAGGAACCCAAACCCTTTTTAACTTATAAGGTTTGCCATTCCTAATTAGACATTTTCTAATACTGTGTCATAAATAAGAACAATATTTACATTTCATTTCAAGTGTTTGTGGTTTCCTTAAGGATTGATAAGTGTTTGTGAAAGGATTTCCTCTATTGTATCCTAATCCTTCTTTGTTTCATCTATTTCTTTGTGATGCAAGCATCTCATCCAATCTTTTGGATCCTATTTTGAATTTTTCTAGTGTTTCATTTGAACTACTTAGTTTAGCTCTCACTTTATCATTTGTTTTCTTAAATGACTCAAAATTATCTTCGACCTTGATTTTTTTATTTAATGTCTTTCTTAATTCAATTTTGGTTTCATCATGTTCATTTATAGCCTTTTTTAATCTTAACTTCAAATTTGTCATTTCTTTCTTCAATACTTTATTCCTAGAATTAATATTTTTGAATTCCACTAATAATGAATCAAAAGCATTCTGTAGATCATTGTAAGAACATGAATTAGATTCACATACCTCTTCATCCTTAGAATCGCTTTTGGCCATAAAACATAGGTTGACCCTTTGTTCTTCTTCATCGATATCATCACTCGAATCATCACTGCCACTTTAAGTGGCTGCAAATGCTTTCTTCTTGAACTTTTTTCTCTATCTTCTCTTTCTTTTTTTCTTCAACATTGGACAATCTTGTCTAATATTCCTGGTTTTTTACATTTGAAACAAATGACATCCTTGTCATTCTCTTCTTTATCTTTTCCTTTCAACTTGAAATTGTTCCTCCCCTTTATTCTCTTATTCTTTGATAGGAATTTACCAAACCTTCTTGCCAACAAACTAATATCCTCCTCATCCATAAAAGACTCATCTTCTTCCTCTTCCACTGCCTTTAGGGCAATACTCTTACCATTTTTGCTTTCTTCCTCTTTTGGTTTCTTCTTTTTTATTAAAAGTGAGTAAGCTTCCAATTAATTCATCCATTCCCATCTTAATTAAATCCTTGGACTCCTCTATAGTAGCACCTTTGTGGTCCAAAATTCTAATAAAGATCTCAGTACCTTCTTAACTAGTTCTACATTTTTGAACTTCTTCCCCAATCCTTTTATATCATTTACAAGGTTTGAAAATTGCTTGTACATGTCAGTTATGCTCTCATCGGTATTCATTTTGAACAGCTTGTACTCTTGAAATAGTAGCTCAATTTTGGATTCTTTTACTTGGCTTGTCCCTTCATATGTGGTTTGGAGGATTGTCCATACTTATTTTGCTGATTCACATGCTGAAACTGTATTGAATTCTATGGAACCTAGAGCATAAAATAAGATATTAATAGCTTTGGCATTTAAACTTAACAACTTTTCATCTTCATTAGTATATTCATTTTCATCTTTAGGTAATTTTGTCCTAGGGTCTATGGGAACAAAATCACCATATTCTATAATTTTCCATAATTTGTAATTTATTGATCGAACATGTTATCTTATCCTAAACTTTCACTGAGTGTAATTTACTCTATAAAACAATGGCGGTCTAGTTATGCATTAACCTTTACTGAAAACAGGTGTAGAAGTACTAGCCATTTTCTTTTGGATCTTTTACTCTAAAATAGTTAGATTTTTTGTTTAAGTTTGCTAAAGACCTACTTTAATACCAATTGAAAACCTTTAATGGTTAGGGAAATAATTCTAGAGCGGGGTGAATAGGATTATTTAAAATTTTTAAACACAGTTAACATAATGAAAACAATAATTTGTAATCTATTGATCTAATATGTAATTTCATTCTAATTTTCCACTAAGTGTAATTTACTCCATAAAACAATAGTGGCCTAGTTGTGTATTGACCTTCACTGAAAACAGGTGTAGAAGTACTAGCTATTTTCTTTCAAATCTTTTACGCTAAAATCGTTAGATTTTTTTTTTTAGGTTTGTTAGAGACCTACTCTAATACCAATTGAAAACCCTTAATAGCTAGGTGTAAAAGTACAAGCCTCCTATCTCTTCTTCTTCAATCACAACCCAATTGAAGTTCTACTATCTTCTAAATACCGAAGATACAATAGTTTTTTCAACAAGGGAGTTTTGCCCTTCTTACAGTTGATATAACAGTTAAGATTGGTGTAAAATTTACCTCTAAATAGGTTGAAAATACACAGTATAATATAAATATCTTAAATATCAATATTTGTGAGCTTAAGAGAGGATGTTGGTGAGCAATAAGAAAATAAGAATAGCTTGATTGTATATTCGGTTTTTCTAACATTCTTCTCTTCAAAATGGTTTCCTTTTATACTTAATTTATTGCTTGAAGAGGTAAGGAGTCGTTTGTTTAATTTTCTATCCATTGGAATGGTTGAAAAAACTAGTTTTGCAATAAATTTTCTAGGTGCATGATCGTGCTTTCTAAGCACACGGTTGTGCTTGCTACATTTATGACCTCGAGCAGACTCTTAACGGTCAAATTAAGTATACTCGCCAATATTACACGGTCGAGTTCCTATGTAGCATGGTCGTGCTTCATGTCTTCAGGATCTTTGCTTGGAATTCCAGAAGCACACATGTCTTCGGTGTACAGATAACACACTAGCATCACACAAGTGATATTATGCTTCAACACAGTCGTGTGCCAACTTTGCATGATCATGTGTAAATTGTATGCCTTTAAACCATTATGCATGATTTCCCTTACACGACCTATTTGGTAATGCTTTTCATGTCTTATCACACACGGCCTTGTGGTTGTTCCATGCATGGTCATGCGTTGACCATTATCTTTTGGCTTTATGCACGACTACATTACATGACTTAATGTTTTGTGCCCTTCATGAATTTTACACGGACGGTCGTGTGCTAAAATTATACACGATTGTGTGGTTGAATATATTTTATTGACTCAGTACACCTGCTATACATGATTGAGGTGCCCATTCTTCTTCAACGCATGCAGTAGCACAATCATGTGTTAAAGTGTGACATGGTCATGTGCTTAACTTTGTTGCTTTGACCCTCCACGGTTATTTTGCACAGTTGAGTTGGTGGTGTTGCGTCTGTGTTTTCCACATACACGATCGTGTATAATCCACGCACAATTGTGTTGGCCCTGACAAATTTCCTTCATTATTATAGAACCTAGCACAATTTGTTGTACGGTCTCGTATTTGGCCACACGAGATATCAAATGGTCATGCACAATCGTGCTAGAATGGCACAACATCATGCAAGGAATTTATTAGTTATTTAATCATATTTTTATCGTCATCAAAATATTAAGGGTTCAACAATTTAGAAACTTCACCAAGGTTCTTGCACTTATAGACAAAATTTAATGTGTTATTGATCAGGAATATCACTTCCATTCTTCCAATTAAGAAAATAAAATCACATTATTCTCATAATCACCAAATTGATATAATGACGATGACAACAAACGTCTAAGAGTATTTAGAGAAAGCAATATTGCACAAGAAAGCAAAGTTGGAGAGACATATTGAAAAAAGAAAAAGGCTAAAAAAGAACCATTTATTGATTAATGTCCATGTGATGTAAAGAGAAACTATTCTATTAGGCAAAGATGACAATATATGTGTAAAGTTTCAGATATACCCCAATTCATTGAGAGCCGGAGCAACAGCACAAAAGTTGGGAACTCCACTCCTCATGACTTGGTAAAATGAATTTGGTGAATGTCAAATGAAGCTACACATGACTTATACAAGTGCAAAAACAATAAGAAAAGAAAAAAAAAAATCACTTGCCTTGCTACCAAAATGTAATCCATGTTTATCTTTAAGGTGCCCTCAACACGTTTCATCGAGGCACATTTAAAAGTACAAAATTTTAACCATATAAACATATTGAATTTTAGTTTTTCAAGTTTTTTTTTAAGTTTTTAAAGTGTATTGATGCAATTAAAATTTTGGTCGTTATGATCTTAGGCAAAGTTAAGAGGACTTTAATATTTATTATAATACATTTACTGAAGCAATCGCTGGATTCAAACAGTTAGAAGAAAAATATAGGAATAGAACACAAGGTGTTGGATAGGAAGAATAAGAAATTTGACCTTTATAAGTAGTTTCAGCCAATAGAAAATACATTTAAGAGAATATCACATTTAATGATTCTTAACTTTGTATTTAAGATTTTTTTCAGCACTTAAAAACAAATGATATAAGATTTTTTTTTCATGAATTGGCTTGAATAATAAATACATGAAGATTGTTAAGTATGAAGATAAAAGAGATAGAGGGAATATTTCAGTTATTTGGTAAAAACTAAGTGTAAGTCAAGCTTCATGTACTATTCATGATCTAAAATAAAATATGACATTAAATAATTGACGCTAAGCCATGCAGGTAAAATAATGCATTTGAACTAGTATAAACTTAAAGTATTTTTAAAGCGTACTTACATGGTAAGTGTCTACAAGAGCTAGAAAGCTATTGGGAAATGCTAAGGCATATGACGTAAAAGCAGCTAGTTCACTCTGATTTGTCTCACCAAATATGCCACGTAATGAGCTTGACCACTGTGAAGAATGCACAAATTAAAAGATTGAATATTGGAGCAGATCAAAGGCAGGAAAATGAATAGAAGGAAGCAAATATAATATAAGATAATAATTTACTGAGATGAAACTATGATTTTATATAAAATACTTATAATTTTGTACCCTAAGAAAAAACAAAAAACATTCTGAAGCATGCATAAAATTCATTAACCTCCCTAAATAGACAAAATAAAGGTGGCCACAGCAAAGCATGGCACAAAATAAGAACAATAGTCCTCATTCCAAGAGACATCCAAAATCTCCATCTAAGTGATGAGTAATCCTATGTGGTGTTAACATGCAAATGAACTGATGATTTGGCATATGAAATGTCAACATAACATAGGATGACACATCACTTGAGATCAAATTTTTGGTCTCCTCCGCCAAATTAAGTGTTTACACCTACAAATGCCAGGCAGGACCAAATCAAAATTTCCACATGAACTAGAAATTGATGCATGTTTCCTTTTAAATATGCGGTTAGACATCAACCATGGGAAAACTAAAGAAAGAGAAACCTATACACATGTCTCTCTCTCTCTCTCTCTCTCAATCCTTATCCTGTAACAACTCTGGTGCAGAAATCATCTAGCCAAAAGTTTGCAGATTGCTCATAATCATATGGGGAATCTTCAACTTGTTTCTCAGTATTTGGCAATCCTTGGGAGTTTGGCACTTTCTCTGCATGACACAGTGCAAGCCAGAGAGATTTTGAATCCTCTCTTTCATTGGCAAAGAAGCTTTCTGAAATTCCAACTCAGATCTGGGTGCTATCTGTTTTGACAGGTATAGTTGTCCCTCTATCCTTTAATTTTTGTCGTGACTTGAAATTTGTTGGTTTCGGAGTTTAGCAATGTGGATTTGTGGCTTTCTTATGTTTCCATGATGTTCTACGCATTAGAAGGCATCTCATAGCCATCCTTGCTTCATGGCGTATACAACTATTTCGGGACATAGGTAGGGAACAACAACTGTTCCTTGAGCCCAATTAAGAATAAGATAACTTTAACTATTATTTTGACTGAAAGACATATTCTCACTCAAGATTTGTTGAAGAGGCAAAATTTCATCCTCTAAATTTTAAAAACTCAAATATTCACTCGTTAATCAAAATTAATTATTAAATTTAATGGTTAATGGTTAAAAATTAATGGTTGAAAAAATATTTTTATTTTCTTATAAAAAAATTTTAAAAATAATAAAATAAATTTCATAAAAATAATAAACAATATTAAAATAAATTATAAAAATACTTAAAAATTAAAAAAAAAACCATTGTCGCCTAGTGGTGGCTGTCTATAAAAGAACTAGGAGGTTAGGATGGCTAGAGTGGAGGCACTACAGCAGGTTCGGCTTTTAGAGGCGTTTTTCCGGACTTTTAGCGGCGTTTGTACAAATTTCGGTAGAAGCACTGTCGGTAAAGGTTTTACCGGCGTTTCATGAAAACGCTAGTAAAACCGTAAAAAAAAATGCCGCTAAAAGTCGAAACCCTTTAGCGACGTTTTAGTCAGCTTTTTACCAGCGTTTAGAAAACGCCAGTAAAACCTTCCACACCCACCAATTTATTTCCCGCGATTTTTTGGCGCAGGATACCAACCCTATAGCGGCGTTTGTTTGGGTTTTAGCAGCATTATTAATTTTTTTCACGGAATATTTTGCAGCGGTTTGTAATTATTTTTGCGGCGTTTTTTATCTTATAGCGGCGTTTTTTTATATGTTTATAGCGACATTTTTTATATGTTTATAGCGGCGTTTTTTTAGTTTTAGTGGCGTTTTTAATTTTTTTGTGAAATATTTTGCGACGGTTTGGAATTTTTTTTGCAGCGTTTTTTATCTTAAAGCCGCGTTTTTTAAAGTTGTAGCGGCGTTTTTTATATGTTTATAACGGCGGTTTTTTACTTATAACGGCATTTTTTTATACAGCTTTTTTGGCACAATTTTGCCTGTTTCATAGGCCTTTTTCCCTGCTTATTGATTAAATTTCTTGTTTATAATGAATATCATGCAAAACACTATAGATAAATTGATTCATATATACGCAAAACAATACCGTCTAAAAATACATACAAAAAATATTAGTAACATCATTAATAAAATATTGAATAAAAAGTATTATTAGAATTATTGAAGTACATGAATACAATTGTTAATCCTAAAATTGTTTAGATACACAATTTGAGAATTGTTATGAAGCTTATTGGAACCAAAACTCTTTACATTATGCCCTGCGAAAAAAGTTAAAAGATTTTAGAAGAACGAAATACAATAATAACATACGATGTCCATTAATGATCACATAACGTAGAATAAAACACAAAACTGTACGAATTATTTGGTTAATAGTCTTGTTGCATGCAAATAGATGTATCGACAATATATAATTACAAGTATAAAATATTCTCATATCAAAAACAGAATAAAGAATTATATCCTTATTTATGCATTATCTAGAGCCAACATAGTACCTACATATGGTCTCAACCACAAGATATAAGATTTGGCTTTACGCTTCACATAAATGCAAACACAAGAATAAATTATTGACAAATAAACACAATCAGTAACAAATAATTATGAGTGATACAAAATGACAATGACACACAAAACGCATCCAAATTAGAAATTCTAACAAAGTGCGTCAGTAAACTTCTTCAGTTAGAGTTAATGAGAAGATACGAAATATAATTATAACTCATAAACCCACATGGATTTCCAACAACAAATAAAACAAACATCAAATAATTTCAACACTTCATATCCACATACAAACCAGCCCTCCAATCGGTTGGATTTCACCAATACGTATTTCTCGAACATACAAAACAATTCACCAAACCGTAAATACAAACTTACTAGTTCTCATCTGGAGAGTGCTGGTTACTTGATGGATGAGGTACCTACGACACAGAAATGAACAATCCATGGGTAGTAATTTCCAAATAATTACTTGATTTAAAGAAATGTGTTATATGAACATATCCTGTAAATATTACCTCTCCACTAAGTGGCTCGTCATTTTGCTCTGGTGGCAAGCCCAATGATGCATAAATCTTGGACAACTGAGATTCAAATGTGTTCATCCTATTACCAAGTGCTTCTTGCAGTGTTCTCATTTGATCTTCCAATACTCTTATTCTATCGTCCGCTTCATTATTCACACTTGGAAGGTTGCCTGAGTGGTAAGATGCTAATGCCGATGTCGATGTCGATGCCCTGTACATGCTAGGCGTTGGACCTAATCCTAATCCACGCACTCGACCATGTCTTTCTGGTCCCATCACTTGAGCAAATGCATTATCTTTCATCTCTGGAAGACTTGCATTTGACTCTTGGATAGAACTTTGTAACTTATTTATCTTCTCTTGGAGGAGTTCCTAAACCCATTACAAAAAGCAATGTTTTATTACAAGAAATTTATCATAACCACAAATAAAGTAATAGAAACTAAACTTACGATTGCGTGTACAGAGTCTTGATCAATAGGTCTCCCATCTTTAAGAGTCTGATGGGTGGCTATGAACATTTTGGCTCATGACGGCTGTTCACCACTTGATGTCTGTTCCTCGGATGTAGAAAGATACAATTACAACAAGACCTAATCATATGGTTAACAATATGGGCAAAAAAACTAACCATTTCATTCATTAATCGCGTTATACTCTTTGTTCCTCCAGTATGTGGCATTGTTTGAATAGAACGAGTCCTTCTATTTGTTCCGCTACGTCTCTGAAACAAAGATAATGTTTAATAAAAAGATACAATTCATCATTACGTAACTAGACAAGAAAGAGCAAAAATTTTATTACCCGTCCCTGCTTCGAATGCCACTGTGTTACGAGAGCCATCCACTGGTCTCGTGGAATTTGATCCGGTTTATTGTTGACAAGGTCATCAATATTAGGATAATGTTCGTAGTACTCTACTTTCAGGTCATACTTATAGTCTTTCCATTTCTTACCTAGAGACTGTAACACCCATTTGTCTCCTTCTGGAGGGTATGAAAACCTTGCTTGGAAAAAAGTATAAAGTATTAAATTGTGTTATTGGGCCCGTAAGAAATAATGCGATAGTATGCGTAGACAATAATGCAATCTTACCTTAACAATTCCAAGAATCCTTTCTTTTTTTTGATGCCAGAATTCGCTTCCAATCTTGTATATTTAAAGAGAGCAATTGACAATTCCTTGCTAAAGTCCTCAGAAAACTAGCCAAAGTACGAGCTTCGGGTCTTACTCCTTGGTGTATATCGTTAAACTGCACCGTGACCTTCTCACCCGGAGGCATATTCCAAAGTTCCGACATCAAAGTTGGTCCCCTTCGTCTTGTTTCTGAGTCTTGACCTGTAACACATATGAGGAAAAATAACATATTAATCAATGGCGCTTGATAACAAAATATCATAACTGTAAACTACATGTTGTCTTTTACCAACTGTGGTTGGGGTGTTGTCTTGCTGTTGACCCTGTGGGTCAATGCTTTGTGAGGATTGCCCTTCGAAGACCGTTCGTATATCTCTTTTCCTTGGCATTTTTTAGCTGTAATATGTAAAAAAAAATTCTCGTTATTTATAGATTCATATGTGACATTTCATAGTTATATTGTAAACACACCTAATCATTCGTTAACTTTAATAATAAAACATGAGCTTTTCTTTTTAATTTCCAATTTTAGGTGTTTTTGAAAAAATTAACTTGTTACTATTTAATTTTAAAAATGAAAAATGTCACATCCGAACAAGCATAATAAAACATCATAATTAATTATGAAATTTTGTGTTTTATGATGGAATATGACCAATTGTTTGTTTTGGTTTTATCAAACTAACAAATAATGATGATGATGTCTGTGAGAATCACATTATATTTCTAAAACTTAAGTTCAATTTTGTTTATTTTCATTTTGATTTGATTTGAATCTACTTCTATTTAAAATATAATATTTTTTTACACTGCAATTAATCATTTTCCCGTTATTTCATAAATCATGTGTACATATTATTTGTAAAAGTGGCACATGTATTCAAGAAAAAAAATAATCCTCTTTGTCAACATAGAAAAATGTCATGCTTATGATATTTTTTACACATTAATCAATAACCTTTCAAGCCAAATAATTTGACTAGATTTAGAATTAATACAAGATAATCAATTTAATTAATAAAGTGGTTTCATTGTATTATACCATGAATCTAGCTGTCATATACAAATATAAATCAGCTTAAACCAAATTATATACCAAAAATAATAAAAATTTGCCACAAGACTCATGGCCAAAAAGTTTTTTTTTTTTCATGGTTGTAAAATTTGGTTTTTATTACTTGTTTATTTTTTCTCTCAGCCGGCCAGCTTCTTCATGACTTTTGTTTATGATTCATCTAAGCACTTGTTTGTTTCAATATTATTAATCTAATTACGAGATATTTTAAAATTAATTAGCAATAGGTTAACCTAATTAAGCGAGGGGCTAGCTACTTCCTAATTGTTTGTTTTTTGGTTGTAAAATTACGACTTTATTAATGGGTATGTTTTTTAATTAAATTATTTACATTAATAATACATATTAAGTTAAATATCAATAGATATTCATTGAAAGTACACATAATGTTGTTTTTTAATCGAATATTATGATAATTTTATTTTTTCTGGATCTTATTTGATGAAATTTTTATACAATTAAGAGAATTTTTTATGTATAAAAATGCAAATACTAGCTACTTCCTAGTTGTTTGTTTATTGAAGATAATTAAGTCAAAATTAAAATCAAACACAACTTAAATTAAATAACAAAATCTGTAGATATCGAATTATCATATTTTTTCTATTGCAAAAACCAAACTCTATTTTTTTTTTGTTAAAAAGATTAAACTTTCAAATTTTTCCATTGAAAAAATCAAAATTTCAGAATCTTTTATTAAAAGAGATTAAACTTTTACTATTTTGTATTTAAGTACTAAACTAATCAATTTACTTTCAAAATAAAA
>JAJEJH010000197.1:36003-412620 GCA_026122585.1 Anacardium occidentale
AGGTTGTTTCCAACCTCCTGGTTTGCAGTGGACCCTTTTTTATATTTTCACTTTATTTTTTTAATTTTTTTATATTTTTACATAAATATTAAATTATATTTTTGTTATATTTAATTTTTGTAATAGCGGTAGTTTAGTAATTTTATCAAAAAAATGGATGAAAAATGTCCAAGAGGCGGGTATTTGGCTTTTTCAAAGTTAGAGGATGGAATTTTGTTTTTTCAGGAAACCTTGGGTGGAAATAAGTCCTTAGGCCCTATTATTTTTCTAAGTCTGAGGACCAATATATTCTTTACCAAGAGAATTTAATAAAAGACCACAAAATTATTTTATTAGTTTGTGTAACCATATATTCTTTCAGAAATCCTTTATTTTTTAATTGTATAATAACACATAATCATATATATTCATTATAGATTTTTATAATTTTCTTTTTAGGTTTTTTATATACTATCACTTTATTAAATAGGAAAAATGCCTTGAAATGTGTATGAAACATTATCCATTCGTCACATCGAATTAGTAAAGGTTCTCGTATCTTTGGTCTTGTTGTCAGAAATAACTAAGACAGAAGAAAGCAAAGTTTTTTTTTATTTCTTGGTTCTCACAATTGTTTCTCTTGTGCGTTCGTCTGAGCAGATTGACATCAAGTAAAACTGAAAGTCTGTAATTTAGTGAGCTTGGCAGTCATTAATCGTGCAATGGCAGGGCAATCCATGTGAGAGTCAATCTTGATATTCCAGAGTCTATTGGTCTATCGACACCATTACTAATGCATTCATCCAGGCTAGTAGATTTGGACTTTGGCAGACGTAGGAAGAGAAAAATATTGTTCCACCTCTACTCTTTTTTAAATATTTATATCTGGTCGGATTTTTTTTTGTTTATTTAAGGTTTTTAAAATTAAACTTGATTAAGATTATTTAATGGGGATAATTTTGTTAGTTAAATTTGATGAAGTGCAACACGAAGTCTGGAGATCAATTATTGTTTGTACCAATTTAGGATGTAAATCAATGTGTGACAAAAAAATAGAAAATTAGGTCGAGTGACCTTCAATTGATAGATTATAGAACATATGGTATTCTTCACAATCACGTTCGTATTTCCTTTGTAACACTCAATTTACATCTGAAAATTGTTTATCTTCATAGCAGGATGGATTGTAGGCCTATCTACTGGTTGTTCTGGTTGGAGTGCTATTACAGTCCCCCTTAAGTAGTCAGTCCAGCAATTTCTTCAAGTGGTTTCCACATGAACTTTCTCCTGTGCATTGCATCAAAGTTATTAACTAACACCCACTAATTACTTTGGCTTTAAAGATAAGTAGCACAGCTTACCAATTTCCACACTCTGCAATGACCCTCACTTTCGGTCGGAGTGTTGGAAGCAAAGCTAGAAACTGCAATTCCGACTTTGACAGAACCTGTGCAAGGGTATGTTTAATATCATTAAGGTTAAGGTTACTTTTAATTACAATGTCCTTTTCATATCACAACATTGCTGGAAATTTTGCTGTTTTTTTAATATAATTCATTGCAGAAACGAGATGAATGAAACACTTGAGGTGATGTTACCTTGGCTTCAATTATCCACAAAACAAGTCCTTTGGCATTCGGGGGCAGGGCAGCAAGCCTGTAATCAACTTCAGGTGGGAAGTACCACCTTGCTATTGGTTGTTTTCCCACATGTGCCTAGATTAGAGAATATATATATATATATGTTTATACTTATTTTATTCCAGTAATAAAAAAACATAAAGCTAAAGTCAAAAACTTACTGGACAAACAGGGTGAATCTTAGTTAGAGTTGTCTCCGGATCACCAAGGCCACGAGCAGTAAGGTCGAGGAAGTAGTAGCCTTGGTAACTAAGGCGATTAAGGTAACGGCCCTCATAGCCTCCTTCATGTGGAGTATAAATAGCAAGAGCTTTGTGCTCCTCCACATCTGAGAGCCAACGCCCGATGTCAGGTTTTATCAAATCACCCCCAATGAAATCTCCTATTCCAATGCTACTACTGCATTTAACAGTTCCAACTCTTCTCATGTTCCACAATTTAGGTGTTTTTGTTGGTCGTATATTGATGGAGGGTGCTCCATGGTTTAAGAAAGTTGCAGCAGCTGTCAGAGTTGCCATGCTCTTCAAACCAAAAACAAACCTAAGTTTTGTTTGTTTGTATAACGATAATCATTGTATGGTGGAGAAATAAGATAAGAAATTAGAGATTACTTTGTTTACATCTCATACTCACCACACGCTCATTTTTTGAATTTATAGTCCAGAGAATGTCGACCCATGCAAATTATTTGCCAAAATGTACATAACTTAGCATGTGAACAGTGAAAACAAAACCTATTACTGAGGTGTTCGTTTTTATTTTACGATTATTAATATTTTTTAAAGTGTCATGTTTTTCTTTGTATTAGGTTCTTTTTCTGGGATATCATGGATATAGAATATGGTAGAAAATTATTTTCTTGTTTCAAACAATTTCTCCGGTGAGCTGAAAAATCAGGAAAAAACATTTCAAAATAGTAAAGAAATTCCCCATATCACATAATTTTCCCCAAGTCCAATACTTTTTTCTAGAGGTTTTATGTAAGCATTTTTTATTTGAGCAGGGAAAATCACCAAAAACAAACCCTTGTTCTTTTACTTGAGTTGCGTAGTGGTTTTTTTTTTTATGCGAGTTGCATAGGAAAGTACAAAAACAGAAAATAACCTTGGTTGTGCAGAATACCACAAAAAATTCCCATATCGGAAAACTTATAAAAAAAAAACTTGGTTGCGTAAAAAAAAAACTTACACAAAACTCTGAATCCTACTTTACAAACCCCTAAACTCTCCTTTACATAAAACATGTGACGTCTACATCGATCTATTATACTTTCTGTGTTATTATTTATATGGTCATTCGATAAAATTTGTTATATTTATGATTCATCATTAGACTGGTTTTGATCGGACATGTATTTTGCTATATAAATGAAATTTATATAAATATAAAGATATTTTCTAATAGAAAATAATGTATGTATAATAAGCTTTTATTGAAAGCTTATATTTTGTTATGATGCACCAATCATCTCACCTAAATTTGTTGGGCTGTGAAACAAGCATATACGGGTTAGAAAATTTTCGTGTGTTCTCTCCATTTTGTTGTTTTGTTAAAACATGCCAAATTTTATGAAAAATATATATATTAAAAAATTGAAATATTGCTAAACTAAAACCAGAAGTGGAATATTTATGTGTTGCTAGAAAAAGGTAAAAGAAAAACTTAACCTTGAAATAAATTCATTGATAAGTGTCATGTATAGATGATATGATATCCCAATTACATTTTAAAATTTTACTTGATATTATTAAACTCTTTCCTAGAACATTCTAATTAGAATGTGAGATTATTTTGATGTTTTTTGTTGGAGTTAGTGCTCCAGAGATACTTATTTTGACAGCGTTGTATTTATGTTGTATACTATATGTATCATGCTTTTGAATTAGTAAATAATAATTCTTCATCGTTGCTTTGCGTATGAATTTATTTATGAAATCATCAATGTCCTAAGAATAGTTAAACTGTGACAAAGAGATGAACATGTTATGTTATTTGATGGGTTTACAGTATATATGTAAATTTGTGGTTATTTATATTAATTTTAGATAGAAATTTATGATTTTATCTCTTGATTCAAATAAATTCAGATTCATGATATATTTCCTGAGTTTTACAAGATATTTGTGATTTTTATAAGTGTTTGATAAAAAGCAAAACGGGGAAGTCGCCTTAGACTCATATTAGAGAGATCTTGACCATACTTAGTGGTTGTTCCCTTACTTTTTACAAACAAAACAATTGAATCAATTAGAGATTTTATACTTTGGAAATTCAAGGAGTTTACAATATAATTCAAGATTTTCATATCTAATTTTATCTCTAATCTATATTATGTGTTTTCTTGAATTTGTGTGATAATTTTTCTCTTATAATAAACTAATTCTTCTAGGTTAAGATCAAAGTTAACTAATTCATAAATTTGTAATAACTTAGATTGTAATTAGAAAATATGATATTTCATAATAAGTATGTATTATTATAAACATCTCATTTTGAACTCAACAGGGTCACTTCTGATAATTAAAAACTTGGATGTTGGCTTAAAATTTTTGAGATGTTAAGTTAAGGATGGATGAGTTTAAAAAAAAAAAGTTTTATTACAAAAGAAAAAAAATCATAAAATCATAAAAACCCATAAAGATGACCCAAACTCATGAAGCTAGCCCAAAAATAGGAGGGCCCAGAAATTGGCCTGTAGCGCGCGCATGTCAACTACGCGCGGGCTGAGCTGGATGCCTACTGCCTTCTGCGCGCACGTCTCTCTCTCTCCAGTCCAGGCCAGCGCACCGCACGCTGACTGTGCGTGCGCATGGCCTTCTTTTTGCCTTGGGCAGGCTGTGAGCCATTTTTGCTTTTGCACTTTACCAAGGCCTATAAAAGCATGCAATCGTTTGGAAAAAAGGGGGGAGGAGGAGGATTTTCCAAAATTAGGAGAGAAAAGGTTTTCCGAAAAAGATTTTCTCTAGAGAAAGAAAGTCTAAAAAAAAAATTATTTTCTTGAGAGTTAACCTCTTTGAATTTATTCATTCCTCAACTCAATTTTGATTTCAAATTTCAGACAACAAGTTTTCAGGTAAACCCTTGAGGTAGAATTTTTTTAGTAATATATTTGAAATGTTACGTTATATTTTTTATATTTCGTATTACTTCTTATTTAATATAATTTTAGGATGTTCACTTTGTATATTTGTATTTTGTGTATTATATTTTGATATTCTATATTAATATTCGGTATATTCTATGTTAATAATTCGTATACTGTTTTTTTGTTTATTTTGTATATGAATTTATCAATATTCTATACTAATATTTTCAGTGTAGTATTTTATGCATATATGAATATTCTGCATGTATATTTTTTAAGTATTAATATTTTATTTATTTTGTATATTTCCTTTTTATATATATGTACATAAATACTTCTCCTGTTGTATGTTTTGTTATTCATATTTCATGTTCGATTTATTCTGTATGTCTATATTTTTTTATTAGATCCTTTATATTTTTATTTCACATTTTCAAATTCTGTATATATATGTGCACAATAAATATTTTGTAAAGGTTTGACGTGCTGTGTTTATTGGGATATATTAAATGTACTATATTGCATGAGACTGGCTGCCTTGATGGCAAATGGTGGGATATGTTATTCCCCCTATCTTAGGTTCAAATTGTGGCTTAATTTTTGTTATTATTATTTTATTTTATTTTATTTCCTTTTTTCCTTTTTTGCATTCACTTCATTTCTCTTTTTATTTTTATTTTATATTTTTATTTTATTTCATTCCTTTTTTCTGGCTACTATACATAATTATATACAGTATTATCATTATCATTATTATTATGTTGTACATATGTTGTATCATATTTAGACTCTTTTATTTATTATACTACATATTGTGCAAGTATTAATTCGCACATACATTTTACATGTATAAGTTATATATCTAATATAATTATTTGAATGTTGCATATTATATATCTATTATGTATTAATTGTATATACTAAGTGTTTGATATTACTGTGTGTATATATATATGTGTGTGTGTGTGTAAATTATATACATTCTGCATTTATTTAAAGAAAATCTGCATAGGCATGTTCATACTCTATTTCGTCTGCCCTCGTGGTGAGGGATTGGATCTTTAGCCCCACAGCACCCGAGTTCAAGCCACACCATGAGGTGCTGTTTATTTCCTTCGGTGCGGTCTAGACTGCTTTCTATTCGTTTACTTAGGCGGGCTGTTTTAATTTGGGTTAGTTTATTAATTATAGTTTTCATTCTTATCTTATTTATTTATTTTATTAAATTAATTAATAAATTTGTTTTGTAGGATTTATTTACTGATTTATTATTTTTTAGGTTTGTTTAAAATTAGATCTAATGTATAGGGGTGTATGTGTAAAAGGATGTAATATTATTTTCTTTTGTTTTCTTTGCTTTTATTATTTTATTTTCATTTTTATGGTATGGATGTTGATTTTGTTTTATATTCTATGACTAACCTAATTTGTTTTGCAGGGATTTAATTTATAAGCTTGTTTAGGGTTAGAGGAAATGTATAGGGGTATATGAAAAATGTTTGTAATTTTTAATTCTTTACTTTCTTTTTTGTATTTTATTATTTTCGTGAATGATTATAATTTATTGTATATGTATGATTGATATTACTAATGCATTGCGTTATAGAATGAAACGTAATTAAACTCGATAACACGTTTAACGAACGAACAACAAAAGTGGAGGCCGGCTTTCATGCGAGGTGGTATGGGTGCGTAAGACCTTCCCATCGCCTGGGTTCAAGCCACACCATGATCTAATGTATAGGGGTGTATGTGTAAAAGGATGTAATATTATTTTCTTTTCTTTTCTTTGCTTTTATTATTTTATTTTCATTTTTATGGTATGGATGTTGATTTTGTTTTATATTCTATGACTAACCTAATTTGTTTTGCAGGGATTTAATTTCTAAGTTTTTTTAGGGTTAGAGGAAATGTATAGGGGTATATTGAAAATGTTTGTAATTTTTAATTCTTTACTTTCTTTTTTGTATTTTATTATTTTCGTGAATGATTATAATTTATTGTATATGTATGATTGATATTACTAATGCATTGCATTATAGAATGAAATGTAATTAAACTCGATAACACGTTTAACGAACGAACGACAAAAGTGAAGGTCGGCTTTCATGCGAGGTGGTATGGGTGCGTAAGACCTTCCCATCGCCTGGGTTCAAGCCACACCATGAGCTGCTATTTATTTCCTTCGGTGCGGTCTGGGCTGCTTCCTATTCATTTCCTTAGGCGGGCTTCTTTAATTTGGGTTAGGTTATTAATTATGGTCTTCATTCTTATCTTTATTTCATAATTATAATTTGTTCCTAACAAAATTTTATCTTGCAGGATTTATTTATTTATTTTATTAAATTAATTAACAAATTTGTTTTGCAGGATTTATTTACTGATTTATTATTTTTTAGGTTTGTTTAAAATTAGATCTAATAGATAGGGATGTATGTGTAAGGGGATGTAATATTTTTTTTTTCTTTTCTCTGTTTTTATTATTTTATTTTCATTTTTATGATATGGATGTTTGTAATAGCCCAGGAGTAGAATTATCATTTTAGGCTCTGAGATTAAGGGTAAAAGAGAAATTTCTAATTAGAAAAATAGTTTCGAGAGAGTTTGAGGATAGAAGAGTTTTTTAGAAGCCTTTCGTGGCTTATACATGAATATTTTGGGAAAAATATTCTATGTATGATGCGAAGAGAGAGAGATTTCAGATTTTTGAGGGGCACACGCCCGTGTGTCTAGGACACACGCCCATGTTCCCGGTGAGATGCACGTTATAAGTTTCTTTTCCTCGTATTTTCACTTAGTTTTTCTTTCAGCTTTTCCTCTCCTTCGTTTCTAGCAAACCCTAAGCAAAAATTCGTCCAGTTAGCAACCATTATTCCAATTAGAGATCCAGAAGCAGCTAGAGAGAGAGATCTAGATGTCATGGCTAGAGGTAAGTATTTCTTTACCTCATTCACTTAGGTTTCCAGCATGCTTTTCTGATTTTTAGCTCCTTGGATGATTGTTGCATGTTATGGATGTTTTCCAGCATGATTTGATGATGATGAGATGCTTTGAATGATGATTTATGAGCTTATTATGCAATATATGATGTTTATGTTGCTTGGGTATGAAACTATGAGAAATGCTTGAGATTTGACATGCTTTATGATGATTGAATGAGATAAGAAGATTTATTGGCATGTATATATGTTGTATTTATGTTTGATTGAGAAATAAAAGAGATTTGGATATGTTTGAGTGAGATTTTTTAGGTTTCCAAACATATCTGTAGAATTTGGGTTGAGCACATGCCTATGTACTTGGGGGGACACGCCTATGTGGCCTTAATTCTGCATGGAACACGACCTTGCACGTTGCCCATGTACGTATGAAAATCCAAACACACGCCCGTGTACTCGAGTGTACACGCTCGTGTGTCTAATCCCAATTCTACAGGCAAGACACGAGATGGTGTTGAGGCACCTACATGCCCGTGCAGTGCGATACACATCCGTGTGCCCAGTGATGCACGCTCGTGTATTTGCACCACACGCCCTATGGCCAACCATTTGTTTTATGAAATTTTCCAGAAACTTGCACAACCAAGGGCACGACTTGAGCACGACCTATGTACCTTCACACATGTCTATGTGTTAAGCATAACATGCCTGTGTGTCTCGAGAAAAACAGAGAAGAATATTTTAAAGCATTTATTAAGTAAAGATAAACTACCCTAAGCAATCCTAAGCGAATTCTAAGCTTGAGAATCATAAGAATAACAAGATATAACAGTATATCATGCATGATTATCAAACACTGAGCACAACATGCCACATGAGATATTTTCAGAAAGGGATTTAAGGATCCAAAAGTATCATCATATATATATACGATGTTCTAAACATTAGTTAGAGGTGGATACGAGGGGACACCTGTGAGTTCGCACGCTTGCTAGAGAGGGAAACCATGGTTGGCTAAAGAAGACATGGTCGTGCACAAGTAGTTTTATCATAGGTTTGAGCTCACACGGCCAAGATGTCAAATTCTTGTGTTCATCAGTCTGGCCAGTATAATAGATATATTTTTCAGATAGAGTACTTTTTGATACAGCTTTCAGTTATACTATATGTATATATATGAGGATCTTCGGATCAGAGCTTTATATTAGAAAAAGATTTCAAAAAAGAATAAGTTTTCAAAAAATCAAGCCCAAGAGATAAGTTTTATTATTAAAGAGTATTTACATGACATCAGAGCATGCATATCATGTCATGTACAACATTCATGAGAAATGAGACAAAGAAAGACAAAATGATATGAAAAAGAAAGACAGTAAGCAGAGAACTCGAGGTCTGATCTAAGATCAGCTTTTGCTTGATGGTTTGTCTATGTAAGAGATAGGAAATGCTTACTGAGTGATTTTGTCACTCACCCTTTTTTCCTTCCTTTCTCTTTTGCAGGTCAGTGAGTTAGAGACTGAGATGTGGCGATGCAGTTGTGAGGTTTGGGGGACATGACTCGGTAGCTAGTAGCATGTTTCGACTCATATACTTTGATGACTTTTTATCTCATGTATTTATGTGTATGTATTATATTGTAGTATGCACTGTATGGATAACATGATTTTATACATGAGTAGCCTGAAATTTTCATAAAAACCATTTTGACTTATTTTATTACTGTATTGGTATTTTTTGCTTTCGTATTTAGATTTTTAAATTATTTTAAACAGCAGTGAGTTTTCTTTTTCCTTGTGGGGATTTTCGTCACAGACACATTTTTTGTATATTAATAATATATATATATTTATATATTTTAAACAGCTACGCACAGTAGGCTTGGGGTGGGGGTCACTACAATGTTGATTTTGTTTTATATTCTATGACTAACCTAATTTGTTTTGCAGGGATTTAATTTATAGGTTTGTTTAAGGTTAGAAGAAATGTATAGGGGTGTATGGGAAATGGTTGTAATTTTTAATTCTTTACTTTCTTTTTCGTATTTTATTATTTTCGTGGATGATTATAATTTATTGTATATGTATGATTGATATTAATAATGCGTTGCATGATAGAATGAAATTTATTTAAACTCGGTAGCACGTTTAACGAACGAACCAAAAAAGTGGAGGCTGACTTTAATGCCGAGTGGTTTGGGTGCCTAAGACCTTCCCATCGCCTGGGTTTAAGCCACACCATAAGTTGCTGTTTATTTCCTTCGGCGCGGTCTGGGCTGCTTTCTATTCATTTCCTTAGGCGGGCTGCTTTTAATTTGGGTTAGGTTATTAATTATGGTCTTCATTCTTATCTTTATTTCATAATTATATTTGTTCATAACAAAATTTTATCTTGCAATATTTATTTATTTATTTTATTAAATTAATTAACAATTTTGTTTTGCAGGATTTATTCACTAATTTATTATTTTTTAGGTTTGTTTAAAATTAGATCTAATGTATAGGGGTGTATATATAAAGGGATATAATATTAATTTTTTTTCTTTTCTCTGCTTTTATTATTTTAATTTCATTTTTATGGTATGGATGTTGATTTTGTTTTATATTATATGGCTAACCTAATTTTTTTTGCAAGGATTTAATTTATTGGCTTGTTTAGGGTTAGAGGAAATGTATAGAGGTGTATGGAAAATGGTTGTAATTTTTAATTCTTTACTTTCTTTTTCGTATTTTATTATTTCGTGGATGATTATAATTTATTGTATATGTATGATTGATATTATTAATGCATTGTATAATAGAATGAAACTTAATTAAACTCGGTAACGTGTTTAACGAATGAACCATAGAAGTGGAGGTCGACTTTCATGTCGGGTGGTATGGGTGCCTAAGACCTTCCCATTGCCGTACCTGACTCTCCGAACTCAACCCATTGGGCAAGTGAAGAGCAGTTGAGTCCTTTGCAAGGGATCTATAAACCCATCCTCACCGATATGTATTTTCCCGGGGTAACTCCCGGGTGGTGACTTCATAGACTTCGTAACGGGCCATAAACCTGTTATGCGCTCCTCTTGACCACGTTTAGGGTAGTGAAACAAGGATGGTAAGTCTGTCCTGACATAGTGCGGCAAAAACCGGTGTCGCTATTATGATCTTAATGTTTATTAGGAATTTGATCAATTTTTAATAGGATTTATGTTGTATGATTGAGACCGAGAGATGATATTGTTTAAGAGCTTAAATAATATGTCATAGATTAATTGAATAAAGAGATATATATGAATTAAAATCTGCAATAATTATAAGCAGAATTGATTTGTATTAAAAAGTAATGGATTCCATAGAATAGTAAAACACTTTCATCTAATTATATCTACATAGACATATAGTAGGACATTAGATTGCGAAGTAAAATCGATATTACTTGAGAAATGGTGGTTGTTAAATTGGGGAATTTTATTGTCACATAGCATAGTTTCTTCAATCATATAAAAGATTTACTTTGAAGTGGATTAATAAACCAAAAGTTTTAACATTTGTTGTCATTGTCTTTATCTCATCGATTTAATTGTGTTTTAGTTTCAGTTTAGTTGCTGTTAGTCTCAATTAGTTTAGTAGTAGATAGTTTTTCAAAGTTTATTCAGTTGTCTAGATAAAATTTGGAGTAGTATTATTTTGATATTTGCTTACATAATCTTGTGGATTCAACGACCCTTAGTGTATTCACTTTATTACTTAAGACTAGTACAATTGCTAAGAATTTAGTTATAAACCAACGTATCAAGTTTTTGGCACTGTTATTGGGGATCGTGTTTTAGACCATATCAAACCTATTATTTATAATTTTACCTTCAATATATTTTTTTTGTATTATAATTTTATAGTGCTACTTGGCTTTGTTTGTTTTGCAAGCTTTCACCTAATGCATGATGATGAATAATGGACATACATATATATTATGATTTATTTCGGGCGAAATCGGGGGAGATTTTGTCAATTTCGCTATTGAATTGTGCAAATTCGGGATCACGTGGTTATTATTTTTGTTTTGTAGGAATTTACATAATTTCAAGTCGAAACAAGACCAAGTGAGCATGTTCGAGACCAAAAATTACAACCGAGGCGAAAGATCGAGGAGCAGAATCGAAACCGGCTGAGCAAACTTCATGCCGCGGCATGATGCTGCGGCATGAATGAGGTGCAGACTCCAGAAGCCAAAGGTCGCGGCATGATGCTGCGGCATGAATAAAAATAAAAAAAATCCAGAAGCTGGAGGCCGCGGCATGATGCCACGGCATAAGATGAAGCACATAAGATGAAGCTTACTTACCTTGCAAGGCAGAGGCTAGAGGCTACGGCATAATGCCGCAGCATCAAAATCCTAGACAAGGCGTCGCGACATGATCGCAATTTAATATTTCAGAGCCTACAGGCCGCAGCATCATGCCGCGGCATAGACACTGTTCACAGAATTTCAGTTTGACTGAAATTCTTCCCTAACCCTAAGCATATATAATACTTTGTAATTCTAGAAATTAGGAGAGCCATCCTAGGGGAGTTTTTGAGAGTTTCTTTACACACTTTTCAGAATTCGAATATTTTATTTTGGAGATTCAATCAAAAAGCTTTTCAGATTGCAATTGTGAGAATATTTCTTCATCAACTTCAATAAGAGATTCAACATTCATCTGGTTTTGTTTTATTTTCTCCATTATGCTTATGAATTGTTTAAATCTTATTACTTATTTGTTTTCAATAATGAACTAAATAATTTTTGCTAAGATTAGGGCTAGTTAATTCATGAATATGTAGGGTCTTTCAATTATAATTTTCGAACATACTATCTCATGTGAGTTTGCATTTTGAACTTATGTCTATTGAAACTTGGCCACTTTTAATAGGATCTCTGTTGTGTGATTGAGACCGAGAGGTGATATTGCATAAAAGCAGCGAGAATACGAACCGTGGATTAATTAAATATAGAGATATATTTGATAATACATGCAATAATCATAGGCACAATAGGCTTGTGCTGAAAGCTAGTGGATTCCATAGAACTTAATGCATTTTCATCTAATTTAACCTAGATAGAGATATTTAGGTTATTAGATTTTTAAATAGGATTAATATTGCTTGAGAAAGAGTGTTGATCAATTTAGGGAATTCCGTTGTCACATGAATAACATAAGATATATATACGCATACGAAAAACCTACATTGTAGTGAATTAGTGAACCCGAAATCTTAGCATTTTCTCACATATTTTTTTTTTCGATTTACCTAGGCGTGTTTCTTAATTGTTTGATTTTATTTTTCATATTTATTTTAGACTCGAATTCGATAGTTTAGATAAAATTAGGAGTGGTGCCGTCTTGGTACTTGCTTATGCGATCTCGTGGATACGACACCCTGAATACTTCCCGTATTACTTTGAACTAGTACACTTGCTAGGAAGTTAGGGTTTAAACTTTTAACACATCAAGTTTTTGACGCCGTTGCTGGGGATTGCGTCTTAGTCAATATCAAGATATATTGTTTCTAATTTTACTCTAGACATTTTATTTCTTTGTTATTTTATTTTTTTGTTTAGTTTTGTTTTTATTATTTTACGTCGTTACTTGGTCTTGTTTGCCTTGCAGATTCTCATCTAGTGCATGACACGCACTAGAAATCAGACAATTGAGCCATTCGATCCGGAGATAGAAAGAACATTACATCAGTTGATGAGGCAAAGAAGAGCAATGGTAGAGGATCAGCAAGTAGCACTACCGGCCTTAGAGCAAGCAAATCGAGCTACAAACCAACGATCTCTGATTGATTATACAACTCCTACAGTCGAAGGCACAGCTTCAAGCATTAGGCGGCCCTCAATACAAGCCAACAATTTTGAGATCAAACCGGGCATAATCCAAATGATTCAAACATCGATTCAGTTCAATGGTTTGCCTAATGATGACCCGAATCAACACATTGCCAATTTCCTGGAGATTTGTGATACTTTCAATGGGGTTACTGACGATGCCATTCGGCTAAGACTATTCCCTTTTTCACTAAGGGATAAAACAAATAGTTGGTTAAATTCCTTGCCGGTTGGGTCAATCACTACATGGGATGAGATGGTGCAACGATTTCTTGCAAAATTCTTTCCCCCATCAAAGACTGCAAAGTTACGCAATGACATCACAACTTTCATACAGTATGACACGAAATCACTATATGAAACATGGGAGAGATACAAGGAACTACTCCAAAAATGCCCACACCATGGATTGCCCATATGGTTTCAGGTACAAACCTTTTATAATGGTTTGATGCCTGCTAATCGTACTTTAATTGATGCAGCCACAGAAGGTAACTTTATGAGGAAGACACCAGAGGAAGCATTCGAACTGTTAGAGGAAATGGCTTCTAATAGTTACCAATGGCAAACTGATAGAGCACCAAGGAGAGCTGTGGGAGTACATGGAGTAGATTCATTCAACGCATTGGCTGCCTAAATAGAAGTGTTGAACAAGAAAATCGATACAATGGTAGTCATGCAAGCAAAAAGCATAATTTGTGATCTATGTGGAGGGGGTCATGCGAGCATTGATTGCCAAGTAGGTAACCCATTTCTAGAATCATTTGAAAGTGCTAATTTTGTGGGAAATTTTTGCAGGCCTCAACAAAATAATCCGTACTCCAACACATACAATCCTGGGTGGCGAAATCATCCTAATTTTTCATGGATCAATCAGAATGCAACAAAGCAACCACCACCAGGGTTTCAACCTTATGAAAAGAAATCTAACCTAGAGGAACTCATGACAAAATTTATAAATAGTGCTGAAACAAGATTTTAGAACCAAGAGGCATCTATCAGAAACCTTGAGGTGCAAATGGGACAATTGTCAAACATAGTAGCTGGGAGAGCACAAGGAACACTGCCAAGTGATACCGAAACAAATCCTAAAGAACATGTGAAAGCCATATCATTAAAGAATGGGAAAGAAATGAAAGGTCCTGAGGAAGAAAAGCCGAAAAATGCCAAAGAAGATGAACTAGTTGCAAGAGAGGTGGAGCAAAAGCCAATAGAGATCAAGCCTCCTTTTCCTCTAGCAAATAAAAAGAGGCAGCTAGACAAGCAATTTGCGAAATTCC
The DNA here is from genome assembly GCA_026122585.1 of Anacardium occidentale. Lineage (NCBI taxonomy): Eukaryota > Viridiplantae > Streptophyta > Magnoliopsida > Sapindales > Anacardiaceae > Anacardium > Anacardium occidentale. The sequence continues at coordinate 50,783 of JAJEJH010000197.1, forward strand.
TGGAAATATTTAAAAAACTCCACATCAATATCCCTTTTGCAGATGCCTTGCTCCAAATGCCAAGTTATGCAAAATTTCTAAAGGAGATCTTGTCCAATAAGAGGAAATTGGAGGAGCATGAGACAGTCAAACTTACAGAAGAGTGTTCTGCCATTCTCCAAAATAAGTTGCCTCCAAAGCTCAAAGATCCAGGGAGTTTTTTTATCCTATGTACTATCGGCTCAATTTCTTTTTCAAATGTTTTGTGTGATTTAGGAGCCAGTATCAATCTAATGCCTTTGTCCATTTTTAAAAAATTGGGATTAGGAGAGCCACAACCTACAACAGTTTCTTTGCAACTAGCTGATAGATCAATTAAGTATCCAAGGGGAATAGTGGAGGATGTCTTAGTTAAAGTAGATAAATTTATATTCCCTGTTGACTTCCTTGTCTTAGACATGGAAGAAGACATAGACATGCCCCTTATTTTAGGGAGACTCTTTTTAGCCACAGGAAAAACATTGATTGATGTCCAATTAGGGAAATTAATTCTTAGGGTAGGGGATGAACAAGTAACATTTAATGTTTTTAAAGTAATGAAACACCCTAAAGAGGATCATACTTGTTATAGAATTGATGCTCTTGATGCTTTATCTTGTGAATTTTTCTAGAATAACAGATTTGAAGACCCTTTGGAAGCATGCCTAGTGGATTCAATATGCAATGAAGTTGAAAAAAATGATGTAAATGAAGCTGTGGTGCACTTGGCAGCGAGTTCACCATACAAAAAGCATCTGCAGCCAAGATTTGAGGCACTTGATAGGCCATCCACGAAGACACCTAAGCCATCAATTGAAGAACCACCTACTCTTGAGCTTAAACCTCTACCTTATCATTTAAAATATGCATTTTTAGAAGGTTCTTCATACTTACCAGTAATTATTTCATCATCTTTGACAGGATTTATGGAGGAAAAGTTGTTGAGGGTGTTAAAGAAGCACAAGAAAGCTTTTGGTTGGACAATAGCAGACATTCAAGGCATTAGCCCTTCAATTTGCATGCACAAAATCCTTATGGAAGAAAGCTATAAGCCAACAATCCAACCTCAAAGAAGATTGAATCTGATGATGCAAGAAGTTGTCAAGAAGGAAGTGATCAAACTACTAGATACTGGTATTATATATCCTATCTCAGACAGCTCATGGGTAAGCCCTGTACAAGTAGTACCAAAAAAAAGTGGGATGACTGTAGTGAAAAATGAAAATAATGAGTTAATCCCCACTAGAACAGTTACTGGATGGAGGGTATGCATAGATTATAGGAAGCTAAATGATGCCACCCGAAAAGATCATTTCCCATTGCCATTCATTGACCAAATGTTAGAGAGACTAGTTGGCCATGATTTCTATTGTTTCCTAGATGGATATTTAGGGTATAATCAAATTGCTATATTTCTTGAAGACCAAGAAAAAACTACATTTACATGCCCTTATGGCACATTTGTGTTTAGGAGAATGCCATTTGGTTTATGTAATGCACCAGCCACTTTTCAAAGATGTATGATGGCTATTTTTCATGACATGGTAGAAAAATTTCTGGAAATATTCATGGATGATTTTTCTATTTTTGGTTCCTCCTTTGATGCATGTTTAAATAATCTTGAATTAGTTTTGAAAAGATGTGAGGATACTAACCTTGTCTTAAATTGGGAGAAGTGTCATTTTATGGTGTATGAGGGCATAGTACTTGGCCACAAAATTTCAAAGGAGGGAATTGAAGTCGATCGAGCAAAGGTGCAAATCATTGAAAAATTACCTCCACCAATATTAGTAAAGGCAGTGAGAAGTTTTCTGGGGCATGCAGGATTTTACAGACATTTCATCAAAGACTTTTCAAAGATAGCTAAACCTTTAACTAATTTATTACTTAAAGATGCATCTTTTGATTTTGATGAAAATTGTATGCATGCTTTTCAGGAACTTAAGGAGAAATTGATCACATCACCCATCATGATGGCACCAGATTGGAATCTTCCATTCGAGCTTATGTGTGATGCTAGTGATATAGTCGTAGGAGCGGTCTTGTGTCAAAGGAAGGATAAGGTGTTCAAACCAATATATTATGCTAATCGAACCTTGAATGAAGCTCAACAAAATTATGCTACCACAGAAAAAGAACTTCTAGCTGTAGTGTTTGCCTTTGACAAATTCCATTCTTACCTTGTCCTCACAAAAGTTATAGTGTATACCGACCGTTCAGCCCTTAAATACCTCATAGCAAAGAAAGATGTAAAACCTAGGTTGATATGATGGATTCTATTATTACAAGAGTTCGACCTAGAAATTTGAGACAAGAAAGGGGTAGAAAATGTAGTGGCTGACCATTTATCCCGCCTAGAAAACCCATACCTACCAGAAAGTGGTGAGACACTAATAGGAGAGGAGTTTCCAGATGAGCAACTTTATGCCATCCTTAGTAACCCAATTCCATGGTATGTAGATATTACTAATTACATAGTAACAGGTATTCTTCCTTCAGAACTTAACTTAAATCAAAAGAAGAAATTCTTGTCTGATGCCAAACGTTACTTGTGGGAAAAACCATATCTGTTTAAAATATGTGCTGATCAAATCATTAGAAGATGTGTACCTGAGGAAGAAATGATAAACATCCTACACCATTGCCATGATAGAGAGGTGGGTAGTCATCTTGGACCAATCAAGACAGCTTCTAAGATATTGCAATCTAGATTTTATTGGCCCACTTTATTTAAAGATACATATGGCTATGTAGCGTCTTGTGATAGGTGTCAACGGGTGGGAACCATAGGTAAGAAGCATGAATGCCCATGAACAACATCCTGCTTTTGTTGTTTTTGTTCTTGCTTTTGTTGTTGATTATTTTGATTACTCATAATTATTATTATTTTCTTTCAATTAGGATTGATTTAAGAGGAAATTGAGATTAAACTTTGTACCTAAGTATTAAATTGTGTCTATGCATATGTTGAATTTTGTGATAGCATGAAAATCAAACATATGCACCATGTGTTTGAATAAATGCCTCAATTGAATTTCTAATGCACATTTGGCTCTCTTTTATTCATGTTAAGCTTGCAATTGATAATGCATGACTCAAAGGCATGATATAAAATGTCAAATTTTAATGTATTGAGCTACACTCACATGTTCATAGTATTCATCTTATAGGTACAGGTTTCCTTCTATTTTTCGGTTTTTATATTAGTTTAAAAAAAATATATATTAAATAAATTTTTTTCTTTTCTTTGTGCAGGTCAAATAAATATCCATACCCAAAATGTCCATCTCACGTGCCACTTCTAAAGGAAAACAAAAGGCCTCCAAAAGACAACGTGGGCAACCGCGTGAAGAAACGGCACAAGTCGATCCTCGATTTACCTCCCTTAAAGCACAACACAAATTTGAACAAGCTAGCAGAAAAAATAAAAGCTTCATCGAGGAACGAGGCTTTTACTTTCCTGAAGAGGGTGGCTACCCTGGCATTACTAATGTCGTAGCCACCCACGGATGGGAAGTCTTTGCTCAAGAACCCGAAGGCACTGTTGTAGCTCTTGTCATGGAATTTTATGCCAATGCGATTGATGCTGTACAACATAAAGTGAAAGTTCGAGGAAAAATTGTTCCATTCGATGTGCACATAATTAACAATTATTATCAATTACAAGAGCCTAACTTTGCTGCCTACAGTCAATACACAGAGAAATTAACACCTGAGCAAATCTTTCAAAAGCTTACAGATGGTGGTGCTCAATGGAAATATTGAGATGGTGTCCCCAAGTCTTTTAAGGCCAGATTTTTATACCCCACAATCCAGATGTGGCAATATTTCATCAGCGCCCGATTGATGCCCACATCCCACGTGAGCGACATAGATCGAGACAGGGTAACCCTTCTTTGTGCTATACATGATAGAATCCCAATTAATGTTGGGACCCTCATTCACTACATGATTAAAAACAGAATTACTCATGATCATGTAACATATATGTTCCCTAGTCTGATTACAGGATTATGTGTTCGAGTAGGAGTGGTGTATACTACAAACGAGAGGCAAATCAAGACAGGCCCGAGGTTGAGCAAGGCCATGATGGCCACCTTACTCTCCCGACAATATCATGTCAGACCATCAATTGACAGACCGTCTTCCTCTACCACACTGCAAGTACTCGAGCCGTCATCCCTAGACCCAATGCAACTCATGCAATCTCAGCTCGATTCCCTTAAGCTCAAAGTTCGAGCTTGTCACAGAGAGCACACAGACATCCTCAAAAATCTAAAAGCGCTGTACCAAATGTAACAATTGATGTGTGTGAAGTAGGGCATAGATACGAGTTTGATTCCCCCGTTCTACCACCCCGCTTCTCAGCAATTAGGACCGAGGATACCAGAGCCTCAGCATGAGGAAGGTGCAGAAGGTGATGAGGTTAATGAGAGTGATAATGGTGATACGGGCTAAAGTAGCGAAGGTGATGATGAGGATAATGATGCTGACGATTAAGGAGATACTGCTACCACTACCACCTCGTCGGTAATTTTTTCATCATGGTTTTATTTAATTCTACACTATTCTGATATTTCATGACTCTCTAAATGCTATCTATGAATCTTGATGCTTATTATTATCTATGGATATTTATGTGTTTAGTCCAAATTTTTCCCCTCGATCCTACATGATATATTCTTATGTTTTGATGTACTAACCAAAAATATTGATAATACTTCATCCCAGTTTCAGCAGTAAATGACCTTTTTGCACAGTGCGAGATGACGGCAGCCTTTCACTGCACTTCATGCTTTAACAGGAAAGTCGTTTTAACTTTCTTTTCTTTCATATATCTCATTCGTCATTGGGACAATGTCTATGCTAAGTCAGGGGTGGGAGAAAACAAAGTTAAAACCAGGAGTTTTATTGTCAAGGGCTTAGAAAGTTTAGTTACATCATGCATGAATATATTCATATGATTGAGAGGCTAATTCAAAAAAAAAAAAAAAAAAACTTTGGATGTTTGTTTTTGTTATTATGTTTTAGCTTCAGCTTGAAAAGTCAATGATTGCAACTAGTTTAGACAAAGCTTCAGTGCAAAACGAGTTGATGTTGTCCCAATCAAAAACATGGCGAGATGAATCATCACAAAATTGAGACTCCTGGGTATGAGGTAAGAAAGGTTAAAAACAATTAGAACCCAAGAATTGTAGTAATGTGGTGCATAAGCACAAGTAACTTTGATTCTGATTTGAGTTAGCTAACAAGTTATCTGAAGCAAGGAGATATGTTCCACTGTATAAACAAACTAAGTCTCGAGACCTGCATATATGTGAATAAAAAAAAAAAAAGCTTATTCGAAAAGGGTCACTACTCCAATGTTCTAGAGACATAATAAGTTGGGGGTTGGCATGTCCACCGTGAGTGATCTCCACACTGAATTGTCTAAAGAATATGAGTATGCTATACACCTTAAGTTCATTACTTGTTGAGTAACCGGTTGATGGCACCACAAGTGTTAGCATTCGCGTAAAAAGGCAAGTCAATGACCTAGGGATAAATAAGTATAACCCTTGAAATAAAATAAAATAAAATAAATTGGGTCTCGAAAATTTGGAGAGTTACTACTGTGTGAACAGAAAATCTTGGCAACAGATGATAAAAATGCTAAAAATAACCAGTTTTAGGGTGCCTTGGGCTTATGAGTATTGCATAAATCATTTTAAGGATTGAATTCTGGGTGAGAGAATGTAATAGAGGATGGAAGTCGATAAAGTAGTGATGTGACATTTTCAAAGTGGTTTTGTGCGGGGTGATATTGGTAAGTAATGTGCTACAATTTTTTTCGTCGATACTTATGAGACAGTCTTTTGGCTGAAGTTAATTTCGTTTATTGTATTATATGCATGTAGATTATGGTTTATGTTTCATATGTTTAGGTATTTGAATGTAAAATAAAATAAAATTAGTCGCTTTCATTGTTAGGGACTAGCAATTCGCTAGTTGGGGGTTGTGATGAATAATGGACATACATATATATTATGATTTATTTCGGGTGAAATCGGGGGAGATTTTGTCAATTTCGCTATTGAATTGTGCAAATTCGGGATCACGTGGTTATTGTTTTTGTTTTGTAGGAATTTACATAATTTCGAGTCGAAACAAGACCAAGTGAGCATGTTCGAGACTAAAAATTACAACCGAGGCGAAAGATTGAGGAGCGAAATCGAAACCGACTGAGCAAACTTCATGCCGCGGCATGAATGAGGTGCAGACTCTAGAAGCCAAAGGCCACGACATGAATAAAAATAAAAAAAATCCAGAAGCTGGAGGCTGCGACATGATGTCGTGGCATAAGATGAAGCGCATAAGATGAAGCTTACTTACCTTGCAAGGCAGAGGCTGGAGGCTACGGCATAATGCTGCAGCATCAAAATCCTGGACAAGGCGCCGCGACATGATCGCAATTTAATATTTCAGAGCCTACAGGCCGCGACATCATGCCGCGGCATGCCCCAGCAGCAAAAGACAGAATGCACAGGCCGCGACATCATGCCGCGACATAGACACTGTTCACAGAATTTCAGTTTGACTAAAATTCTTCCCTAACCCTAAGCATATATAATACTTTGTAATTCTAGAAATTAGGAGAGCCGTCCTATGGGAGTTTTTGAGAGTTTCTTCACACACTTTTCAGAATTCAAATATTTTATTTTGGAGATTCAATCAAAAAGCTTTTCAGATTGCAATTGTGAGAATATTTCTTCATCAACTTCAATAAGAGATTCAACATTCATCTGGTTTTGTCTTATTTTCTCCATTATGCTTATGAATTGTTTAAATCTTATTACTTATTTGTTTTCAATGATGAACTAAATAATTTTTGCTAAGATTAAGGCTAGCTAATTCATAAATATGTAGGGTCTTTCAATTATAATTTCCGAACATATTATCTCATGTGAGTTTGCATTCTGAACTTAATGTCTATTGAAACTTGGCCACTTTTAATAGGATTTCTGTTGTGTGATTGAGATCGAGAGGTGATATTGCATAAAAGCAGCGAGAATATGAACCGTGGATTAATTAAATATAGAGATATATTTGATAATACATGCAATAGTCATAGGCACAATAGGCTTGTGCCGAAAGTGTAGCATCCTAGATCCGGAAGCCCTTAGGGGTAGAATTTTGGGTTAGAAATCGAATTCAGAAAGAGATTAGGAGTCTGGTTGAGTTCAAGGGTGAGTTGGTAAGTTTTCGAAGCCATGTGGCTTCCGTTGGAATCCTTTCGGAAGGATTCGATTAGGCGAGCGAGCGGGAAATAAGTTATACTTATTTTCCCTGGTGCACGACCGTGCATCATTAGTGCACGCCCGTGCATGGCCTAGTATTTAAGTGGAACCGTGAGTTAAGTTCATTTTTTTACTCACCCGTTTGCATTTTAGCCATATTCTCTCTTTCATTTCAGTGCCTCCCGTTCCTAGAGAGGAGACTCAGCAGCCATTAGCTCCCAATCCGATTAGAGAGCCAAGAGATTAGTGATTTAAAGCTTGGTTTCAAAGCATGGAGAGAGGTAAGTGTTCCTCACTTCTTCTTGCGTTTTCCTAGCTTGTTTGATGAGTGTTGATGCCATGGATGAAGGTATTGCATGCTGATGAATGTGTGGAAGGTTTATATGTGATTGCATGTTGATTTGGTTGATAGATTTCCACCCTTGAAGCTTGCATGTGTGTATGTATGGCTTTAGAAAGAGAAAGAAGATATTTCCATGGTAAATCGTGGAATGATCGATGCATGTGGTATATGATGTTTGAATTGTGTTATTTGGGATGTGGATAACATGTGTTTGAAGTGTGATTACAATTGGATGTGTTTTGGTTGGCCATTTGTGCATTTTCCGAGCGGTGCTTTGTTGAAGAACCAGACGCACGACCGTGCGCCATTATGGCACGGCCGTGAGCCTGTGTTTCTCCAGATGCACGCCCGTGTGCACGACCCATGCACGGCCAGAAAATGTGCATGCACGCCCGTGTGTCCGCATACGCACGCCCGTGCATAGGCATTTCAGTGACAATGAATAGTAAATTCCGAGAGTTAGCACGACCAGGCGCACGACCAGTGCACGGTCCCGTGCGTCAGGGTGCACGCCCGTGCACATTTCATGCACGCCCGTGCATCAGCAGAATTTCAGAAAAATGTTATTTGAATGGGAAATTGAGCATGCGAATTCAGAATAAATATTTAATGGCTTCAGATAAGCATCAAATAAGCATGTAATGAGTTAATAAGCTGCATATGCATGTCATGGCATTACATGTAGCTTCAGAGAGGATCAGGGGATCCGAATTCAGCAGTATTCAGAACCCGATGTACGGGTGAGAGTATAGGGTGAATACGAGGGGGCATCTGTGGGAATCAGCCTTCTGACACCAGTCAGAACGCTGAGCAGTGTTTTCAGATTCAGTTCCTGACACCAGTCAGATGATTCAGCAGCATTTCAGTTTCAGCTCTCTGACACCAGTCAGATCGTAGCAGTGCAGATATCAGATTCAGCTTTCTAGCCGGTAGCTAGAATGGTTAACCCACATGGCCAGGATGCCGAATCCCTGTATTACCCAGTCTGATCAGCACAGCAGGTACCCGAGGGTACAGAGAGAGGTATTCAGATGCATGCATCCAGTTTTCAGTTAGCATGACATGACATACACATCATGACATGCATCCATATGATAATAATGAATGAATGAGATACAGATAACAGTTTCCAGATTCCAGCAAGCGCATAGATGTATGATTAGGGCCGAGGCCAAGGTATGTGTTTGTTTATGTGATTGTTGTGCTTGCTTGGGTATTGAGGGAAGTAAGGAGCGCTTACTGGGTGATCTTTATCACTCATCCCCCCTCCTTCTTCCAGTTTTGCAGGTGTTCGTGCTGGGTTCGAGGAGCGGTTGGATCGAGGCTGACGGAGAAGGCATGCACACACACCTCGATCAGTGTATATCAGTTTTGGACCTGTGTGGTCATTGTTGTACATGTTTCGTATCCAGATGTACAGTATATGTATATGATGTAGGCCAGTGGGCCCTTGTACAGAACAGTTGTATATTTCAGATGTATATATATATATATATATATGATGTATATTCAGATGAGCTTCCGCGTGTATAGAAATGTAAAGCATTGTACAGTTTCAGTTATTCTGTTTTCGTAGGATTCCCGTCGCGGGTACCCATATTTTCAGATGATTAATAAAAGCTCCCCAAATATTGTTATTATTCAGCACAGCAGGGGTACTCGTGGCGGCGGGTCCTACAGAAAGCTAGTGGATTCCATAGAACTTAATGCATTTTCATCTAATTTAACCTAGATAGAGATATTTAGGTTATTAGATTTTTAAATAGGATTAATATTGCTTGAGAAAGAATGTTGATCAATTTAGGGAATTCCGTTGTCACATGAATAACATAGGATATATATACGCATACGAAAAACCTACATTGTAGTGAATTAGTAAACCCGAAATCTTAGCATTTTCTCACATATTGTTTTTTTCGATTTACCTAGTCGTGTTTCTTAATTGTTTGATTTTATTTTGATTTTATTTTTCATATTTATTTTAGACTCGAATTCGATAGTTTAGATAAAATTAGGAGTGGTGTCATCTTAGTACTTGCTTACGCGATCCCGTGGATACGACACCCTGAATACTTCCCGTATTACTTTGAACTAGTACACTTGCTAGGAAGTTAGAGTTTAAACTTTTAACGCATCACATGACATACACTATTAGTTTAACAATTGAGCCTTTTGATTAAGAGGTTGAGCAAACTTTGCACAATTTGACTAAATAGTGAAAAAGCAATGGCTAACAAATAGATGGTACTGCTAGCTTTGGAGTTGGATGAATGGGTAATAAATGAACAATCTTTGATTGATTATGTGACACTTTCAATCGAGGGTACCACTTAAAGCATCATAAGGGAAACAATTCAAACTAATAAATTCAAGATCAAACTTGAAGCATGATGTTATTTAGATGATTTAGACATCCATACAGTGCAACGGTTTGCCAATTGATGAATATAATACTCATATTACAAATTTCTTAGAGATATATGATACTTTTAAGTAAAATAGAGTCACCAACAACACTATCAAGTTAAAGTTATTCCCTTTCTCATTGATAGATAAAGTAAAGAGTTAGTTAAGTTCATTGCCTATTGGATCTATTACCATTTAGGATGACATGGCACAAAGATTCCTAGCAAAAATTCTTTACTCCATAAAAAATTGCTAAATTTCGTAATGATATAACAACTTTCATATAGTTTGACATGGAATTACTTTATAAGGCATAGGAAAGATATAAAAAGCTACTCAGATAATGTTTACATTAACGTATACCAATATGGTTTTAGGTACAAATTTTTTATAATGGTTTGATATCTGTTAACTGTACTTTAGTTGATGTAACTGCGAAGGGTAACTTTATAAGGAAGATGTAATACTACTATATATTAATATTTTTTTTTCCACATATTAATATATGGTAGCATCATAAACATACTTATTTAAACATACTTATTTAAACATACATACTTAACAGAAGGATGAACAATACATTCATTCATACATTGTGGAAACCTAAAACATTGATCATTATTAACTAAAAAACATCTGTGTTATTAATGCATATAAAAATGTTTGAAATTATAATAGGAAAAATTATCATAAAACTCAAGTCATGGTATTCATAAAATATATCTATACAAAATACATCATAAAATTGTAAAACTAATCACATGATATCTTGTCTAAAGTCATCTCATAACACTTTTCAATAGCTCAAACAAAACCTACAGGGAAAGGAAAATTTTGCAATGAGTAACAAGTCACTCAGATGTATTTCTTAACTTTACGAGCATACATATTTTATCCTTTAGTAGTAGTGTCTTATCATGCTTCTTATCTTATTTCTTGTCTTATAATCTTTACTTGTCTTGTTACTTTTCATGTTATCTTTCTTATTGATCATGTCATGTTATGTATATCATGATATAAAACATGCTAAAAACTTTGACTTAGCTCAAAGACTTGTTTTCTTAAAACATATTTTTCAAAAACTCGTATTTGATCTAAAGATCTTATCATAAATAATATCATAATCAATCTAAATATCTTATCATAAAACTTAAAATCTATTTTATTCATAAGAAATCACGCATAAAATCCTTTTTTAAAACATTTGTACTAATCGGATTGATGAACAAAAGAATTTGGCACCCCAACCATGTGAGTTCAACTAATGCATGAATAACACTTTCCCTAACAAGCTTGGCCTAAGACTATGTTTTCTTTAATGAACACTGGTCTCCCTTTCTAATGGGCAAGCAAACCTACAGATGTCTTCTCGTATCTACCTCTAAAAGATATTTTATTCATTGGGTTTTAAACTTTGAAAACTTATACATGTAAATCATTTATTTCCTTAAAACATTACTTTGACATGTTATGTCATGTATTGCTTATCTTATATTAAAGCTTAACATTTTCTTTAGAATTATTATTAAGATTTTTTTAATAATTAATTATTATAATTTTCTTATTAATTATTATATAATTTCTTATTAAAAATTTCTTGCACTTTTATAATTTTCTTTATTAACAATCTATTACATTTTCTGGAAATTTCTCTTATAATTGATCCTTCACATTATTCTTCAACTTTTCATGATTTATAAATAAATTATTTTCTATATAACTTATGCTATACAGTCATGTACCCTTGAGTTGCACGACCATGTCATACCTAATTTTTGAACTTATACAAAAATAACATATGCGCACAACTATGATTCAACACCTTACGGTAACAAGACCAATTCCACTTTGCTCTAGTTGTGCATGCATAACAGGTATGACTATGACACTATAGAATATGACCACATGATCTTGCATTTTCTTGAATGCACGATCATGTATCATGTTCTGCTACTGTAAATCCAAGCCAAACAATAATAGATCCATGCCATACATCACTCAATTGCATCTAAATGCCATCAACATCATTACATTATTGATATTCATCATTTACACACCAAATATTCATCAGTTATCTACTTTGCACCATTAATCACATTAAACTTGCAAATTATCCAATTTCAAGCACAAAGCATCTTAAGCATATTCCTAATCAACTAAATCATCTCACATCATCAAATTATCATGAAATTGAATTGAAAACATCACAGATGTGTACATGAAAGCAATACTTTACAAATCACAACATATAACTTCAAATTCACATGTGATTAACCTAGATCTAAGTAATCTAACATCAAGTATCACAATTCCATTGGATCTTCCTTCATTACATGTAATCATATTCATTTCATGTTATTCAATCACAAAGCAAGCTTTATCATTATCTAATCATGAATAATAACCATCACAAAAGGTTTATAACATTATAAGGTAAATAAACATTTACCTCTATTGCTTAAGAACTAAGTCTCTCTCTTTAGATGAATCTCACTCCTTAGCTCATGTCTCAACTCTTTGCTCCTCTCCCAGCATTCTGATAAGTGCTCTTTAAAAGGCTCAAGAAACACAAATGAAAAACTTATGAAATTTGAATGAAAATTATGCTTTATATAGCCGCGCCAAAACTACACTCATAAATGCTAGTGTATCCTATGACATATGGTCATGTGTGATAGAAATTTAAAATTTGTATGTCTTTCTGTGTTGTACATGTGGCAACCTCCAGAGGTGAGACATTTATGAGCGAAATAAAACCTTTAAATGACCATTATACCCTTAGGCTCTTTCTAATCCTAAAATCTCACTTTTCCCATAAATTTTTATCTAAAAAAGACTATTATAACCTTGGGTTGTTACACTATCCAAATCTTATAAAAATTTCATTCCTAGAATTACCTAAAAAACTATGAAAATATCAATCTAAACTTTAACTCTACCTCTCAAGTAGCCTCCTCATATATCTGATTCTTTATAACACCTTAACTAACTAAATTCCCTTATTTCTCAAGGTTTTAACTCTACGATCCAAAATCCAAATTGATCACTCCTAATAACTCAAATTCCTAGCCAAATCCAAAATTTGAACCTCTAAAACATGAGACTCATCCCTAACATATCTCCTTAATAAAGAAATATGAAAGACATTATGGATTTGATCTATACTTGTAGGTAAGAATAACCTATAAGCAACACTAGCATCTCTCTTTAGCATCTCATATGGCTCGGTAAAACAAGGAGCCAACGTACCCTTCTTTCTAAATGTTACCATATGCTTATAAAGTGTGACTTTCGAGAATGCCTTATCTCCCACCTAAAACTCTATCTCCTTACACCTCTTATTAGTATAACTCTTTTGTAAATCTTAGGCTTGCCTTATTCACTACCTGATTAACTGAATCTCATTAATCACCCTCTGAGTCATCTCAGGACCCACAACAGCCTCTGATAAATCCTTTTCACCAATCTTATCCTACTGTAAAAGAGACCTATATCTTTTACCATATAAACCCTAATATGGAGTTATCTGAATAGTCGACTAATAATTATTATTATAAGCAAACTCTATTAAAAGCAGCAACTTAACTCGATTCGACTTATGATTCATACAATAGGCCCTTAACATATCCTTTAAAATTTGATTAGTTCTCTTAGTTTGCCCTTAAGTCTATATATGATATGTCATAGTGAAGCATAACTTAGTCCTTAAAGATCCCTATAGACTACCCAAGAAAGAAGATAAAAAACTCAAATCTCTATCAAAAGTAATAACCTTGGGAACTCCATGCATCCTCATTATCTCCATATTATACAACAGACCTAATTGATCTGTGGACATTCCCTTTCAAATAGATAAGAAATATGTTGACCTATATTATCTGTAATGACCCATATAATGTTATGACCATGTTACACTCTAGGAAGACTCATTATAAAGTCTATAGAAATACTGTCCTATTTTCACCCAAGTATACACAAAGGTTATAATAATCCAAAAGGTCATGATCGTGACTATCTTTAGGATACTTACGCATGCGTGTCTAAAATGCAAATCTTAGGTTATTGACATTAAGGTTTAATCTCATAATACTTTTAGTGGTTTAGTAAGGTTCTAACATGTAATCAACAACAAAATAATCTCATAACATAAATGTTTACTATAGATATGGACCAAGAATAATCAAATCAAATAGTTCATCCATTTTCACAATCCTGCCATGGTTTCTATCATTTCGTAAATCATCATCTACAAAGCATTCAAAACCATCTAACCAGATCAAAACTTAACCAAACATAACTCACTAACCTATGAATCTTCATATTCTTTACCATTTTGTCAAGTGTTATTAACCTTAACGTATTCGTATTACAATAGTCCAAGTAATCCACTTCTCTACCGTAATAGCCTCATTCACCGAACTCGCCTCTATGGTGAAAAGCAATTGTAAATTTATTCCCCTTTGGATCTAAACCAAAAAAAAAAAAAATTAAACATTAATCAACATCTCATCACATTAATTAAAAAAGACCAATAAATCTTGCAAACTTATCATCCTTATTGGACAGATTGCACACACGGTCACTGAATTTTTGCCTTAGAAACGTGAAAAAACACAACTACATAGCCAACAACTGAAATTATAAAGTCTTTTAAACAAAATATAATCACTATTTAACTTCTCATCACATTAATAAACAAAGACCAATAAATCTTGCTAATTTATCATCCTTATTGGACAGATTGCACACACAGACACTAAATTTTTGCCTTAGATACGTAAACAACCACAACTACATAGCCAGCAATTGAAATTATAAAGTCTCCTAAACAAAATATAATCACTAATCAATTTCTCATCACATTAATTAACAAAGACCAATATATGTTGTAAATTTATCATTCTGATTGGACAGGTTGCACACACAGTCACTGAATTTATCCTTAGACACATAAAAAGTCATAACTACTTTGACAGCAACTGAAATTATACAAATAGACCCTCTTAACCAATTTCATAATTGAAACACATGATATTTTCGCACAACAAATTCAGAAAAATATTTACATGATGCCACCAAATAAAGGTTCACATATAGGCTATCATTTGTGTAACATAGTTCAAGAACGAAAAAATCACCGATACTGACATCATATTCTCACCATTATGAATAAAAATTGTTTACATTGTTGGAAAACAAAAAAAAAAAATTCATATTGCCCTACTTTATCAACCTTCAGACGATCCCCACTTCTTTTAAAATTGTTTTTTGCCGTGAAAAGAGGGCACCAGGTTTCCAACATACACATGGTTTGAATACAACTGCAAACAAACAAATTGTTATATGAACTCAATACCTATTAGTCACATGCCATAATGGACTCTTACCATATTGACAAAATGCCATGTTTTCAAAGCCACATCTTCAACAATCTTCTTCGTTCACGCAACAAAATTGTTGTCGACTTAAAACTCTATTTTCGTAGAGTAGATATGGTTGTCAATTGGAAACCCTAGTTAACGCAGGAAATTTGATTTTTACAGAAAAACGAAAGGGGAATGTGAAGAAGGTCGGGGAGAGAGAAGTCGGTGGGGTTTTTTAACCCCTATCACGTCAACGTGTTTTATTGTCGATTGAATCAACAGACATGTCAGCATGCTTTCTACTATTGACCTAATCATTCGCTCTATCAACAACCTTTAAAAATTAAACAGGAACACACGAAAAATGAGATCTAAAATTTAATGGATTTTATATAATATTTTAAATAAAAATAACTAATTAATAAATAATTCAGTAATTATGAGTGTATTTAATCTTTATTACAAGTGATATTGCTCTCGGTCTCTTAACTGTGTACCCGCTCTTCAACACACCCGTCCCCACAAACACTCCATCAGATCCTAACTGCATCATTAAAGTCGCATCCACAGGCGTCGCCACTCCCTCTACCGCGAAATGCACCACTGGCAGCAGCCCAACTGCTTCGTCTGCATCACCAAATTGTACGGAACCGCGATTTTTTTGGCAAATGTTAACACCTCGTCATTGTCCGTGTTCTGTAGAACCCTAATTTCACCCATCGCCGACCTTACGTGCCTCACCGCCTCTACGATGTTCCTCGTCCCTGCCTCTCCGTCTGGACCATCGCCATGCCCTCTCGGATCCGTCGCAAGGCCTCCCCAAATTTTGGCACCCGCAGACAAACAAAATCCTGAAAGTATGTTTGTTGATGTGCTAATCTTCATCGGTCAGAGTCAATACTTTGTTCTCGTCAATGTATTCAACTATGATAGCTTCCAGAATTTAGGCTTCAACGAAATGGCCGATACGCTCCTTGGCCATGACAGGGATGGTGACGCTGTTTTTTGGTTTGTTTAATTAACTGTGGGTCTGACATGCGGGCCACGCCTCTCTGACACAGATATCAATTGGAATGCATCACTCAATGGTACTAATTTTCTCCTGTGAAACACATTTGACTTTTTTTTTTTTTTTTTTGCATGCCTAGAAGATATATCAGGATGATATGGTTACATTCCTTTGTTGTATTTTTTTATTTTTTTTTATTTTTGTAATTTTTGTGAAGCAAGCATGTCATCGTGACTTGAATTTGGAGAACACATTATTGGACGAAAGCTCAGCTCAATTGAAGATTTGTGATTTTGGATACTTCATAATAAGTGTTCATGAATTATGATTGGCATCGCTGGGGTTAATTTCCTTTAATTTGCTAATGGGCTATGGTTATATGATGAACTGTATTGTTATTGAGTCTTGCATTGTAAATGAAGGTTGATGAACCTTTAGTTTGTTGTTATTAACTTGTTTTTTGGTACTTGGTACTGTTTTATTAGTATGATTTCATATTTATATTATTAGGGTTATATGATAAACGTCAAGTGGAATGACATGGTGGGTCTCGAGAGCGCCAAGTAGGCATTGCAAGCGGCTGTTATTTTGCCTGTTAAATTTCCTCAGTTTTTTACAGGTTGGCTGGTTTTGATTTTGTTGTTATTGAGTCAGTTGTGATTGAATTTCGGGGAGTTGTGAGATCGAATTGAATTCTTTTGAGTTGTTTGTTCTAATCATGCTTTTTGTTTGTTTTTAAGGTGATTTAATTATTGGGTTGTGTTGCAAACTGGTTCAAAGTAAGATTAGATTTTACAAAGAGTGAAATTCTCTGTTTTGTTTCTGGTTGGCACTTACGTTAAGGATCATGTTGGTAGAATTGAACATATGGAGGATAGTGACTAATTATGATAAGTTTTCTGATTCTTTGGAATCTAGGAGGTAAATTTTGTTTTAGCACTTCTGCTGTAGTTGCAGTTAACGTTATATAGACTATGTATTGCTGGACTTGCATATTAGGAGTTTTGGTGTTTTTTTTAATGGGATTCTGCGTAGACTGTTTTTGGAAGGCTGTGAAAAATGTTGAGGTTTCTATTTATCTTTCATTTTCACTATACGACATTCACAGATAAGGCAGGGAGGGGAAATTAGATTAGTGAATTGTGTATTGTATGATATTTATTTATTTATTTATTTTTTAAAGCAGCTCTGTTCTTTATTATTTAGCATATTCTAGTTGTTAGTTTTGTTGTTTCATTCATTTTGTTTAAAGTCTAGGCTTTTCATGTCTGTTTTATTTCAGGCAAGAGACAACCATGGCGAGCTTTTTTATTGTATGGGCCACTTGGAATTCTGAAATCATAACTGGCCAAGGCTGTTGCTACTGAAGCTAATTCTACATTTTTCAGGTGGCATTCATCAGTTAACAAATCGGGCGATTTGTTCCACTGCTATTATACATGTATAGTGAAAGTTAAAGGCTAGAGCATATGGCAATGCATAAGTCATGTTATGATGTTTTGTGTCAGATGACATAGGGATCTTGGATATTTGCACCTTAAGTTCTAGTTTTCTGGATTGTTTTTTATCACATTCCAAGTTGCATATCCTTTTGGCTGACCACTTTATCTAGATAGAAGGGCATGAAATTATAAGTGTTCCTAATTTAAATGATAACTTTTTGTCACTGATGGCCTTGTCCAAAGGGCCTCGTAACTGGCATGATTATGATATCGTTGCTACACTTGCATATAAGAATTTATCAGTAACTTCTCTGTCAAACACAAACTCAAATTATCTCTCTTTTCACACTGGTTCTTTGCATCTCCACTTCATGAATTTCTGCTGAGATTTTCTATGTTTATGGATGTAGGTCAATAAATAGCATGTGCTTAATACTGGTGTATACTGGTGTTTGATATATTCTTTTTTCATGGTGGATTGTGTTTCTTCTTCAGACTTGGTTTCAAAATAGATGGGTGAAAGTGAAAAGCTTGTTTCAAGCCTTTTCCAGATTGCTCGTGAAAGTGCTCCTTCGATTATCTCTATTGATGAAATAGATTCAATTTGTGGACAACGTGGTGCAGGAAATGAGTGTGAAGCTTCTAGATGTATCAAAACTGAACTTCTTGTGTAGATGCAGGTGTCTTTTTCTCGTAATGATAAAAATTACCTACTTAAATATCTAAAGCATATCATTTGTTTCTACTAATTTGTTGTCTTATTTGGCCAAGATAATGTAGTCTCTGTTGTTGCACTAGAATAGTTAAATGATCATATACTAATGTTTGCAGCTTGGCACACCTTTATTATCTTTTATCCCTCTTGTGGCATGGGAATGGGGGTTAATGAAGCTGTACTGGCTAATTTTATAAGTAATCTAATATTTTTAGCAATAGGAAAACTTACTACATTTTATGACATTAATACAAATTATTTGGGTAATATACATAAAAATGCTTTTGTTGATGCATGTTGAAGTTTGATGTCAGCTTTAGTTTACAGCTTTCTTATGTTTAGGAGCCAGTTATGATAATTGTACTTTGATAGCTCTCTTATATAATAGATTTTTCTCAAAGTACAATATTTGGATTTATTGTTTCTGGATTCTTGATGTTGGCATTGCTGTTTTGTTTTTGTGTTCTGGTTCTGCTCCACTTATATTTTGTTGTGCTGCTTTGCTATTAGATTGCAAATCCATGCCCTGATGACATGCAAATACTAATCACATTTTTAGTCCAGGCTTAAAATGAGTTGTTAAAATAAGCCTGAGCTAAACTTTGTGGAGCTAGCTTTAGTGAGTTCCTAAGCTGAGAATTTCTGAGTCAGAATTATCTTAAAATTAACCTCAAGGCTTGGTTTGAGCAATTAAAACTTTGGTTTTGTTCAAGAGGCCAGATTTGAACTCCCTTTTGTGCCACTTGCCTAACTGTTGCCCCTTTGTTATGTGGTCTTAACTAATATTTTTTTGTCCATGATTATCTCAGGTTAAGGATGTTCTCTTCCCACGTGTTCGGAAAACTCAGGATGCCATGTTTTTCTTTTAAACTCCTAATGGTATGTGGATGCTGTATGGACCAAAGCGGCAAGTGCTGTGTGCTGTCCAAATTATCATGCAGGAGCTGGCAGGACAAGGACTTGCTGCAAAGGTAGGGATCAGTGCAATTTTATGAATTTGCTATGCTACTTTGCTTAAAATGTTCAAGTTTTGCTTGTTTCGAAATTTCTGTATACCACAGTTTTGTAGTTTATTGAACATCTAATAGAATCTATTTTTAAAATTTCTTCTGATCCAAGAAGAGAAGAAAGTTGCATAAGATATCCAGAAACTATAGATCTCTATTTGGGATGTTTAGATTGGTTAACTTATTGCTGATTTGTGCTGATACAGATACTTCCTCTCGCCATCTCAAAAATAGATTTTGACAAGGTACTTGCAAGATGGAGGCCAACAGTGAGCAAGGTTGATCTTGAAGTTCATGAGAGATTCACAAAGGAGTTTGGAGAGGAAGATTAATGGGAAGAAGCATATGATATTGAGCCACACTAGTGAGTGTAATCACTATGATTGTATTTTTATTTCTCACTTATGGAGCCAATGATTTACTTAAATGGGGAAGGTGATTTGACTTCCCTTTTTCTGTATTTGGATGAAAAAACTGGAGTTTGATACCTGTTAATTGTTGTTTCAAATTGTGTAAAAAAATAGATCCCAAAAGACTGCCTACGGTGAACAAGCTGCATATATTGCTAGCTGCCTTAATTGTTCATACCCATCATATTCTGGTTTGGTGGTGTTTTGTTTTCCAGATTTGTTTTAGAGTTGCTATTTTTGGAGAGGATGAGATGGTTGGAGGTAGCAGCAATTGGCATCTTTTTCTCGACTGTGTGTGCCATATTATTTCTGGTCTTTTGTTCCTTATTTTTCTATTTGATGAGCTCTTAGAGGTTTAGAAAATGTAATTATATTCATCATAGTTTATAAATTGATTATTACACAATAAATTAATACCTAGCATATTAATATTTTAATAACAAGAAAATTAAATATGGTTATAAGGACAAAATAATTTATCTTTTTCATAATTTTTAATGACTGAAAAATTATTTTATAATGATGTAAATATCTATTATTTATAATATATTTAATGATGAGTGTAAAAACTAACAATAAAAATATTTATTGTTACCGTTATTTTTAGTGACTAATAAATATGATTATAATAACAATTATATTTTCATTAATATTATATTTAATGACTTATAAATATTATGATAATGATAAAAATACTTATTGTTGATATCATATTTAGTAACCGACAGATATTGTTATAATGATTGAAATATTCGTTATTAATATTATGTTTAATGATTGGTAGATATTATTATAATAACAAGAATGATTATTATTTTTACTATTTTTAATGACTATAATTAATATTATAATAATAAAAATATTAGTCATGTTAAACTTTAAAATGGTTAAACGATTCTAAAGGGGGTGAATAGAGTTTTCATAATATTTTTCTAAAACTTTTCAACCAACAACCAAATTATATATGCAAATAAATTAAGCAACAAATCAACCAAGCAAATAAAAATATAAAACATATAAACCAAAAAGTAAAGAGAGAAAGAAAAGAGTGCTTAGCCGATTTTTATAATGGTTCAGGGTTTCTCCACAATTATACTATGTCTACTTTTTTAAGTTATTTCGTTTGAAATTTTTATTTTACTATCTTCAACCCTAAAAATATATTAGTTATGGTACAAAAAATTGTGTTTTTTATAATGTGGTTGAATATAAAGAAAGATTTTACTGAAAAAGCTGATACAAAAATTTTGCTCGCAAGTTTCTCTTAAAATGTGTACAAATGATTTTTAGCGAGCGAAAGTGGAAAAGAGTAGAGAATAAGAAGAATGAAAGCTTAGCAGAAAATTCTCTAACCCTTTTAAACTCAAATCAATTGACTTTTATAGAGTTAAAGAGAAAAGAGTTATTGCAATTGATTTGAGAGCCGTTGGAATGAATCTAAGTAAATGTATAGTTGTGTATCCATTGTGCACGATCGTGCTCCTGTCAATAAGTGTAGTCCAATGGTTGAATTCTCCATATCATGCCAACCATGTATAATGCTTCAGACTTTTAAAGTGTTACACAGTTTTATGCATGATACCGCTCACGATCATTATATAACCAAACATTATCTTCTTGCATGGGTGTGTGAACTTTTCTATACAGACATGCACCTAGTGATGATTGTTATACACTTGTACTACTGGCTGTGTACAAGCGGCCTAACAGTGCGACTTCACTTCTTGTGACACATGATCGTGCATTCAAAAGATGCATGATTGTGCATTTTGTTGCATGGATGCTTGCACATGATTAAACAACTAATGTGTTCCCTTTATAAGACACATATAGTCATGCAATCAAGACATACATGATCATATGCTTGGCCAAACCTACAAAATATTAACTCTTTTGTCTTTTTTGTTAGGTATCAATTTATGCAAGGACTAGTTAGATATTTTAACATCATTTTTCATCAAATCAAAACTCATAGGGGTCTAACAATCTTCTCTTTTTTGATTAATGACAAAGCTTGTAACATCTCAAGTTAGAATGGTTTTTTCAGGCTATGAATTAGGGTTAAAAAAGAGAGTATATAGTAAAAAAGAGAATTAAAAGGGTTCAGAGGTAAGATAGTCATTTAGAGGTTTATATGGTATATGCATGAGTCTTTTTGGAAGACTTTACTATGCACAATGCATAAGAAAAGAAAAATCTAGAATTTTTTAGATAGACAACCATGCGTCTCAATAGTCTTATTGACATATATAATATAGACTTTTCTTTAAATCTTCAAACAAGCTTACCCAAATCTTCTTCTTCCTTCTCAGCCAGCCTTATCCCTAGATCAAAGGGAGATCAGCCAAGGCCAACAAATTAAGCTAGAATTAAGTGAGAGTTAGAGAGAAGAGAACATCCAAGTTTGAGAGGTAAGTAATTTCCTTACCTCTTTCCCCTATTTCCATAACATGTATTGCTTTATTTAGAAATAAGTTAAGGTAAGA
This sequence comes from Anacardium occidentale, assembly GCA_026122585.1. Taxonomy (NCBI): domain Eukaryota; kingdom Viridiplantae; phylum Streptophyta; class Magnoliopsida; order Sapindales; family Anacardiaceae; genus Anacardium; species Anacardium occidentale. The sequence continues at coordinate 73,259 of JAJEJH010000197.1, forward strand.
AGCATGCTTCGTGAGTTAAAAGTATGAATAGCTTGATTAGATGATAGAATAACGAGAGATTTGATGAAGTAATATACTTAGAAACATGCTTCATGTGTGGGTATGTAGTTTAAGGGTTTAATGCATACTTTAGTGAAAGTTGAGGCTATTTGATAGGGGAAAACAAGTATTAAGTAGCATGTTATTCATGTATAATTGTTAAAATAAGTTTGGTTAAAGATTGAGTGAGATTTGATAAAATTTGAGTTCAGATCTACAAGTTCCAGATACTTTGTGCCTTCAAGCGTACGACCATGTAGTTGCATTTCTATAGTACCACGATTAAGGAAGCTGATTGTGTGTGACTGGATAAGCATAAGAGACACAACCATGCTTGTGGGGTCATGGTCATGTGCTAGCTTCATGTTAGCATGATTGTGCGAGCAAAGCACGATCATGTTAAGTAAGATGTCTATAGGCCTGTGCCATGCAAGGCTATGGTCATGTGCAAACGCACGACCATGTAGCATGAGAAAATTGTACAAAAACAAAAACTTAACAACTAAGTCAGTTCATATAAAATCACAACCAGAATAGCATACATAATTCCTAATTAGATTTAGAACATTATACAAGCTTGAAAAGCTCTAAGATTAGAATAAGAAACTTATATAAGCATGGACAACCTAATTAGACTAGTATAAAAAATTATAAAATTAGAGATTTCAGTAGGAAATACACAGAACATAACTTTAACTGTTAATTCAGTTTAAACATAATTTAATAAGAAGAGAAGAGTTAATAAGACATCATGCATAGTGAGCATCTGCATGACATGCCATCTCAAATAGAGTTTTTAGAAAAATTGATTAAGGGATCTATATGCATATTTTAAATAGTGATAAGATGTTCCAAACATTGTTTTTAAGGATGAATACGAAGAGGTACTTATGAAAACAGTTTTCAATTTATTAACCTCGTGTCAGTATGGATCAGATTTCTCCCCCGTGTGCAGAGGATATGAGGTCATATGATGCCTGGCTTACATGATATGTATTGTTTTATGTATATATTTAGATGTATACAATTATTAGAATTTTCAATAAATAACATGTTTGGCTTGCATGTTTTGTTTAGTATTCATGCATATGATGTATAGTTTTCACATATATATATATATATATATATATATATATATATATATATATTTGTACAAATTTCATGTATACTATATATTTTATGAAATGAATTTATATTTTCAAAGGTTTCACACGCGTGATTTCAGATAAATATGTGTGGGACTCTTGTTTTATATTAAAAACGATAAATATAATAATATTAGTAGTAGTAAACAGTATTATGTAACAGTGAGTGCTCACAAAACTTATATTAAAATACAATTAAACACATAATATGATAAAAAAATTTTCAATAAATCTCAATCAACATTCTCATGTTAAAAATACTTATATGTTCTCTTCCTTTTTGTTATAAATAAAAAAATATGTTAAAAAGTTTTCATTTTAGCATGAAAGAAAAATCCCATTATTAAAATATTTTATCAATTTGAGCACAAAAAAGTTCTCTCCCTTTCAAAATAATTTTATCTTCCCTTTCAAAAACATTTTAGTTCCCCCTTTTCTCAATTAATTTTAAAACGAGAATATACCCCTTAACAAAGAGCATCCAATTATTTTATTTTTCTCCTTGGTTCATGCAATTAAATTTAATGAAATTAACATTTTTATGCATAAAATATGATCTTTAAAACCATTTGAGGAAGCTGTTTATAGACAATTTTAATGATTTGAAAAACTAGAAAAAATTCTATAAAACACATGAAGGATGGTTGTGTATGTTTGATTATATTATATGCACGATTGTGTGACGTTTGAGCATGATCCTGTGATTAGGAAACGATACATGCACGATCATGTATTGCAAGTATATGATCGTGTATAACCTTAAAATTGAAAATCTACAAAAAAAAAAAAAATGCATTTTAATCTGCAAGGAAAAATTTGATATCAATTCAAAACATGTAAAAGAAATTGAAAGTCATTCTAAAGTATTGATATCAATTTGAAAACATTGTTTAAAATTGTTATAGCATGACCAATACAATTTGAAATCATTTTCATGTAATTTTGGGAAATTTGGGGAAATATAAAGCATTTTATGCACAAGACTAATCAAAACATTACAAAGTATTTAAACTTGCACATTATGATCATGAGAGACCAACAACATATGAATTCATATCATTTGATTACAAAACAATCAAATTTGAATCCTTTTGACATGACTTTCAACCAATCATGTGTTGTAACATAAACATACATACATATACAACATAATTGCATCAATTTAATCCAATCACTCAATCATAGCAAGTAGTCATATACTCAATCAAACACAATCATGACATGTCATTATTATCATCGTCAACCAAGTATAAAAAGAAAAAAAGTTAGAAGCACTTACTTAGAATGATAAGCTTTTGAAACCTAGCAAAGTCATTTTTATTTTTATTGTTTTCATTGGCTTTAAGACTCTTTTACGCCACTCTTCATTTCTTCTTTTTAATGTAAAAGCAGAAGGAGACTTTTTCATCTTCATCATCATTGCCTAAGTTCTCCCCACTCCAAGTGGCAAGAGTTTTCTTCTTGAATTTTGTCTTCTTCACCTGAGGGTATTTTTGTCGATAATACCTTTCTTTCTCTCACTCATAGCAAATTACCTTCTTCTATTATTTTCCTTTTTCTTTTTAGAGAGAAATTTGCTTAACTTTTTACTCAAGAGCTTTATATCATCATCGTCCATAAGAGGCTCCTTATCCGTTAAGGAGAGTCTTCATCATTTAAGCTCTTTTAAATTTTGAGTACAATATTCATCTTCTTTTTCATTTCTTTTTTCTTCCTCTTAGGCATCCCTTTCGTCTCACGAGTCAAAAGACTCCCACTTAGCTCATTTATGTCCAATTTGGCCAAATCCTTTGATTCTTTAATTGTCGTCACCTTTATACACTATGAATTCTACAATGACCTTAATATCTTCTTGACCAACTCAATCATCCCAAACTTTTTGCCCAATCCTCTTAATTCATTAAGTAAGTTCAAGAATCTCTTATACATCTTCATAATATTCTATTCCTTCTCACTACAGTAGTTAGGATTTATACTGACGCTTTTTTTTTACCTTTTGTAGTGTTTTTAAATGCCACAAACATTTATATTAGTGTTTAGATATGCACCGATATAACATGTATTGGTATAATTTTTACCGACAAATACACAAAACACTGGTAAATGTCAAAAAAACTGCTGTTAAAGGATGGACATATACCGACCTTTTTATGGTCCTTTACCGACGTCTTTAAGTGTTGGTAAAAGGCATTTCTCTACCAAAAAAATGTTCTCGCTGTTGTTCATGTGTAATTTTTCGGTATTCATATGACTTTTAGCAATATTTTTATGACTTTTAGTGGCATTTTATTTATTTTCCCGCCATGATTTGTGCATTAATTTTTGTCGTCCACTTGACCTTTAGTAGCGTTTTTATTGATTTTTACCAATGTTTTCTTTATTTTCTTGCCATGGCTCTCGCATAATTTTTTGGTGTTTTCATTACTTTTAATTGTGTTTTCATGGCTTTTACTGGCATTTGTTCTAAGAATGACAGTGGCATTTTTTTACTTTTTGCGGCATTTTTCTCCTTCCATTGACATTCTTTTTAACGACTTTTAGTGACCTTTTCTATATCTTTTAGCGGCATTTTGTCTTTGCAATGACTTTATTTTTGTTTTCATAATTTTTTGTTTTTTTTTCTTTTATTGTTTGTATTAATCAAATATATTTTGCACAGATTTAATAAATATACAATAATCAATCCATTTATGAATAAAAATGGAGTAAGATAAAATTCAAGAATCTATAATGTATTAATTCAACAATATTCAGCCCAACAATGTATTTGAAATATAAACTAATCAATCAAGGATGTATTAATTAGATATTCAATAAAATTATAGTACCAACATAATACTCAATATAAACATATATAACACTCAACAACGTAAACCGTAAAGAAGCTTGCTGAATAAATGGAGCCACAATTCTGATATTCTTATCTGAAAAAAGGGTTTAAAGATATGAGAAGAATGAAACACAAAATAATAAACAAATCCTACCTAATAAGGTCAAATATAATAATCAACCAACATTAGCATTTAATCTAATATTACAAATATTTAAAATACGAATTGGAAGAGATGCATAAATATGAAAATAACAAAATACAAACATTTAAAAGAATCTCATATTTTTTTTATAATTCATCCAAAAATGTATTTACAATTAAAGTTTCAAGTTTACTAGATCAAATTGGCTACACAAGCTTGAAAACTCAACTCTAAACAACAGTTGAATACATAATATTCAATAGCAGTTGCTACATCAATTTGGCATACCTTACTACATTAGGAATTCATCACATACCCGATTTCATTTTAACCAAGTTTGAAATCTTATTTTCAAGCCACCATTTAGCCGTTAAAGTAACTCAAAACTAGATTCTCAATGTGACTAATGTCATGTAAAATGAAAGTGCATTACATTTCAACAACTTATCTCAAACACTTTGATCAAACTTTATTGAGTCCAATCATTCTACATGTATTACATCCATCAACATACGTTTATAAACCAAAATCTTATTCAAGATTTGTTAACCATTTCATCTAAGTCAAACATTGAAAGTTGACATGCAAAAACATGAAGCACAACATTATGCCCTTTGTTTATTAAAGTTTCACCAATTTCACCCAAATTGAACATTTAAGGTTGACATGCAAATCACATTCTAAAAACAATAATCCATTAACATCACCAACTCAACAGTATCATATTTTATCATACAATAATCTCCACACTTCATAAATACATAAAACTAGCATTTCAATCAATTGGATTTTATTAATACGGATTTCTAACACAACAAAAGTATTTAAAATGATCTTATACATTAGAAAATACAAGCTTACCAATTTCTATTTAAAGACTGATGACTGCTTGATGGATGTGGTGCCTATCATAAACAATTGGACAAAACGTTTATATTAATTATCATTTGATATAATTTATTTAAAGAAATTAATTGTATGAAAATATCCTATATATGTTCCTTTAGGTTACTAATTATCTTTAGGCAATGGTATGCCGAAAGATGACATAATCAAAGACAATTGAGATTTAACTGCGTTTATATCATTACTATGAATTTTTTGCATTACTCTCATTTAATCTTCTATTTGTATTACTCTTTGTCTAATGTCAGTGTTCACTTCCGAATGTCCTTCTGAGTGATGAGATGATGATGATGCCCTATACATACTAGGTGTGAGACCTAATCCTAATCCACGCACCTGACCATGCCTTTATGGTCCCATCACTTGAGTATATGCATTAACCTCTATCTTAGCAAGAAACGTATTTAATTTTTGCATAGAACTCTATAGCTCATTTATTTTCTCCTGTGTCAGTAACTTAATATAAAGAGTAAAGTTTGATTAATTACATTTCCTTGGTCATAAACACAAATAAAGTTACAAAAAATAAACTTACAATTGTTTGTGCAAAGTCTTGATCAATTGGTCTTTCATCTTTATGACTCTTATAGATTACTATAAATACCTTGTCTCAGGATGGTTGTTCTCCACTAGATGTACGCTTATCACAATTAAAAAGATACATGACCTATACTAACATATATTAAAAATATCGTCCATTTATTAGAGTCAAATTAACTTACCATTTCATCCATTAACTGTACAATGCTTTTTGTGCCCTAGTATGTGACATTTTTTGATTAGAATGAGTTAATTTGTTTGTTCCACTATGTCTCTGAGACATAAAAATTGCTCAAGAAAAATCAAAATTAGTCATTAGTCTGTTGGCTTTATCATAATTGTAATATATAAAATAGCTATCTTACATTTCCTCATTCAAAATGCTAATGTATAATGAGTATCATCTATTAATCTCTAAGAATTTGATCTTGTTTGTTGTTAACAAGGTCATCAATATTTAGGTACTTTTCAAAGTACTTTATTCAGCTCATACTTATAATCTTTTTGTTTTTTTTCCAAAGATTGTAACACCCATTTGTCTTCTCCATGAGGATATGTAAACCTTGCTTGGAAAAAATAATTTTCCCTTATATTGAGATCTACATCCTCAGATAATTTATACGATAACTTAGATAGAGACTAAATATATTCTTTCCTTAACAATTACAAGCACTTTCTCTTTTTCTAATTGTGAAATTTACCTGTAATTCAAAATATTAAGAGGGAGCAATTCTTTATTTCATGCTAAAGTTCCTATAAAGCTTGTTATCACATGGGCTTTAGGTCTAATTCTTTCATTCATATCATTAAATTAGACTATGACCTTCTCCCCTTTCCACATATTCCAAACATTCATCATTAAAATTGGTCCTCGCCTTCTTCTTTCTTGTTAAAGGATTTATAAAAAAGAAAATAAGAGGTAAAAAATGATAATATTAATTTATAATCAAATTTAATAAATTTTAATATAACATGTTATCACATACCAACTATGTTTGTCATACTCTTCTAAACTAGATTAGATTTTTCAACACTTTGGGAGGATTGACCAACAAACGTTGTTCGTAAATTTCTCTTTCTTGATATTTTTAATTTATAATCTATAAGAAAAATTTCTTGTTATTCATAAATTCATATGCATATATATATATATATATATATATATATATATATATATATATATATATATATATATGTATGTATAAAAACTAACAAAAAATAATAAACATTAACATAGACGAATAATAGAAATTTTATCAACTAGAAAAAAATGTCAATAGCAATTCTAATATACAATGAATATGAATTTTGAGTTTGACCTTAACTAGTACCGTCGACATCATCATCTTATATATTATGGTCGTTAAGCATATTAAAAAAAATGTTGTCTATATCATTCCTAGCCAAAAGAAAATCATCATTTTTTGTCTCCATTTGACTTTCTATATAACAGATAATAAAACTTTTGTCAACTCTATTCATGTTAATACCCTTATCAAAATAATCATCTCTTGAATTAAAATTATCTCTAGGCATTATTGGCAAAGGAACGAACCACTCTTGATCTCTCAAATTATGGAAAAACATAACTTGTTGAGCTTGAGATGCAAACACAAAAGGTTCATCAAGTACATGATTGCCAGTGTGAATTATGTGAGAAAAAGTTATTAGTATGAATCCTATGTTTTTTCCTTTATTATCAGTAACATCAATCCAATTATATCTAAATAAAAAAATCTTAAATTCATCATAATATTTGAGCTCAATAATATTACTTACTATACTATAGTAAGTCACATCGCCTAACCTGGTTCTTAATCACTAGTACTTGCATAACTTTAAGTTTTTGTCACTGCCATAACTCTACAACTTTGTCTATTCATGTCTCTTTCATATTCTTTTGTCTGAAATCTATATCCATTATATAGATGAAAAGCTTTAAACATTCTTGCTATGTAGTTTAGACCATGAGCAACGACTCTAATTTTAGAATTGTTGTGCCCATCATTGACAATGTCTAAATCTTTAACCTAAATTCAACAATAATAACATAATTTAATATATTTAAATAAATTAATGTGAATATTTATATATATCATTAACGTTTAGCTCTATTTACCCATTTCTTGAATCATGCATGAAAAAATTTGCTATGTAAATTGTCTAACTCATGTTGAGTTAGACATCATTGATGATGAAGTCTTTTAATAACTCCTAAATGTTTTTTGTAATTTATAAACATATTAATCAAATTTTGTTACAAAACATTATTATGTATATGAATATGTACATCATTCAATACTTGCTCTCTGCAGTTCTAAACTATATTTGAATCACAATTGAAAAGGAAATAACATTGTGCTTGTACTCACATTTTTTTATCCATCATGAAACCTTCGACATTGTCATATGGTTGTCCAATATCTAGGAATAATACTGATTTTGACTGTGTTTCATTACCAGTAAGTTTTTTACTCTAACTTGATTTGTTATCATCTAGGTATAGAGAGCAAAACATCAAGAACTCTATAACAAGGTACGCTTCAGCTATCAAACCCTCTAAACATGCTTTATTATAGAAGTTTGATGTAAAAGTGTATAGTGACCTGAAGAATGACAACTTGTTAGATTATTTGCATTAGTAGAGTAAAAAGTTTATTTATTTATATTAATAACCTTTTGATTGGATACATCTATTGGTAATACATTGACCTAGCTAGTCTAGCTTTCATTGCCAAATGAACAACCAAATGCACTTTTATTATGAAAAATACTGGTGGTAATATCTTCTCCATCTTATAAAGTGTTAACACAATTTTATCTTCAAGTGGTTAAGATCACAAGTCCAAAGGGACTTAACACATAAAACCCAAAAAGGTTAGATAGTTTAATCAAAGTCGAACTAACTTTAATAAGAAATGTACTTCGTAATATAAGTAGAAGAAGTTGTTACATTAAAACATGATAGTCATGAGTTTTTAGACCAAATAATTTGTGTTGTTTAAGTAAACGTGATGATATGTTTGAGGCATAGCCATCTGGAAATTTCACATTCTCTAGTACTTCATAAAAATTTTCCTCTCTTGTGGCATAATAGTATAGCATGCAAGAGGCGAATAGGTTCTTCCTGAACCTCGTTGTTGGGGTCATAACTCTTTTTTATATTTATCTCTTATAAGTCAAGAGCATTAATGTTAACCTTCGATTTCTTATCAATATTTAGAATTATATATACCATATTGTTGCATACCTTTTTTTTTTAATATCTATCATATCAAGATTATACATTTTTTTAGTAGTATTGTCAATAAGGCAATTGGAAGAAAATATTTCTTTTTTTATGTTTTTGGTTTGACCCTATGACTTCCTTATGTATCTTCTTGGAGGTGAACTTAATATCTTTCAATTGATCTAATATGTCTAACCCAAACAGTGAAACCAAACTAGATCTCAATTTAGTTGTCTTATCAAATGATTTTGCATCAAATCAAAATTTAAGATCAGTTTCCAAAAAACATTGATGCCCTATAAAATGAAACTTCTTACCATTCCTTAGTCACTTGGAGTTTGTCTTTGTATTACAACAAGGACATGTAAAACAAATGTGAGTGTTCTAACTAGATAGATTACCATAAGCAAGAGAATCAATTATGGTCCACATAATTGCTACATGCAATTGAAAATCTTTTTTAGATAAAACATCGAAAGTATCCACTTCTACCTTCTATAATTCTTTCAAGTCCTCTATAAAAGGTTGAATATAAATATCAATATCATTTTCGAGCCTAAATGGACTAGAAATTAATAGTGTAATCATAAAAAATTGTTTTTTCATGCACAACCATAATGATAAGTTGTAAAGAATTAAAACAATCGATCATATGCTATAAGTACTTTGCATTGTACCCAACAAGTTAAAGCTATCACTTGCTCAAGCCAATCTAATATTATGAGGTTCTTGAGCGAATTCAAGGTATCTCAAGTCAAAACATTTCCATGCTTTTGAGTCAGCCAGATGTGTCATGATACCATCCTTATTATTATGTTTATCATGTCATGTCATCAACTGTGAAGATTTGGGTGACATGAATAATCTTTGAAGCTTAGGTTTTAAAAGAAAATCCGTAACAATTTTGATGGAATTAAAATTTGAACTTGTTATACCACTACAAGAATTAATCTCAAAAGTTCTCCAACAAGACGCCCCATAAATTGAGCACACAACATCAAAAGCATTTTCTTTCCAAAATAGCATATAATTATTATGAAAAACATCAATTTGAACATACTTAAGTCTTAAGGCATCAATAATTTTCTTGGTTTCATGGAAAGATTTTAGTAATGTCTCACCTTTGGAAAAGTATCTTTTAAAAACTTAGATAATACATCAACCAATTCATTAGACTAACCATAACAACATTTGAAATTATAGAGATGTAATATAAAAGACGATTTATTATAATTTTTCCTTCTCATTTTTCATTACTTTCCTAAATCTTTCTTTTGTCTAAAAGAGTAGTTTGTATTTTCTTGTGTTGTTATACTTTCAACATTGGGCTACATTACATTCGTTCTATCCATATATACATCCACATTTTGTCCTAATATGCCAAAACATTATGTAACATTTTTTTCATATGATTATTTTTAGTTATTTCCTATTTTACTTGAACATCTGGAATAGGTCTTTATGTAACTATTGATTCACCATGAAAAAACCAAGTAGTATACCTCTTCAACACAGAAAAATATATTAAACATTTATACACGTTTTTTTTTTGTATGACCACGATCTTGTATGGCACCTATATGCTTATGAAAAATCTAGAAACATACAGCAGTCGATGTACACGCCTGTGTGCACGATCCCAATTTCACACACTTGTATAAGTAGAACACGGGAGTGTCAAGAGGCAGCTACATGCTTATGTAGTGTGGCACATGGCCTTGTGCCTTAGTTGCACACTTTTGTGTTTGTACTACATGCTCATGTAGTTAGCCAAAGTTTTATAGATTGACTTCATAAGCTAGCATGATTCAGGATGTGGCTTGCACACGACCCTATGTGTCCCCCTACACGCCCGTGTGTCAAGTATTATGTGCCCGTGCACTTTAAGAAAAGCAGAAAAGAATTTTAAAACAAAGTTAAGTTATTCCAAATCACTCCTAAGCATAAGAAACTTAACAATAACAAGATAAAACAATATATCATGCATGATTATCAGTATAGAGCACAACATGCCATATCAAATATTTTTAGAATTGGATTTAAGTATTCAATAGCATGATTTTAAAGAGTATAGATATATTATGTTCTAGACATCAGTTAGGAGTGGATACGAGAAGACATTTGTGAGTTCATACACTCGATAGAGAGGGAAACCAACGTCCGCTAGAGAGAACATGGTCTTTGAACAAGCTCATAAAGAGATTGTTGGTCGTGCACAAATAGTTTTATTATAAGTTTGAGCTAAGACGGCCATGGTGCAGAATCCCTATATTCATTAATCTAGCCAGAATAACATATATGTTCAGATACAATATCATTTTAATTCAGTTTTTCAAAGTATTCTATATGTATATGCACAGGATCTTCGGATCAGAGTTTTTATATCAGAAAGAGTTTTCAAAAATCAGGCCCAAGGGCAAGTTTTATAACTAATCAACATTTACATGACATTAGAGCATGCATATCATGTCATTTATAGCATTCATGAGAAAAAACAAAAACAAGTAAAGGTAAAAGTAAAGAATGCTACAAAAAATAGATGAAGTATCGGAAAGAAAGAAATAAGTAAACGAAAAAGCATAAAAGATATATAATCACTTGAGCTTGAGACCTGCTAGTGTTAGAGATAGGAAATGTTTGCTAAGTGATTTTATGACTCACCCCTTTCCCTTCCTTTGTTTTTTATAGGTCAGTGATCTTTAGATTGAGTAGAACCAATACAGTTGTCAGATTTTGAGGATATAACTCGATAATAGTTAGCATGTTTTGGCTCACATGCTTTATATACATTATTTTGGCTTTATGCATATTTGTATGTATGATATTAATATGAGAATGATGTATGAACAACATGTTTAGAAATGCATAGCTTGGAATTTACAAAGAGAGAAATTATTAATTTTTCTCATTTTATTTACAGTATTTTCCCATTTCAGCTTTTGTATTGGAAATTTAAGTTTTAACAGCATACTTTACTGTAGAGATTCCCATTACAAGCATATTTTTAATATAATAAATATTATAATATTTGTGCATAGAGGCTTGTGGTAGGTGTCACTACAATTATTGGTATCAGAGCAATACTTTGAGCTATTTAGTAGAATTTGAAGCTTATTTTCAGAAAATAAGTTGTCAAATATATGATTTTCTAAAAGATTATATGAGTCAAAGCCAACATGTCCCAACAACTCTTGCTCGTTTCAGTGTAAGTATAGTAATATGAAATATAGTATGCTTTTAGATCTTAACCCCTATGTTGTGGTATTTTAGATAAAAGAGCTCAAACCCCTTTACCCCTAGTCATAGAAGAAGAGAGTAGTACCTCTATTAGACATATAAGTTCAAGTGATCGTTAGATATCACAACACTTAAAGGAGTAGTCAAAAAGGATACCTAGTAGTAAAATAAGAGACTTTTAAGCCAGTAAGACAATGAGCCCATCAAGGGCCAATTAGAGATCAGAGGACCGGGCATGTTAGAGACAATCAGAGAAATTTATCAGATGTCATAGATTGATTGTTAAAGAGATTTGAGTTCTACGATAGATACAGTTGGTACTAATGGTTTTGATAGATTACATCTAATTTATAATTTACTTGAGGCTCATCAATAATCTAAATTTCATGGTTCTAAAGATCCAATTGTGGCAGAAGAATGGATTGAATCAGTAGAGAGTGCCATGTGTCTATCCACCATATCAAATAGAGAAAGAGTTTGGTATGTAAAACCTTACAAGGACATTAGTTGATGAGGAGAGATTATCTTAGGTTGAGTTTTAGAAGTTATTTGAGGAGGAGTATTATAGTGTTGATACGGTATATGCTAGAGCCTAATAATTTATTGAGTTGACTCAAGAGACTAGTTCGGTCAAAGATTATGCCATCCAGTTTAATTCTTAGCAAGGTTTGTTCCTAGAGTAGTAAGTTATGAGCCGATCAGAGTACATAAGTCATTTATAGTTTACATCCTACTATTGCCAAAGATGTGATGACTCGTTCATTCACGGTTTAAGATATAAGGTTTACATATAGAGGATGAGTTTCTTTTCTAGATCAGTAGAGAGGGTTCTAGAGAGAAGGTGAGATCAAGGTAAGAAACTAATGTAGTCGAGAAAATCTTTCAAGGGAAAGAGATAGAAAATAGAGTTGCCCATGTGTAAGACTTATGGTAGGAGTCATCTAGAAGAGTGTTTTTTATTAGGGCATATGTTTCAGATGTCAGTAGCCTGGACGTAGGGTGTCTGAGTACCCAACCAGAAGAGTAGAAGCTGGGCCATTGGTTGATGGAGCTGGTATAGGCAGAGGTATTGGAGGTCTATTTGGTAGAGGTAGTGGAGCCTAAAGAGGTAGTGTTAGTACACTTAAAGGTGGAGGCAAAGCCAGGGTCTTTATAGTGAGGCGAAATCAGACTGAGATGACTCTCTATGCTGTTACAAGTCAGTTGGTTTTATTTGATACTTCTTTATATATATTGATAGATTGTGATACCACACATAGTTTCGTATCTAGATGAATGATAGAAAGATTAAAGTTAAGCCCTAGTGTGGTAGAGAGGAGTATTTGTGTAGAGATGCCTAATAAAGGTGTGATAGTGAGTGATCAGATTCTGGTAGACTAAGAGATAGTTATTGTAGGGATGACCTTAAGGATATTTTTAATCATGTTGGAGTTAGCTGATTTTGACATGATCTTAGGCATAGATTTCTTGAATTGTTATGGAATAGAGATAGATTGTGAGAGGAAAAAGGTTTCATTGTAGCTAAGCCTGATCAATTTGTCTTTGGTGAGGGAAGAGTATAGACCATGCTTATTTCTTATTTACATGCGAAGAGATTATTAAGTAAAAATATGTATGATACTTGGCTAATGTAATATGTAGAAGTGTAGTTGAGTCAAGTATCAAAGAGGTGCCTATAGTTAGAGAGTTTTCAGATGTCTTTCTTAAGAAGTTACTAGGTTTACCTTCAAAGCGAGAGTTAGAGTTCTGTTGAGTTACTTCTGAGTACAACTCCAATTTTTAAAGCTCTATATTAGATGACTCTAGCTGAGCTTTAGAAGTTGAAGAAGTAGCTTAAGAGTTGATTGATAAAACGTTTATTTGGCCGAGTTGTTTACTATAGAGTATTCCGATTCTATTTGTAAAAAAGAAAGATAGATATTTGAGGATGTGTATTGATATAGAGAGCTAAATTAGATAACTATTAAGAACAAGTATATGTTGTCTTGGATAGATGATTTTTTTGATCAGTTGAGCGGAGCTATAATATTCTCTAAGATAGATTTTAGATCAGGGTATTATCAAGTAAGAGTTACAAGAAGAGATGTACCTAAGATTGCTTTTAAGATGAGTTATGACCGCTATGAGTTTGTAGTGATGCCTTTTGGTTTGATCAATGCTCTTGAAATATTTATGGATCTGATGAATTGAGTTTTCTAAGACAGTCTAGATAAATTTGTGGTTATGTTTATCAATGACATCTTAGTCTACTCGAAGAGTGTAGGAGAGCATCAAAGAATTTGAGATTTGTTTTTTAGAGATTGAGAGAACAAATTTATGTTAAGTTCGATAAGTGTGAGTTTTAGCTGAACAGTGTATCTTTTCTTGACCATATAGTTTTTACAACAGACATATCAGTGGATCCTAACAAGGTAGAGGTAATTCTAAGTTGGCCAAGGCTAAGGACTGTTAAGGAGGTGAGAAGTTTTTTTGGATTAGTAGGATACTATGGGAGGTTCATTGAGGTTTTTTCCAATATAGTTAAGCTATTAACTATTTTAACTCAGAGTAAGACACCTTTTGTCTAGTTTGAAGAGTGTGAGACTTGGTTTCAGAAGTTAAAGTAGAGGTTGACGAGTACTTTAGTATTAGCATTACCTTAGGAAGGTATTGATTATGAAATTTACATAGATGCTTCCCATATGAGGATTAGTATAGTGTTGATGCAGTCTGGTAGGGTAATTGCCTATGCCTTTAGGTAATTAAAGGACCATGAGTTGAGATACTCTACTCCTGACTTAGAGTTAGCTATCGTAGTAGAGATATTAGCTTTATGGTATGAGATGTTATATCTATTCTGATTATAAAAGTCTAATGTATTTCTTCATCTAGTGAGAGTTAAATATGAGATAGAAGAGATGGTTAGAGCTGATGAAGAATTATGATTATGAGATCAGATATCACCCAAATAAAGTTAATGTGGTAGTTGACATTTTGAGTAGGAGAGTAGTTTTGTCCATGATTATAACTTAGAGAGAGTTATAACATGAGATTGCTAGAGATGAGATTGAGATAGTAAAAGTCGAGTTCTCCAGACTTTAAATAATATCTACTTTGTTTGATGATATCAGGGTCTCTCAAATGGCCGATTTATGGGTTCAAAGTATGATTCAGAAGATTTCAGAGGGTGTAGTGTCAGATTTTGAGGTTAGAGATAAGATTTGAAGGGTTAGAGACAAAGTTTGTGTGCCAGAAGATATAGAGATAAGATAGAGGATTTTTTTAGAGGTGCATGATATAGTTTATTAAGCTCATCTAAGTAGTATAAAGATGTATCAAAATCTCAAGAAACTATTACGGTGGTTAAGTATGAGGCAAGACATTGCAGATTATATAGCTAGATGTTTGGTTTGTTAGCAGACTAAGACAGAGTATCAGAGACCTTTTATTTTGTTACAACCGTTAAGGATTCTTGAGTGGAAATGAGAAGGTATATCTATGAATTTTATATCAGGACTCTCTAGAGTACAACATAGATATAATAGTATCTAGGTTATCATAGACAGATTGAGTAAGTCTGCCCACTTCTTACTAATTAAAGATGGTATGAGTATTGATTAGTTAGATTGTCTATATGTTAGAGAGATTGTTAGGTTATATGGGGTTCCTAGAGACATTGTTTCTAGGGGCTAATCTTTATTTCAATTTAGCTAATCACCCATAAATAGATGGTCAGACTAAGAGGGTTAATCAGACCTTAAAGGATATGTTAAAGGTTTGTTGTATAGATTTCCAAAATGATTGGGCTGAGTTATTGCCACTGATAGAGTTTTCCTATAATATCAGTCATCAGTTCACAATTTAGATGAAACTATTTGAGGCTCTATATGGTAGGAGATGTAGATTGCCATTGTTTTGGGATAAGATTGGTAAGAGAGATTCACTAGAGACAACAGTAGGATAAGAGATGACTTAGATGGTGATTGAACATATCAGGGTTATCGGGCAAAGAATTAAATAGGCTTAGGATCGTCAGAGAAGTTATACAAATTAGAGACATAGAGAGATACAGTTTGAGGTTAGATACCACGTGTTTATGAGAGTAGCTCTTTACAGGCATGTTCCAAGGTTTGGTAAGAGAGATAGGTACCTAGAGTTATTTAAGTAATTTCAGGGATGGAATTTTGTATTAGAAGGAAGGAATCGTAATAGCCTAAGGGTAGAATTGTCCTTTTAAGCTTAAGACCAAAGGTAGAAGTGAGATTTCCTGATAGAAAGAGATTTGTGAAGGTTTGAGGGTTGAAGAGTCATTTAGAAGCCTTTTAGGGCTTTTACATAGGTAGAGAATATTCCATGTATGGCACGAAGAGAGAAATTTAGATTTTTCCTTGCATACATGACCGTGTGTCTTGAACACACGTTTGTGTGTCGTGTCGTTTAAGCATATATATGTTTTATTTTTCAGTCACACATAGATCTAGTTTTATCTTTTTTTTTCCCTTTCCATTTCCAGCAAACCCTAGACCAAAGAGCATTTAACCAGTAGCCCCAATCCAAGTTAGAGATTTAGAAGAAACTAGAGAGAGAAAGATCTGGAAGCAATGACAAGAGGTAAGTATTTCCTTACCTCTTTCATTTGGGTTTATAACAAGATTTTCTGGTTTAAGCTTCTTCCATGTGGTTGTTGTATGTTGAGAATGTTTTATAACAAGTTTTGATGATGAAATGAGACCTTGGATCATGATTTATGAGCTACTATGAAATGTTTTGGTATTTGTGTTTGGGTATGTATTTGTGAGAAATGTGAGATTTTCGGCATGCTTTATGATGAATAAATGGAATGAGTATGCTTATTGGTTGATATATTTGATATAAGAATGGTTGATTGAGTTGTGGTTGTGATTTGAATGAGTTTTTCTAGGATTTTTTAGGTTTCCAGATGTTATTTACTGGAAAAGAGTTGAGCACATGACAGTATACTCGAGCATACACGCCTATGTGGCCTCTTTTCTACATGAGTACGACCTTACATGACACCTATGTGTGTATGAAAAAACAAACACATACCCGTGTAGTCAATGCACACTCCGTGTGTACGATCCCAATTTCACACACCTATATAAGTAGGACATAAAAGTGTCAAGAGGCAGTTACACACATGTATAGTGTGGTACATGGCCCTATGCCTTAATTGCATGCTCGTGTGTTCATACTACACGCCCATGTAGTCAGCCAAAGTTTCACAGATTAACTCCAAAAGCTAGCATGATGAAGGATGTGACTTGCATACAACCAAACGTGTCTCTTCACACACTTGTATGTCAAGTATTGTATGCCTGTGCACCTTAAGCAAAGCATAAAAGAATTTTAAGGCAAAGTTAAGTAATTCCAAACCACTCTTAAGCATAAAAAACTTGAGAATAAAAAAATATAACAACATATCATGCATGATTATCAGTGTAGAGCACAACATACCATATCAAATAGTTTCAAAATCAAATCTAAGTATCTAATAACATGATTTTAAAAAGTATAGATATATGATATTCTAAACATCAGTTAGAGGTGGATACGAGGAGAAACTTGTGAGTTTGCACGCCCGCTAAAGAGGGAAACCAATGTCTGCTAGAGAGGACATGGTCTTTGACCAAGCTCGTAAAAAGAGTGCTAGTCATCCACAAGTAGTTTTATTATGGGTTCGAGTTCATACGGCCAGGATGCCAAATTTCTGTATTCATCAGTCTGGGCAGTATTGCAAATATTTTTAGATATAGTATCTTTCTAATTTAGACTTTTAGAGTATTTTATATGTATATATATAGGATCTTCAGATCAAAGTTTTTATATCAGAAAGAGTTTTTAGAAACTAGGTCTAAGGGCAAGCTTTATAACTAATCAACATTTATATAACATTAGAGTTTGCATATTATGTCATTATAGCATTCATGAGAAAAAACAAAAATAGATAAAGAAAAAGTGAAGAATACTATTAAAAAATAAATGAAGTATCAAAATGAAAGAAAAAAGTAAACGATAAAGTAGAAAAGATAGATAACTAGTTGAGCTTGAGACCTGTTAGTGTTAGAGATAAGAAATATTTACTGAGTGATTTTGTCACTCACCCCTTTCTTTTCCTTTCTCTTTTGCAGGTCAGTGATCCTTGGACTGAGTAGGAGCGACATAGCTATCAGATTTTAGAGATATGGCTCGGCAGCAGTTAGCATGTTTTGGCTTGCATGCTTTATATACATTATTTTAGCTTTATGCTTTGTTTGTATGTATGGTATTAATATGAAAATATTGTATAAACAACATGTTTAGAAATGCATATCCTGGGATTTCTAAAGAAAGAAATCATTAATTTTCCTAATTTTATTTACAGTAATTTCCTATTTTAGCTTCCACATTGGAAATTTATATTTCAGCAGCATACTTTACTATAGAGTGTATTACAAGTGTATTATTAATATAATAAATATTTAGTATTTGCATATAGAGGCTTATGGTGGCGGTTACTACAGATTTGAGATTTGGATATCTTCAAGTAAGAGTAGTAAAAAGAGATGTACCTAAGACTTCTTTAAAGACTAGGTATGACCACTATGAGTTCATTGTGATGCATTTTGGGTTGATAAATGCTCTTATAGTATTTATGGATTTAATGAACAAGGTCTTCCAAGATTGTCTAGATAGATTTGTAATTGTATTTATCGATGACATCTTGCTTTACTCGAAGAGTATGGAGGAGCATGAGGAGTATTTGAGATTCGTCCTTCAGAGGTTGAGAGTTACATAACTTTATGCAAAGTTTGATAAGTCTGAGTTTTGATTAAGTAGTGTATCTTTTCTTAGACATATTGTTTCTACAGTAAGCATATCTGTAGATTCTAACAAGGTAAAGGTGATTTTGAGTTGGTCGAGGTCGAAGACTGGTTAAGGTCGAGGACTGGTCGAGGTCGAGGACTACTAAGGAAGTGAGGAGTTTCCTTGGATTATAGGGTATCACAAGAGGTTCATTAAGGACTTTTCTAACATAGTTAAGCTATTGACTGATTTGACTCAGAATGAGATACCTTTTATGTGGATCGAGAAGTGTAAGGCCCAGTTTCAAGATTTAATACAAAGGTTGATGGGTGCTCCGATGTTAGCATTGCCTCAAGAGGGTATTGATTATGATATCTACATAAATGTTTCCTATTAAGGGATTAGAGCAGTGTTGATGTAGTTTGGTAGGGTGATTGCTTATGCTTCTAGGCAATTAGAGGACCATAAGTTGAGATACCTTACTCATGACTTGGAGTTAGTTATCGTGGTTTTCACCTTGAAGATTTAGAGGTATTACCTTTATGGTGTAAGGTGCTACATCTATTCTGACCACAAGAGTTTGAAGTATTTCTTCACCTAGCGAGAGTTAAATATGAGATGGAAGAGATAGTTGGAGCTGGTGAAAGATTATGATTGTGATATCATATATCAACCAGGTATAGCTAATGTGGTAGCTAATGTTGTGAATATGAGGGTAGCTTTATCCATGATTACAACTCAAAAAGAGTTACAACATGAGATTGTCAGAGATAAGATTAAGATAGTGACAATTGGGTTCTTCAGACTTCAAATAACATCCATTCTATTTGATAATGTCAAGGTTTCTAGAAGGCTGATTTATGGGTTTAGAGTTTTTTATCAGCCTATAAGGTAGCCTATAGGGAGCTTTAGGGACTAAGCTTTACTTTAGTTTAGCTTACCACCCACAGATAGATGGTCAGATTGAAAGGGTTAATCAGATTTTAAAAGATATGTTAAAGGCTTGTTATATAAACTTTCAAGTTAATTGGTTTGAGCTATTACCACTGATGGAATTGGCTTATAACAATAGTCATCAGTTTATCATTCAGATTACACCTTTTAAGGCTTTATATAATTAGAGGTGTAGATCGCCACTGTTTTAGGATAAGATTGAAGAGAGAGATTCCTTACAGACAGCCATGAGACTAGAGATGACTTAGATGATGATTGAACAGATTAGGGTTATCAGACAAAGAATTAAATAGACCCAAGATCATTAGAGAAACTATGAAAATAAGAGATATAGGAAGATAAAGTTTGAGGTTGGAGACCATATATTCCTAATAGTAGCTCCTTACAAGCATGTCTCGAGATTTGGTAAGAAAGACAAGTTAACTTTAAGGTTTATTGGTCTATATTAGATTATAGAGTAAGTTGGCAAGGTAACTTATAGATTGGCCTTACCAACTAGTATGGACAGAATTCATGATATGTTTCATGTGTCTTAGCTGAGAAAATATGTGAGAGATTCTTTGCATGTGTTATAGATTTAGGATCTAAAGTTGACAGATGATCTGAGTTATTAAGAAAGACCTATTTAGATTTTGTATTATGAAGTGAAGACCCTCAGGAACAAGGAGATACCTTTGGTTAAAGTGTTATGAAAGAGTTAGAAGCTTGAGGAAGCCACCTGGGAGGTTGAGTCTGAGATCAGATAAAGTTACCTAGAGTTGTTCAAGTAATTTTGGGGATAAAATTTTATTTAGAAGAGGAGAATTGTAATAGCTCGAGATTAGAATTGTCTTTTTAGGCTAGAAATTTGGACTTGAAATTAGATTTTATAATAAAATATAGAATTTGTAAGGTTTCAAAGGTAAAATAGTCTTTTTGAGATTAGTTGTGGCTTGTACATGGTTCTCTCTAGGAGACTGTTTCATGCAAGGCACGGCAGAAGGGAAATTTATGGATTTCCCTTGACACAAGCCCGTGTGCTTAAGCCACACGATCGTGTGTTGGGTGAGAGGCGTCATAAATGTTAAGTTTTTCTCATTTTACTCAGCTTATTCCATCCAACTTTCTTTCCCTTTTCTTTTTTAGTGAACCCTAAATTAGAGAACGTTGAACCAGCAACCACAATCCAAGTTAGAGAACCAAAAGTAACTAGAGAGAAAGATCCAAAAGCCATGTTAAGAGGTAAGTATTTCCTTACCTCTTTCACCTTGTTTCATAACATATTTTCCCTTGTTCTCTGAGTTTAAGTATGCTTGTTGTGTTGTTGAGACTTACTTAGCATGCTTTAGTACTTGACTAGTGATTTTATGGCTGATTGAGTGGTTGCTTTCATGATAATGGGTGTACATATATGTATACATAGGTTTTACGTTTTATTTGTATAATGTGGCATGAATGAAGTAAGATTCCTATGAATATTATAATGTTGTAATGCTTGAAAAGATGTAAAGATGATTATTTAAGATATGAGAATTGTTGGAAGTGATTTGGTTATGATTTCTAGGTTTCCAGACGACATCTACAGAAATTAAGTGTAGCACATAACTATGTACCTATTGATACATGCTCGTGTGGCCTCATTTCCATATGAGCATCACCTTGTATGGCACCTGTATGCACTTAGAAAGCCTAGACAAATGTGTGATAGTCGACGTACAAACCTATGTGTTTTATCCCAATTTCACACATCTGTGTAAGCAAAACACGGGAGTGTTGTTTATGCTACTATACACCTGTGTAAGTATGGGTCACAACCTTGTGCCTTAAATGCACACCCATATGTTCACACCACTTGCCTGTGTAACCAACCAAAGTTTAATAAATTCATTCTAGAAGCTAGCACGATTGAGAACAGGCCAACACACGGTCCCATGTGTTTTTCCACATGTTTATGTGTTCAATAGTACACGCCCTTGAACCTTAAGAAATTCACAAAAATTGTTCCAAAACAAATTTAAGCCACTCTATGCCAATCTTAAATGCATAGAACTTATTAATAACAAGATATAGATATCATTTTATGTATGATTAGTAGCATAGAACATGACATGCCATATCAGAGTTTTCAAAAATGAATCCAAGGATCTAATAGCATATTTTTACAGATATATGATGTTTTAGACATTAGTTAAGGGTGAAAATGAGGGGACACCAGTAAGTTTACACACCTGTTAGAGAGGGAAACCAGTGGCTATTAGAGAGGACATGGTCTTTGATCAAGCTCGCTAGAGAGAGTACTGGTTGTGCACGAGTAGATTTATTATATGATTGAACTTATACGGCCAGGGTGTCAAATCCCTATATTCATCAATCTAGCTAGCATAGTAGATATTTTTATTTACAGTATTTTCTGATTCAGTTTTTAGCATATACTATATGTATATAATCAAGATCTTCGGGTCACAACTTTTATTTCATATAGAGTTTTCAAAAAGCCATGTCTAAGAGCAAGTTTTACAAATTTTCAGTATATACATGACATCAGCATACACACTTCATGTCATATACAACATTTCATGAGAAACATAACAGAAAAAGACAAAGAACATTATAGAGAACCAATGAAATCTCCGAAATATAAAATACAAAGTAGTAAATAGAAAACAAGGTGATAAGACATATAACTAGATGAAGCTTAAAGCCTGCTAGTGTTAGAGATAGCAAATGTTTACTGAGTGATTTTATCATTCACCCTTTTTCTTGTTTTCTCCTTTGTAGATAAGTATTCTTGGACTGAATAAGAGATGGATAGCTGTCAGATTTTAGGAATATGGCTTGGTAGTAAACAACATATTTTGGCTCATATGTTTTGTACAAAACTTTTGTTTTATCCATATTTGTTTGTATGATACTATTATAGGATATCGTATGAATAACATGTTTTTAATGAAAAGCCTAGGATTTCCAAGAAAGAGTTTTTATATTCTCGTTATAATTTTAGCATTTCTAATTATAGCTTCCATATTGAAAATTTAAATTTCAACAGCAGATTTTATTGTAGAGATTCCCGCTATAAGTATAGTATTAGTACGATGAATATTATAAATAGTAACGCACAGTAGCTTGTGGTAGAGGTCACTATATATAATGCATCCAAAAAGTGTTAAGATGCACCAAGATCTCATAAGCAATTCTTGGTGGTCAAGCAAGAAGAGGGATGTAATAGTATTTGGGTAAAGCATTGAGTGTCCTTGAGTGGAAATAAGAGAGCATTGCCATGGATTTTACTATGAGTTTTCCTTGAGTTCAACATAGATATAATAGTATTTGGCTGATTTTAGACAGACTGAGTAAGTCAAATCATTTCTTACCTATTTAAGAAATGATGACTATTGATCAGTTGTGTTAAGTTTATGTTAGAAAGATAATAAGATTGCATGTGGTTCTTAGACTGATTATTTCAAATTGAAATTTGAGGTTTATGTCAGCTTTCTGAGGTGGTTTGTAGAGGTTATCAGGTATCAGATTGGGTTTATATCCAATGAAGTTGAGTCTAAGAATCATATCTAAAAGCTTTACAGCCAAAAACTAAAATTGCTATTATACTGATTAGACTGATGAGACACAAGAATTCAACACCTTGGCTACATGAGTTCTTGAAAACTAATGCATATAGGTAACACTCTACTAATTGAGCAAAATATTTTGCTATTCGATTGTAATGTCCTACAGGTGACCTTTTATAAAACATGCATAATTTGAATAAAAAATCAGTAAAACATTTGAAACTGATTTTCCTATGTGTTCTTTTAAAAATTCTTATGTTTGGCATGCCATTGATACAGAATGCTAATATGCATGAACCCATACATCGTTATTATCTCACTAAATCACCTTGAATTTGCCAAATTTCTTTGAATTCCACCTATAAAGCAATCATGCCTTCAATGTAGCTCTAATCACTTATTCCAATTTACTATTCATAATTGTAAACCCTTTTGTTATGGTTATACTCTTACTTTGCACACTACATGATGAGAACATTCAAATGCTTAATTCCAAAAACATATCATGATTGTGGACATACTTGTTCATGGTCATGACATTGTGTGACAATTATAATGTCGTCACCTCCGTGCTTGCAACTATACATAACCATGACTCAACAAAACTACACATGCATAAACATATTTTTAGAAATGTACAGTCGTACATGTCATCTAACTCTAACATACATACTTCTCTAGCTCTAATCTCATTAAATCCTCTATATTCTCTACCACAAGATACCACTAATAACCATATATGACATCATAATTCCTAAACATCACTAGATCTATATCAAATAACAAGCATACATTCACATACATTACCAAACCCCTAGCTTAATCATGGTTATCTCAAAATCATATCATTCAATGCATTTTATCAAATTACATCACATAATTATAATGTAATTTCATCAAAACTCCAAAAATATCTATCATAACATGTTCACATCTAAACTTCGAATCCAAGCTCAATTACTTAAATCTTCATCTAAACAACTAGAAAGAATTAGTGATTTACTTACCTTTACTAGCCGATGACTTCATTTCATCATCTAAATAGCTAGAAAGAATTAGTGATCTACTTACATTTACTAGTTAATGACTTCATTGTCTCTCTTTCTTACTTAAGCTCTAATAAATATTTGATGAATGACAATTACAATGATTCCTCTCAATTCCAGACTTCTCTTTCTCTCTTTTATCTTCTAATTTGAAAGCAAAAACTTATAAGAAATTTCAAATCTAAACGCCTTTCTTTAGAGCGCGAGCTAACTTAAGATGTATAGGCATACATGCCATTGGTGTACAGTCATATGTCTGTGTGCTAAACTACTTTTCTAACCTAAGTGCACTATACACATGGTAGCTCCTCAAGCAAGCATATGTATTGACTAGATTTTAAGCATAAAAGACATTTTTACCCTTCTAATTACATTTGTATAATAATTTAACTATTAAAATATCTATTATTACAAAAATACCCTTTTTACGTATGTTAGGATGTTACAAGTATTTTTTTACTTCTTTAGATAGGTATTAACTAAGATCGTTGATAGTAAAAGCTTAAGATAGGGGTCCCATAAACAAATGAATTTATAATTATATGATTACCATACAAATTCACAATTATGTGATTACCAAGTCTATTTCATGTCACATTTTATTAATGTTTGTTTCAATTATTAAATCAAATTACTATTTCCCACCTAAACTTTGATGAAACGATGATTTTCCATCCACTAAGGTTTAAAAAGCTCTTTTTCTCATCCATATGTTAAAGTCAGACATTAGTATTAATAATTAAATGGTATTTTTGTCACTTTATACAATATGTAATAGGGTTAGTATTACTTACACCTTTAATAGTACAAACAAATTACATTCTCACCCATACTACTATATATTTTCCTTTTTTTTTTTCTCACCATCTTCCCTTTTTTCCTTCTCATTCTTGACAATTGAAAAATATCCCAAGAGAGATGCTTTTAAGTCATAATATATCTCTAAACTTTAACATAAATTGAGAAGTTAATCTCTCAAAACTTTAAATCAATTCGAATAACAAACAAGATATGTGACCATGACATGAAAACACAAATCCAATAATGGGGAGAAATTTGATATAAAAGGAAAATGAAAGGCGATGATTGAACTTGACGAGTGGAGGAAGATGAAGAAGTAAAGGGAGATTTAGCAAGATCTTCGCAACCATTTTTTGCTTGAATGAGTGGAATTGACACTAACTCTTTCTCTTACTCCATTTCTCAAGAAAATGAAATAAGAAAAACTTGATTAAGTGGAGACTAAATAGAAAGTGAGAGAAAGATTAAGAAGAGAAAGTAGGTGATAAATTTTTGTGGCTAAGTAAGAGAAAAAGGATCTGATTTGAGAGATATTTACATGAAAAAATCCAAACGGTGGTAGGTCAGTAGCAATAATGTGTAGGGCTTGTTCATGCAATCTAATCATAAAAAGTTAGAGTACGTAGTTTAAATTTCACATGAAAAACTGTCTTTGGATCAAAAGGCAATTATACATGAAAAGCAAAGAGTTAAAACCTTATACTTACATATGGTGACTCTTTTTCTTTGAATTTGCCCCATTTTCATTCCAGATACTAGTCCAACAAGACCCTACTTGTCTATAAAAGGCTCTATGATGACCAAGGGAAACACAACTTCTAACCTATGATTAAGGAATTGAGTATATGTCAAATAAATGAGAAGAAGAAAAATTTCTTCTCAAAGAGAGAGAGAGAGATGACTGGAAAGTGTCTCTACATGTATTGAATGAATTGGATGGTTATGTTATTATGAATTTATATCATAATCCAAGTAGCTCTTCTATATACTTCACCCCAAGTCAATGGGTATTTCTAAGGGTGGATTCAAATTGGATTAAGTGAACACATCTTAACTCGAGTTCACTTGAAATAAAAAATAACTTAGCTTAAGTTTATCGAGTCAAAGTTAAGGGTGATTCGAGTTTTGCTTGAATAAAAATGATTCAACTCGAGTTTGATTTGGTTTCAACTCAAAATCATGGCTTAAATTTGTGATATGAATTCGTAGTTTGAATTCATGACTCATTAATAAAATAATGTTATTTCTATCCAATAATAGACAAACTAACATCATTTTAACAATTGTTTGACATAATTTGGATCGAGTCATAAGCAAAGTTCAAAATGGATTAAGCTATTTACTTGGCTCATGAGCAAGACCAAGTCAAACTCTCTTTTCCTTGAGTTTGACTTGATTTTAAAAGCAAACCAAATTCCTTAGCTCAAACTCAATTATTTGAGCTAAACAAATTCAAGTTGAGCCAAACCAACTTGTGGGTAGCCCAAGTATTTGCACAATTGGCCTATCCCTTAATTTATATTAATTAGGATTTTTAATTATGTTTTTTATTTTTAAACATTTGAAAACATAATTTTAGAGATCTAAATTCATCACCTCAAAGTGATATACACTTTCCTATTTACCCCCTAATATTTCAAGATATAGTAAACAACCTTTATGTGCGACTTATAAGCTCATTAATATACTAGTATTGAATAAAATTCACGATTAATCTACAATTAATCATAATTTTTATTCACAAACCATGAGTGGCTTCTGATAAGATATTATAGTCATTTAAAATAATAGAAATCAACATTAAATGATGTAACTTTACAATAATACGATTATCATGCAGTTAAATCATTTCATCATTCTCATATCTTATATCTTAGTTCTCTTTACTTGACTTTTAAGGCAACAACAAGGTTTAAATGGATTCAAGCTTTGACCCTAATCCATACTATGGCCATAAATTTCATTAGTCGTAGTCGTTAGTCAAATAGTTTACTAGAATTTTTTTTTTTGTATCTAAGAGTGATGAATATTTTATTGATCTACCATAGTCTCGCTCCACTTCTTGATATAGTTAATCACTATTGTATTGATAACCTTTAAAAAATGTTACATTAGACTACTATGAAACTAAATCGATTGTTGTATAAAACATTCTCGTGACCTCAAGTCTAAGAATTACACACACCATGATCCATTAGAAGGTCTATTCCAAAGCTAGTGGACTTACTATCTATGTGGAACCCTTTGGATGGCTAGTTTGGTGCATATACAATTAACATGGGCTTATATGTTTTCATTAGATTGACACCAACAATCTTGACATATCAGTTTGTGCTACTTTCTAATTGGGTTGTTCAATACTTTGATTGTCGTATTATATTATTTATGCCCTATATAAAAATAAATTTAGGCCCTAAATATTTTAGATCAACAACCATGCCCCAAATATTTCTAGATCAACAACCATGTGTTTATAAAGTTCTCACAATCAAGTGACACGTCAATTCTCTTATCATGATTTTATCAATCTAAGACCACTAATCAAACATATTACGATTAACAGATGAATTGTTTCCTTTTTGGTAATAATAACATAAGTACATGTTAAAGTGAATATTACATGAATACTCTACTCTTAGATGGTGTTACAACAATGGAAACAACCACTTTTTATGATTTCTTTTTTGTTTATCTAATTGATTAAAGATAGATAAAAAGTTATAAATTTTTTAGGAATAAACTATTGCTTATTTTAAATAAAAATTGAAGATATTTTTATCTTTTTACTAATTTTATAAAAAATTTATCAAATTTTATTAATAAATTAACGATATTGCTGGACAAATGAACTTGATAATCCTAAAGCGGGACTAGTCAAAGTTAAACTGGGAACTAGTAATTCGATTCAGTTATCATACGAAATTATATCAGCCCACATGAACTTTGGTATGTTTAATAACAGAGGGTGCACCAAGGAATATTGTATAATAAATAAATAAATATATATATATTTATATATATAAATATATAAATATATTTATATTTATATTTATATATTGTGTTGTCCGAGAGTTTAAATAAAAATATTGGGGGAAGAGTTGGAGTTGCCACCAACAGCACAAGTGTAAATAAAAAAGAAAGGAAAATTGATTTGAGACGTTGATATTATCACAGTAACTATCATCACGCCTTCTTCCTTTATCTGGCCATCGGTGCATCAATCTATCACCCCAGAACAAAGTCCACCACCATTATGACAACCAGTCGCCCTCAAAAGTAAACGCTTTTAACAATTCGTAATTTTCAATTATAATAATAATAATACCACCACTTTTTTTATTGCTCATTATAATATCGACAACTCAAAGTCACGCACGCACGCACGCCTCTCTCTCTCTCTCTCTCTCTTTATCTCTCTGTGGAATCAATATGGGGTTTTCCGCAATCTCTAATCTTGGACAAGGTTGCCCACACCCGATAACGAACAATGCACTGACCTTCTTTTTTCAACTCTTGATGTCTTATTGCTCCACTTGTTTTCACAAGATGATAATACTCGATAGAGAACCGTGCGACGCTGCTGCTACTGCTCTAAATCTACGCCTAAGAACAAGACCGAGAGTCTCCTCCTCCTCCTCCATGCCTCTCAACATGGTCTTATTGTTTCTAGTGCTTCTATTGATACAATTACAATTATTCTGTCCTTGCTATGCTGCTGTAGCTTGCAACCAAATTGATCATAACTCTCTCTTGTCTTTCTTTTCAAATATATCATCATCATCATCATCCTTCTCGTTGAATTGGTCTTCTTCTATTGACTGTTGTCTATGGGAAGGAGTTGATTGTGATTCTGAAGATGGTCGTGTCACTCATCTCCGTCTACCTTTTAAAGGCCTCTCTGCCACTCTCTCCCCGTCTTTTGCGAACCTTACCCGCCTTTCTTACCTTGATCTCTCACATAATCGCCTCTTTGGTCCAATCCCCCCCTCTTTCTTCTCCTCCTTCAATCACCTCCTCGTTCTTAATCTCAGCTTCAATCTCCTCTCTGGTGAATTGCCAACCAACCTCGATGATAATAATATGACTCCTATTGACATCCAGAATTTAGATTTATCCAGCAATCATTTTGAGGGGTCAATCCCATCTACTTCATTCCTCCAGGCAGCTTGGAATCTCACCACTTTTAATGTCAGCAATAACAGTTTCATTGGCCCAATCCCTACTTATTTATGTTCTAATTTTTCACGCTCCCTTAGACTGTTGGATTTCTCTTACAATGATTTCAGTAATCAAATTCCCTCTGGACTAGGCCAGTGTTCCCAGTTGGAGATGCTTCGGGCAGGTTTCAACAATCTCTCAGGAGAAGTTCCTCAAGACATTTACGATATTGCCTCACTGCAACAACTTTCCTTACCAATCAATCACCTCTCTGGAACCATTCATGACTCTATCGTCAATCTCTCTAACCTCAAAGTACTTGAGCTCTATTCCAATGAATTCACTGGCTTAATCCCCAAGGATATTGGTAAGCTCTCCAACTTGGAAAAACTTCTCCTTCACATTAATAACCTCACTGGTTCTCTGCCTCCATCTCTCATGAATTGCATCAAACTCACAACATTAAATTTGCGGGTCAACAACTTGGAAGGAAATCTTTCTGATTTTAATTTCTCCTCGCTTGTCTATCTTAACACCCTTGACCTTGGTAATAATAATTTTACAGGTATCTTGCCACCAAGTCTTTATTTATGCAAGTCTCTGACTGCTATTAGACTGGCAAGTAACCAGCTACAGGGACAGATTTTGTCTGATATACTTGCACTGGAATCTCTTTCTTTCCTCTCTGTTTCTAATAACCTTCTAACCAATATAACTGGGGCAATAAGGAGTCTAATGGGCTGCAAGAATCTCACTACTTTCATCATGTCAAAGAACTTCTTTAATGAACCACTACCGCCTGATGAAAATTTAGTGGCCTCTGATGGATTCCAAAATCTTCAGGTTTTGGGACTGGGTGGCTGCCAATTTACAGGTCAAGTGCCCAACTGGCTCACTAAACTCAAGAAACTTGAGGTTTTGGACCTTTCTTTAAATCAAATTTCAGGTTCGGTTCCTGGTTGGCTGGGTAATTTAACAAACCTTTTCTACTTAGATCTCTCTCAGAACTTCCTGTCAGGAGAAGTTCCCAGGGAACTAACGAGATTGACTGCGCTAGCATCTCAAGAGGTTAACGATAAAGTGGACCGAAGTTATTTAGAGTTGCCTGTATTTGTTATGCCCAACAATGCAACTAATCAGCAGTACAATCAGCTATCCAACCTGCCACCAGCAATATACCTGAACAACAACAGCCTCTCTGGCAGTATTCCTGTTGAGATTGGCCAGCTGAAAGTTCTTCATGTATTGGACCTTAGTCTTAACCAGCTCTCTGGGAACATTCCTGATGAACTTTCAAATCTCACTAACTTAGAGATATTGGACCTTTCTGTAAACCGTCTATCTGGAGAAATCCCTGCATCCCTAAGAGGTCTCCACTTCTTGTCTTTTTTCAGTGTAGCAGAAAATAATCTTCAAGGACCGATTCCATCAGGTGGTCAATTTGATACCTTCCCATTCTCCAGCTTTGAGGGGAACCCAGCATTGTGTGGTTCAATTGTGCAACGCTCTTGCCCTAGTCCCCCATCTCCCAACAATCCTACTGCATCTCATAAAATTACAAACATAAAACTTCTTGTTGGTCTAGTCACTGGTATCTGCTTTGGCACTGGTCTAGTAATTACTACGTTAGCATTGCTGATACTCTCCAAGAGAAGGATCATTCCAGGAGCGGACCCTGACAAGGTTGAATGGGATGCTAATTCTAGCAATTCTAATTTTGCGGTTCCTCTTGAGTGTGACAAGGATACCAGCCTAGTCATACTATTCCAAAGCAATACTAATGAAATCAAGGATCTTACCGTACCCGAACTCCTGAAAGCCACTGATAATTTTGATCAAGCCAACATTGTTGGCTGTGGGGGTTTTGGTTTGGTTTATAAAGCAACATTGGTAAATGGGACCAAGCTAGCTGTTAAGAAACTCTCTGGAGACTTGGGTCTGGTGGAAAGGGAATTCAGAGCAGAGGTGGAGGCTCTGTCCACCGCCCAACACAAGAACCTGGTTTCCCTGCAAGGCTATTGTGTGCATGAGGGCTATCGGCTTCTAATATATTCCTACATGGAGAACAGAAGTTTGGATTACTGGCTGCATGAGAAACCTGATGGTGCATCTCAATTAGATTGGCCAACTAGACTGAAGATTGCAAGGGGAACTAGTTGCGGGCTAGCTTACATGCATCAGATATGTGAGCCACACATAGTGCATCGTGACATCAAGTCCAGCAACATCCTTCTTGATGACAACTTTGAGGCACACCTTGCAGATTTTGGATTGTCAAGATTGATTCTACCTTATCACACACACGTTACAACAGAGCTTGTTGGTACCTTGGGTTACATTCCTCCAGAATACGGGCAAGCATGGGTAGCCACTTTGAGAGGAGACATGTACAGTTTCGGTGTTGTCATGCTTGAGCTGCTCACGGGGAGGAGGCCTGTCGAGGTATTCAAGCCAAAGATGTCAGGAGAATTGGTTGGGTGGGTGCAGTTAATGAGAAGTGAGGGCAAACAAGACCTGGTCTTCGATCCTATAATCAGAGGAAAGGGCTTTGATGAAGATATGCTACAGGTGCTAGACGTTGCCTGCAGGTGCGTCCGCCAAAACCCTTTCAAGAGACCAACAATCAAGGAAGTTGTTGAATGGCTAAAGAATGTAGGAGTTTCCCACAGAAATGAAAACAAAGGCTGCTAGAGAATGCCATCGACGCAGATATATATATGTGTGTGTGTATAAAACTTGCACAAAATATATGGATTTATTAAAGCAAATTTTCTCTTCATTCCACCAATGTAAATGCAATTAATCATGTAATTTTGCTTTACTGATCTATATAAGGAAAATCCAACGAAGTTTCCCTCTAATAATTTATATGGGCTTGGTAGTTATAGAAGAATGATCTTATACTTGCAAAATTTTCTTACTAACTTACATGTGTATTAATATGAATGAATTTTAATTGTTCATGTAGGACTTGTCTCTGAATTGATGTAGACAAAAAAACAAGAGAAAATAAGATTTGATTGAGGCACTAATAGGATCGACAATAGAAAGAAAATGAATCTTAAATTGTATTGAACAAATAAATATAATGTTTGAATAATATCAATAGTTTAAATAATTGATGCAATGACTATCAAAATCCTTAAAGGAAATAATTATTCTTAAATAAAATAAGACAACAATAAATGTAATTAAAGTCTGAATTTTCTCTTATAATATAAGATCCTAAAATTCTTGATGGTTCTCACATCATTCTCTTCAAGTTAAAAAAAACTCAACTCCGTTGAGTTAGATTATAAATAATCCTTTAAAAGAGTAGGAGATAGAGAGTGAAAGTCATCCTCAAACATCCATGTAGCATCAAAATTTGGTTGGTTGAACCATTTAACTAAGAACTTGAGAAGTCTTTTTAAGCTAAAGATACAAACTCATCTCCTAATTTGACTTTAATGTCATTCTTTTATTATGGTAGAACTGACACTTTAGGCATAAGCTAACTTATTGAAACACTAGAAGTCAAAGTAGGAGGCTGAAAAGTACCTTGATAAATATGCATTAGATCAAAGTTTTAGCCTCATAGCTTTCATGACCAAGAGAAAATAAATTAAGGCAAGATTTAAGAGAAATTAAGATAAGATTTAATGTAGATTAAATAACTTAATAAATTAAGATAAAGTATTAAAGATATTAAGATAGAAATTTAACGCTAAGAGTCATGTAAATAAGTTTAAGAATTTATCTATCGAGTGACTTGTCACTCATTTGAATCTTTTTCCTTATAGGTTAAGTTTTGATTTGCATGTTTGAGTAGCCATACACAAGAGGCTACTATTAATAAAACTATGATTGAGAAATATGTTTAGTTTTAATGTCTTCAAAATAATTTATGTGTTTTACAATTACAAACAATTTAATGTTCCATATTATGTGAAGTTTTAATGGAAGCTTAATAAAGAGATATTATTTAGAAAATAGTTTATGTTATGTTTTCAAGTAAGTTATTATTTCTGTATTACATTTGGGATTGAGTGTTTTAAGATTTCCTTAGATGAATATGTTATTAATAAGAAAAATATGTAATACTATTATATTAAACAAGTCATAATATATATATATATATATAGAGTAGTATTACAAGTTTTAAGTATCTAGGGTTTAGTACTTAAACTATGGTTTATACTTGTCGATATGAAGGAAACTTTTCACTTGTAATTGATAAGACTTATTTAATGAAAATTTGAGATTTTTCTTTCTTCGTTCTTGGAGCTTTGGAGGTTCTTGTGAACTTATATTTTTTTTTATCCAATCTTTCCTAAGAGGAGATTGGAGATGGAGAATCAATTTAGTGAATTCAAGATATAAATTGGTGGAGTTCTTTAAGCTTGCGTTAATATTTCTTTAGACTTGATTCAATCTCAAGTCGGTAGATCTTCATCCTTTAGGCTTAAGTGTTTATCTTGCAAATGACCTTTCAAGCAAGTAGATTTGATTCAAGTTAGTGGTTTGTCCTTTAGGCTTGAATCTTTTTTCTTACGAAATTGTTCAAGGTAGTTAATTAATATTTGTATTATGAATTTGTAATCTAATCTTCTACCTTTGTTGGTGTGTTGTGTGATGATTGCTTTGGAGGTTGGATATTTGAGTGAGTAAAATATGTTGGAGACTTGTTTGAATATTACATGATGTTTGTATGAAATAGCATGGTTTTGGAACATGTTTTATGCTAGAATTTTTGGAGACATCTTATACATGTTTTATGTACTAAATTTGTGTTGGATTAAGGTTGGATTTGGATCACTTAATTTCAAAATTCCATTGGCATATCAACTTGTTGACTATAGGAATCCTGGGACTGTTGGAAGGGGCAATCATGCAACAAAAAATATTTGGAACTTATTATCAAGTCTTAGGAATCTACTTAGGTATTCTATTTATTGCAAAGATTTTAAAACACACATAAGGTGTTTTCAAGAATCATTTTGTGTTGGATAGCTCCTTCATCTTTACACAGCAAAGAATGGTTCACTTATCTATCAACTCGTAATTCGACAACATTTCTAGTGTCCATATAGGAAAAATAAGCAAGAAGAACCATTTTTTCACTCTACTAACAGTCACATGCATAGTCAAAGTTTTTTGGTGCATAAGTGTGTCAAGGTTTTCGAGTTGTACGAGAATTAAAAGTCTCAAACTTAGAAATTGATCACATTTATATAGAGTTAGTGACATAGTAGTGTGCATGTAAAGCACATGACTATGTTGTCTCATGCATGATCGTGTCAATCATGCTCAGTGTTTAGATAACACATGCCACCGTCCATTTCATATAAAATACGTAACATGTTTCAATGTGCCAATTACTCTTTGACTAACCATACACACACTTGTGTACCAAGGACACAAGCCCGTGTGTTAGCAAGTTATTTGAAAGTTAAAATCAGATTTGACTTGATCAAATTTGATCCATTTAAACACTCAAATTTCTTCACTTGTCAAGATGTATGGCCATATGCCCAATAAATGTACAATTGTGTGTGAAAGAAAAATTCACATTTTAATTTTTGATCTGGTGTGAATGGATCCAATAAGTCTAACATGACAACACTCATCATTTATCCATAAGGACAATAAACTTGTTCTCTACGAACTTAGTCAACCCTATTATGTGTCATTCATAAACTCTCTAATAACTAAGTAGTATCTAGATTCAAATTGTATAAAGACATTAATCATAAGCAACCTTGAGTAAAACATCATAACTACTTAAATAATAGTGTTAGTGAAAGCTTAATCAACTTGAAAATTAACGCATAATACTATCCATTTGTCACCATGTCTCATAAAATTGAGATATAGATTTGTGTTTATTTTAGAAACTTCTTAATACACAAATGTCCAAAATGAGATTTGATATGACATCAATCAATCTAGTTATGACTATAGTCTTATTGGTTCTAGACATACTCAATAGAGATACCACTTTTATGTTCGAAATTAATGAATATTTTGTTGATCTATTATAGCCTTTTATATAGATCATAATGCAATTAATAAATCACCTTTATAACACCCCATTTATCCTAGCATGTTTGATGGCATCAAACAATATTACTTTTAGCATAACACAGTTTAATAAACCTTAAGTTAAAGAACTATATGTACCTATCAAGTTATAAGGATTGATTTATAGATACAAGTAAGAACATATATATAAGATCCCTATCATTAGGTTTGTTTAGTGAACATGACCACCAAATCATACACTTATGCATATGACTAGGTTATAAGTAATAAGCCTTAATGTGTATAAACAACTATCACTTTTTAATGGGATCACTCATACTATGATAATCCCTACATTATTACTCGTGCCTAAGGTTCACAATGCTATTAGGATTAAGTATTATTCCAATATGACCAACAATGAGTGCATATAGAAAGCATGATTAGTCATTTGATTCTATCATCTCAGTTCTACTATACTAAGAACACGTTATGTGTATTAAACAATAATATAACTAAAATACCTCATATTATTAATATAAAAAAAATTACAAATTATAATAATAAATAAATAATCCAACTAAATCCTATATATCTATGACATTATAGGCTTGGGCACATATGTTTGAAACCTATTTTAAAACTCTAATTCATTAGAATTTTGAAATCTTATTAGCAAGATGACAACCTTTTTTTCCTAGTTATAGTAAAAAGGTAACTGAACTATTAGGGATTATAAACAGTAATGTGTATAGGCTTATTATAATGTTTAATATACATGGGAACTTTATTTTGTGACATTTATGAAAGATTTCAATAAGTATGGCTATGTGTATCTTATGAGACCCAAGTTTTAATACTTTAAAAAGTTCAAAGAGTTAAAAAATGAAATAGAGAAATAACTAGATAAAAGTATTAAAATCCTTTAAAGTGATAAAAAAAAAAGTACTTGAGTGCTAAATTTGGCGAATACCTAAGGCAATTTAGAATAATTTTATAACTCATACCTCTTGGTAACCATAACATAATGGTGTATTTGAATGGAGAAATCAAACCCTAATGGATATAGTCAGATCGATGATAAGTTTTAGTGAATTAATAATATCAGTCTAGGGTTATGCCTTGAAAACAATAACGTTTAAACTTAAGTGAATCTCATCCAAATCTATA
Organism: Anacardium occidentale; assembly: GCA_026122585.1. Taxonomy (NCBI): domain Eukaryota; kingdom Viridiplantae; phylum Streptophyta; class Magnoliopsida; order Sapindales; family Anacardiaceae; genus Anacardium; species Anacardium occidentale. The sequence continues at coordinate 109,790 of JAJEJH010000197.1, forward strand.
GATTCAACTCATTACAAGTTAGTCAATTTATTTGTTATCGCCACAAACTCTTATTAATCATACCTTATTCTAAAAGTAGTCTTTGGCATATCTTTTATTTACCACTCTAACTTAATGATACTCAAAGCTCAAATCAATCATAGAATACACCAAAACCTCTCTTAATTGATCAAATAAATCATCAATCCTTAGTACAAGATACGTATTCTTAATAGTTACCTTATTTAACTTTTAATAGTCAATACATATACTTATCGAGCCATCTTTTTTTTCACTAACAAGATAGAAGCACTGCATAGAGAATAATTCAACATGATAAATTTCTTCTCTAATAACTCTTACAACTTCTTTTTCAGCTCTTGTAATTCTATTAGAGTCATTCAATATGAAGCTTTAAAAAAAAAAGTTATATTAGGTACTAACTTTATACTGAAATTAATCAATCTTTCTAGAGCTAAAATAGAAAGATGCTTGGGAAACACATTAACAAACTCCTTAACCATAGATACATCCTTAATCCCTAAAATAGATCCACTCTTACACATAATATTAGTTAAATATATAACACACCCTTTACTTAACATTTTTCTCATTTTAACACAAGAGATCATCACACCTTATATTTTACCCTCTCTAAAAATAAACTCATGACTATCACTCTACCAAAATCAAACTTTCCTCCTCTTGTAGTCAATCTCTACTCTATACGTACCTAAAAAAATTGTGCATAATTTAATATCAAAATTAAGCATCTCTATAATAATTAAATCCACTAATAGAGAATTATCCTAAATCATCATAATCTACTCTACTAATGTAGTAGCTTGAGTTTAAAAATGATAATTGGGGTTGAAGTTGGTAAGGAAAAATAGGTTATAATGTTTAAAAATTAGGGTAAATAATTATAGAGGTAGAATGGTCACTTAAAAGCTTTATTTGGCTTTACATGTGTCAATTCTAGGAGTTTCCATATGTACAGTGTAAAAAAGCAAAAAAATTTTAATTTTTTTTATGCACGATCATGTATCTCAACATGCATGATTGTACATAAACATATTTTGATATAGTTATATAAAACATGATTTATTTCAAATTCAACACAAATTTCTTTTCTTATGTTTTGAGTGTTTTAGAGAGGGAATATCAGAGAGTAAAGAAAGAGAGGAAGTAAGTTGAGGCATGCCTTATGAGTGGAGAAAAGTCTAAAGAGAGAGAGTGTAATAACTAACTAGCAAGTATCTCTTAGCTTAAAATATGTATAATGATGTTGTTGTGATGTTTGGTTTTTGATTAATTAATGGTAAATTCTAATTTAGTGTTGACTATTGACTAAATAATATAGATCGATAATAATGATGAATTAAAATATTAGGATTTTGGATTACCATGTCTAATTTGAGTAGATATAGGTTAATTTATATATGATCTACGTTTATGTATACGTATTACATTAGAGGCTACCTCCAGGTATGCAATTGCTTATATTTTAAATCAATTTCATGATATTGGGTTGATTTGATGGTGTTGTAAAGGTATAAGAACATGCATAGGATTATATTTAGTTTAATTGATAAGATTAAGATGAAATACATTCTGATGATAATTTCATGTTGTATGTTAAAGATTATTGATGTAAATTACTGCTAACTATGGTATGATACCATTGTATATGCTTGAATAAAATTACGAATGTAAATGCCCATACATCAATGATTGTTTAATCAAGATTTATAGTGGCAAAATATGATGCACAATTATGTGTACGAGACACATGACCATGTAGTTATATTCTATAACATCACAATCATATATGCTATACATGCACAATTACATAACATGGAAAGTGTCTTACTGGAGGCATGACCATGAGATGGTAAGTCATGGTCATGTGCACATGTCAACTCTATGTGTAACATTGAACTTAAAGAAGTCATGTTTGTTTAACCTCATGGTGCATGATCCTATAGCAAGTAAAAATGAAAAAAATAATTTAAAAAGATTATAAATTAAATCATAAAACTAAATAAGTAAGAGATAACAGTGGATTATGAGAACCATTAAAAGATTATAGGAAATAATTAAGAATGAAGAAAATAAAAATATAACGCACTAATAAAACAACATAAAGGAGTATGAAAAGATAATTATTAAGCTTGAATTCCTAATAACAAATCAAAAATAAAAATTAATGTATGAGAAGAATTACATGAGACGACATGCTAGAAATATTTCTAAGAATCAAGAAAATGTTTTTCATGTACATGTTTATAAAATGTAGAAAAACCAATATTCCAAACATCTTTTAGGGGTGGATATAAATGGATCAATAGGTTTATACACCTTTTAGAGAATAAAATCAACATTTATTAAAGGGAATATAATCACTGACCAAACGTGATATAGAGAGTACTAGTCATGCATTAGTTAAACTTACATGGTTAGAGCGACAAATTCTTGTATTCATCAATCTAATCAACACAAATGATTTCTACGAATGATTTTATGAAAAATAGAAACTTTTTTAGATAAGTTTAATGATGAGATCTTCGGATCATTATGATATGTTTTAAGATAAAATCTTTAGATCATTTATAGGTTTTCAAATAAATGAATTTTAAGAAGGAAGCCTTTAGGCTAATTCATGGTTTTTATCATGTTTTACATCATAACATACATGAAATGGCATGATCAAGAGGTAAGATAATATAAGAATGTTAAAGAATAAAGAAACTAAGATAAAATAAGCAATAAGTTAAGACACTAATACTTCAAGGTAAGGATTATGTATGTCAGGTTAAGAGATGGTTGTTGAATAACTTGTCACTCATTCCAAAATTCTTTTCCTTACAAGTTAAGTAAGTCTTGTGCTATTGAAGAGCAGTGAAATAAGATGGCTATAAGTAGGATATCAAGCTATGCATTTTCATCTATGATTGTATAGTTTACATTAGATAGGTAACATGATTTAGGTTTTTGGAATAATAAATACATGTTACACTACTACAAATATTTTATAGTTTCACACAAGTAGTAAAAGAATTATTTCAGTATATGATAATTTATGTTTAAGCTTCCACAAATGTATGAGTATTTAAGTATGAATGTTTATGATACTATCATATATATATATATATATATATATATAAGTAATAATGATAACAACACTTATGTGTATATATATATATGTTATCACAATTATTTGTATTAGAGCATGATTTTTTTGAGAAAATTGTTTAAAAGAATATCTCTTAAATGAAAATTTGCTTTTAAATTTGAATGGTATTAAAAAAATACATGAGTTAAGAGTTAGAATATCATGGTAGCCAATGTTCGTAGTGCTCACTCAATGTAAGTGTTTCAATGTCTAATTTAATATAATTTAAATTTATTGATCTATTATTAATAAAATTTTACATATGAAAACTTTCTAGCCTAGATTAGAAGTGGTAAAGAGTAGTACTTCTATTAGACTCGTGCTTGTTAAAAAAGAGTCTTAAGCTAGTAGGTTAAGTTTCAGTGTAAAGAATGTTAGAGAGCTTATTAAAGAGACATTGTAAGATGGATATCAAGAACTTGTTGATAGGTAAGGCTTAGTTTTGAGTTAGATGCTGGTTTAAATTAGGGTAGAATGAGGTTGTATCCTATCTATAGTTTACCAAGGGTTTATAAACTATATAAATTTAATGGTTTAAGGTGTCTCTTAGTCGTAAAGGAGTGGATAAAGTCTAGAAAGAATATGACAAGTTTATTTAGGATAATAGATCAAGAGAAAGTAAGGTATGTTATTTATTTGTTAAGAAGTGATTTGAAGATTTAGGGGAATCTCACCAGGATGTTAGTAAATATGGATAGGTGGAGTTAAAGAGAGTTTTAGTTTATATTTGATGAAGAGTTTCATAGTGTAGACTTGGATTATGCTAGGACTTAATATTTTATAGAGCAAACTTAAAAGTTAAGCCAGTTAAAGAGTATGTTACCCAGATTCAATGCTTTTATAAGGTTAGTGTCTAGGCTAGCCAATTCTAAAGTCGGTAGCTTATAGAAGTTTATCTATAAGTTGTATCCAACTATTGTAAAAGATGTTATAATAGGTGCTACTCCTTTACAAAGATACAATAAGGCTTTGGTAAGAGATCTAAGGTTAGAGGTTTACCTAAAGAGGATGTGTATGTTCTTTAAGACTGATAAGAATAAGGATAAGGGTAAGGCCATTCAAAATAAAAATATTTTAAAGGTCATAAGAAGGTTAGAGTTAAGTTACCTACCTGTGTTAAAAGTAATAAGAAGTATCCAAAAGAGTGTCTATTGGGTTAAAATATGTGTTTTAAATGTCATCAACCAAGGCATCAGGTGTCAGAGTGTCCTTCTAGAGAAATTGCTGATGCTCTTAGAGGTAGAGCTTAAGTTTATACTTTGAGAAAAAAATAGGTTAATGTTAATTCACCTATAATTACTAGTCAATTAATTTTTCATAATACTTATTTATTTGCATTAATTGATTGTGGTGTTACTCATTGCTTTATCTTTTAGGGTAGTATGGATATATTAGGATTGAATCCTATTATTATAGATTGTAAGATTTATATTGAGTTGCTTGATAGTAATACAATGATAAGTAATTAGATATTGGTAGAGCAAGTGGTAATGGATTTGATTATTATGAAGATGCCCAATTTTAATGTTACATTTGGCATGGATTTATTGGAAAGCTATAGAGTTGAGATTGATTATAAGAGAAGAAAAGTCAGGTTTTAGTTTAGTAAGAATGATGAGTTTGTGTTTGGCAATGGTTGGATCAAGGTTGAGATTTCATGTATAAAGGTGAGAAAAATGTTGAGTAAGGTTTGTATGGGTTATCTGGCTAATATAGTATGTAAGGATGGATCAAGGTTGAATATTAATAAGGTACCAATGGTTAGGGAGTTTGTTAATATGTTTCTAGATGATTTTTAGGTTTGGCCTTAAAGAGAGATAGATTTCAATATTAAGTTAGTTCTACGTATGATTCATATTTTTAATGTTCTATATAGGGTTGCTCTAACTGAGTTACAAGAGTTAAAAAAGAAATTACAAGATTTATTGGACAAGAAATATATTAGGCTAAGTTATTCACCTTGAGTATTTTAATTTTATTTGTTAAAAAAGAAAGATAGGTTGATATAGATATGTGTAGATTATTATAAGTTGAATGAGGAGACTACTAAGAACAAGTATCTATTACCTAGGATTAATGATTTATTTGATCAGTTGAGAGGGGCAGTGGTATTTTCTAAGATTGATTTGAGGCTTAGGTATCCTTAGGTCAAGGTTATTGACAAGGATATACCTAAGACTCATTTTAGGATGATTTTTGTCTATTATAAGTTTGTGGTAATGTTATTTGGTTTGACTAATGCTCTCACCATATTGATGGACTTGATGAATACAGTATTAAAAGTTACTTTGATAAATTTGTAGCAATCTTCATTGATGATATTTTGGTTTACTCAAAAAGTTGAGAGGAATGTGAGGAGTATTTGATGATTATGTTATAGAGATTGAGGGATAGACAATTATATGCCAAGTTTGTCAACTGTGAGTTTTGGTTAGATAGTGTGACATTTTTAGGTCATATTGTATCAATCAATGGAATTTTTATTTATCTAAGTAAGGTTGAAGTGGTATTGAGTTAGTAGTGGTTAAGGACAATTACGGAGGTAAAGAGTTTCCTTAGGTTATTTGGGTATTATAGGAGGTTCATTGAGGTGTTTTCAAGTTTAGTGAGGTTATTGACCATTTTGACTAGGAAAGAGGTTCCATGAATTTAGACTGCGGAGTGTAAAACTAGCTTTCAAAAGTTAAAGTAAAGACTAACAAGTGCTCTAGTATTGGCATTAATTGAGAATAAAGTTAGATGTGATATTTATGCTAATGCATCTCATTAGAGGATAAGAACAGTGTTAATATAGGCTAGTAAGGCGATTGCTTCTGCCTCAAGAAAGCTAAAAGATTATGAGTTAAGGTACCTTGTGATTTAGAGTTAGCTACGATTGTATTCACTTCAATGATTTAGAGACATTATTTTATAAGGTAAGATGTAATATCTATTTAAATCATAAGAGTTTGAGGTATTTATTTTCTCAGAAAGAGTTTTAATATAAGTAGCATAAATATTTGGAGTTGGTTAAAGACTACAATTGCAAGATCAGATATCATCTAGCTAAAGCTAATATAAGGTAATGTAGAAGTTCAAGTAGAAAAGTGGCTTTATTTAGGGTTTTTGTTCAAAGAGAGTTACAACATGAGATTTGTAAAGAGTAGATTGAGATAATGACTACAAGGTTCCCCAAATTGTAAATTGTGTATATTTTATTAGATGATCTACATTTTTGATAGTTGTCAGATAATTGGTCTTAAAGGATGGTTCAACAAATCAAGGATGGTTAGATGACTGCTTTTGAGGTGAGAAATAAGATTCTGAGATTCAAAGACAAAATTTGTGTTCTCAATGATGATGGGTTGAGACAGAGGATTTTGGTTAAGGCTTATAATGTGTTTATGTAACATATTTGCATAATGTTAAGATACATTAAATGAGAGAGCATCTTTATGGATTTGATTGTTAGTCTTCCTCAAGCTCAGTATAGGCATATGGCATATAAGTTTTAGTCGAAAAATTAAGCAAGTCACCTCATTTTTTATCAATTTAAGAAAGGATAATTGTTGATAATCTAATATAGATTTATATTAAAGAGATACTTATATTGCATAGGGTTTCAGGGGTATCATTTTAGACAAGGACTCAAGATTTATGTCACCTTTCTAAGGTAGTTTATAAATATCTTTAGGTACCAGATTATACTTTAGCATTGTATATCATCCACAAACTGATAGGCTAACTGAGAGGACTAATTATATTTTAGAGGACATGTTAAAGGCTTGTTATATAGATATAAATTGAGTTGGGTTAAATTATTACCATTAATGAAGTTTGCAATATAATAATAATTATTAGTCAATTTTTCAGATGACTTTGTATAAGTTTTTTTTTATAGTAAGAGGTGTAAATCACCTTTGCATTTGGACAAGATTAGTAAGAGAGATTTATTATATGCTACCATAGGTCTTAAGATAAATCAGAGGATGATTGATTAGATTCATATGATTAGGTAGCATATGAGACAAACCTAAGATTAATAGAAAAACTATGCAAACAAGAAATATAAAGAGATAAAGTTTTAGGTTGGGGACAAAATGTTTTTAAAAGTTGTTCCATATACACATATGGTCAACTTTAGTAGGAAAAGAAAATTAGCTCTTTGTTTTATTAGTTCTTAAGAGATTTTGAAGATAGTGAGGAGTGTTGCTTATATATTAGCCTTATTGTTGTATGGATCGTATCCATAATGTCTTTCATGCTTCATTGTTTTATTAGTTCTTAAGAGATTTTGAAAAGAGTGAAGGGTTGTTTCATGTGTACTTAAGGTTTAGGATTTGGAATTGATAGATGATTTAAGTTATCAAAAGCTATCAGCTCAGAATTTAGATCACCAATTTAAGACCTTAAAGAATAAAAAGATTCAATTAGTTAAGGCATTATGAAAAAATCAAAGGTTTAAAAAGGTAACTTATAAGGTAAAGTCAGATTTTTGACAGATATTTCTACATTTGTTCAGTTAATTTCAGGGACAAACATATTATAAAAGGAGGAGAGTTATAGCAACCCGAGTTTAGAAATGGTAATTAGGGTAGAAATTGGTAATGAAAAGAAGGTTTTTATGTTTAAAAATTAGGGTAAGTGAGTTTAGGAGTAAAATGGTCACTTGGGGGCTTTATTTGGTCCAACACTCATGTGTATAACATGGAAAAGTACAAAAATTTTAAATTTTTGTCATGCACGATTGTGAATCTCAACATCCACAGCCTTGGATGAGTGCCTTTTGGCATGATTACAGAAAGCATGACTTATTCCAAATTTAATGTAGATTTCATTCCTTATGTTTTAAGTATTTTAAAGAAAGAACATCAAAGAGCAAAACAAAAGAAGGAGCAAGTTGAAACATGCCTTGTGATTGGAGAAAAGTCTAGAGAAAGTGCATATTAACCAAATAGCAAGTATCTCTCAACTTGAAATATTTATGTTGATATTATTGTGGTGTTTAATCTTCAACTAATCAATATGAAGCCTAATTCAGTGTTGATTATTGACTAAATAATGTGGATTAATGATAATGATGAATTAAATTATTAGGATTTTGGATTATCATGTCTAATTTGAGTAGATTGAGGTTAATTTATATGTGATCTGTATTTATATATATGAAATAAGTTGGAAATTGCTTCCATGTATGTAATTGCTTCTATTTTAAATGACTTCCATGATGTTAGGTTGATCTGATAGTGTTGTAAAGGTATAGGAACATGCTTAGGAATATACTAAGTGTAATTGATATGACTAAGATAAAATACATTTTGATGTTGATTTATATGCTTCAATTGAGTTATGAATGCTAATGCTCATAGATTTATGGCTGTTTAGCCAAGATCTGTAGTGTTAGATGTGATGATTGACCATGCATATGAGACATACTATTATATAGTTGTATTTTATAGCATCAAAGTCATGTATTTTAGGCATGCACAACCATGCAAAGTAGAAGGTGTTTTGTTGGAGGCATGACTATGAGATGGTGAGTCATAATCATGTACACATGTCAGATCTCAACATGATGTAAAACTTAGAGAGTTTTATAACCCTATGGTGCACCATCCTACAGCATATAAAAATGCAAAAAAATAATTTAAAGAGATTATGAATTAAATGATAAGTCTAAATGAGTAAGATATAACAATAGATTATAAGAACTATTAAAAGATTATGGGAGATAATAAAAAGTGAAGAGAATAGAAATACAATACATTATTAGAAAGAACATAAAGGAATATGTAAAGATAATTATTAAGCTTGAATTCTCAACAACAAATCAGAAGTAAAATTTAATGCATGAGAAACATTACATGACATAACATGCGAAAGAGATGTTTCTAAGAATAAAGTAGACATTTTTCTTGTGCATGTTGTTAAAAAGTAGAAAAACCGATGTTTTGGATATCTTTTAGGACTGGATTATGAATTCAAATGCATATTAGGGAGGGTAACCATCGTCTATTAAAAAGCACATAGTCATTAACCAAACTCGTAAGAGAGAGTATTGGTCTTACACTAGTTGAACTCACATGACTAGCATGTCAAATCCCTGTGTTTATTAGTCTGATCAACACAAATGATTTCTATTAATGATTTTACGAAAAAAAGAAAGATTTCAAGATAAATTTTATAATGAGATATTTAGATTATTATGACATATTTTAAGATGAGATCTCCAAATCAATTATGAGTTTTCAAGTAAATGAATTTTATGAAGGAAGCCTTTAGGCTAAGTCATGGCTTCAGCATGTTTTATATCATAATATACATGAAATGACATAATCAAGAGGAAAGATAAAATAAGAATGTTAACGAATGAAGAAAATAAGATAGAATAAGCTATAAGTTAAGACACTGATACTTTAAGGTTAAGATAATGTATGATAAGTTAAAAAAGGCTTATTCAGTAACTTGTCACTCATTTCAAAATTATTTTCTTACAGGTTAGGTAAATATTGTGATATTAATAAGTGGTGATATCAGATGGCTATGAGCAGGATATCAAGCTATGCAGTTTCATCTATGTTAGCATAATTTATGTCACATGAGTAACATGATTTTTGGAACAATATATACATGTTACATTATTACAAATATTTTATAGTTCTGTATAAGTAATAAAAGAAATTTATCTGTATATGATAATATATGTTTAAGTTTCCATAAATGTATGAATGTTTAAGTATGAATATTTGTGATATATCATAACTCAGATCTGAACACTCAATATCAAATTACTATCTAATAGCTCATTACAAATTTTATGAACTATAGTACTAGGATTCAAACCTAGTTTATTCATAATACCATTATGAATAATAAGTCACACCACAATTAACTAAAACATACAAAGGAGTAATTTGGAAGAATAATTGGCCTCTCTAAAGCCTCATTATACCTCTATGTAGGATAAGAGCCCATCATCATAACTCTTGCAATTGCTAAATGCAACTCATGGATAAATTTTTGAACTCTACCCTTATTTGAAACTCTTAGGCATGAGCATAAACTAAATCAACACTCTAAAACTCCTTATCGAATATCTTTTGGAACTTACTCCAACTTAATATTGTTGTATCTATTGATATGTTAGCTAGATTCCACCAAACTTTTATGTCATTTCTTAGTAAACACATAACAAATTGTACTTTTTCTCTATCAAACATGTTAAATACCCCTATCGTGCTCTCAATTGACTTCATCCACTCCTTTGTCATTACTAGATCTTTCAAATCATTAAATTTATGTAGCTGATATATCAACCAATAATCATACTCATTCCATCAAACATGCATATATCAACATGTATATAATCATACTCATGCATAATTCAATCAAACATGCATATATCAAATATATCAACCAATAATCATACTCATTCCATCTATTCATCATAAAGCATGTTAAAAATCTCACATTTCGCACAAATACGCACCCAAACATATAAACATCAAATCATCTCATAACATCTCATAAATCATTATCCAAGGCATCATCTCATCATCAAAATATACTATAATACATTCTCAACATGTAGCAAACACATGGGGGAAGCTCAAACCATAAAATCATGCTATAAACCCAAATGAAAGAGGTAAGGAAATACTTACCTCTTGTTATTGCTTCTAGATCACTCTCTCTAGCTGCTTTTTGCTTCCTAGCTTGGATTATGGGTATTGGTTGGGTGTTCTTTGGTATAGGGTTCACTAGAGAATAAGAAGAGAAGAAAGTTGAACGAAATAAGCTGGGTGGAAAAATGAACATCTATAGTACCTCTCATTTGACACACGATTGTGTGCCATAGACACACGGGTGTATGTCAAGGGAAATCCATAAATTCCCTTTCTTCTGTGCCTTGTATGAAACAATCTCTTAGGGAAACCCATGCACAAGCCACAAAAGGCTCCTAAATGACTCTTATATCCTTAAACTCTCTCAAATCTACTTTCTATAAGGAAATCTTACTTTTACTCCTGATCTCAAGCCTAAAAAGACAATTTTAGGCTTAGACTATTACATTTACAAACTAACTTTGTCTACTAGTATAGACCATATTCATAATATCTTTTATGTCTCTTTGTTGAAAAAGTATAGTTTAGGATTCTTCACATATGCTTAAGGTTTAGAATATTAAGTTGGTAGATGATCTGAGTTATCAAGAGTAGTCAATTTAGATTTTGGATCATCTGGTTAAAATTTTAGGGAATAAGGAAATTCAGTTGGTTAAGGTTTTACGCAGGAATCAAAGATAAAAGGGGGGCATCATGGGAGGTTAAGTCTAAGTTTAAGTAGAGTTTTCCAAAGTTGTTTAGGTAATTTTAAGGATGAAACTTATATACAAGAGAGAGAGTTATAAGAACTTGACTTCTAAAAAGGGTAAAATGAGAGGAAATCAAGGATTTTATGGTTTTAAATTGGTTTAAATTATCTTTAGGGGCATTTTGGTCTTTAAGAGCTTTATTTGGGTCATACACATGTCAACCTAGAAGGTTGCAATATGTACAGTGTAAAAAGTTGTGAGAATTTTGAATTCTGGCCATGCACGACTATGTCTCATTGCATGCCTAACCATACATGTTTTTATTTTGTATGCACTATATAAAGCATCTTGTGCATGTAATTTGTATATTTTTTTTCAAATCTGATTTTTTTAAGATCTTAGAGAGAAAGATCCAAAGAACTGAGAGAGTGTCAAAGAGTGTTGATATGATGCCAATGACCAAAGTATAACTTAAAAGAGAGAGCTTGCAAGCTAGTGTTGAGGTAAGTAATTTCTTCAACTTCAAATTACTCTTTTGGCTTCTGTTATGCTTGGATTTACAAATTGAAGAGTGATTTGGTTGAATTAATAATAAATAAAGTGAAATTATGTGCTATAATGTGTAATTATGTAAGATAAGTAAAAATTCAATATGAAATGTTATAGATATAGGTTGCTTGTTTATGAATATGTGTGTGTGTATGTGTGTGTGTGTGTGTGCATATTCAAATTTGAGTAAGTAAGCATGTTATTAAGCTTGATTTGATATGCTTTTAGATTATATTGAGTTATATTGTTGAAATAAATGATATGTTATATTGTGATGTGGTGTTAATGTTAAAACATTGAAGATTCACAACTATTTGGCCGAGATATGTCGTAGTAGAACACAAAGCATGACTGTTCATGCAAAAGGCATATGACCGTGTAGTCATGTCTGTAACATCAAGATCATAAATGCTCTTGTATGCTTGATCATGTAAAGTAAGGAAGGAGTTCTTTGGAGCCACAACCATGAGTTAGTGAGTCATGGTCATGTAAGAGTCAATTCCATGTATATGGAATTTAAAAGGTGTATAACCATATAGATGATAGGCTCATGGTTATGCAGCAGTTACATAACCATGCAATTTATACGTGCACAACCATGCTCATAGTCCAAAGTAGAGAAATAAAGATAAATTCAATTGAGAAAAATGATGTAAAAAAGTTAAACTAAATAATTAATAAATAATCTTAAGAAGATTTAATGTATTTTCTACATTTCATGACATAGCATGTCAAAAAAATGATTTATGAAAATAAGCAAATATTTTACATGTTATACAACTTTTAAATCAAATATACAAGTTTTATGAATAATTAGAACATTGATGTTCCAAACATCTTTTATGGGTGAATACGAAGGGATATTTGTGAGTTTGCATGCCCATTATAGAGAAAAACTAGCGTCCATTAAAAAGGACATGACTATTGGCTCAGTTTATTAGAGAAAATGCTAGTTATGCATTAGTTTGAACTCATATGGCCAAGGTATTGAATCTCTATGTTCATCAGTTTGATTAACATACGATTTTTATGAATGATTTATGACAAGTTTTATGATAATATCTATAGATCAATTATGATAAGTTTTATGATGAGGTTTTCAAACCAAATATGAGATTTTCAGTAAATGATTTTAAGAATGAAACCTTTGGGCTAAGTCATGGTTTTTAGCATATTTTATATTATGAAATACATGACATAACATGATTAAAGAGAAAAAAATAAGCAAGATTCATGAATAATTAAAGATACAAGAATAATATATGAAGTAAGATATTAAGGTAAGAATGAAGCTCTATTAAGTAAGAAGGGTTATGACATTTAAGATACGAATTCAAGGTTAAGGTTATGTATGTTAAGTTAAAAAAGTTGCTTGCTAAGTGACTTGTCGCTCAATTCAAATTCATTTCCTTCCAGGTTATGTTCTTGTGCTTGCTAAAAAGCTATACTGTTGAGGTTATATATGTTAGAAGATTGATGATAATTTCATGTTTATGTATAATTTATGTTTTTTAGTTTTCTATTTTTAAAACAATTCATATGGTTTATATTTTATAAATATGTTTAGTTTATGAATAAAGTTGAGTTATATTTAGTATGTTTGAATAATGTATAGTTTTATGAGAATTTGATAAAGAGATATTTTAGATGTATTTTCGAAATGACCGAGATTTATGAGAATGATTTATTACTCGACATATGTATGAATAAAATTTAAATATGTAAGTATGTTTATGACACTATTATAATACATATGCACACACATGTATATATACATATATAGAGAGAGAAAGAGATAGAAGTTCCCAAAGTTTAGTGCTTCATGTGGATAGTACAAATGTTACCCTAGGACGATTGAAAAGCAACTTATTCATCCAAGATCCTAGTTAAGAGAAAAGGTTCAAGCTTGCTCATAAACCCATTATGGTTGTTTGCCATATTCTGTATACTATCCTAAAGTAGATATTGGATTAGGGTGTTTTTGGACTTTGATAGTAAAAATTTTAAAAATATGCTTTTGTATGCATGGCTACCTTTCCAAAGACCCATTATAGCTTGTAAACCTACAACAAACAGGTTTGTGTATTAAAAAAAATAAATATTTTAAGTGAACTAACACAAGAAGCAAAACACACCTATTAACTTTAGCCTAAACTTACAAAAATGCATTGCTTGGACACGTTTGTGAATCGTTTGATCTTTCAGCTTCCACATGCTCCGTACACAATCACAAAAAAATAAATAAATAAATAACACAAACAAGACATAAAACACTCCCAATTTAATCCTAAATCAATCCCACTCTATTAAGAACCTTAATAATGCTCAATCACACAATTCAATTCAAAAATTAATCCAAAGAACACTAAGGAATGATACAACCAAACTATAGACATACCATATTAACATGCCATTAGATGCTAAAATGAACATCAATGTACCAACTAAGACGTATCCTTAAACTGATTCAACACAATCACCACTCTACACATCATATAAAATCTAGATCAAGCATCGTGTACATACAGTCATGATCATAAGTGTACCAATATGGCATTATTCACATAATAGATTATTGTGATGTTATTAAACATGTTAACTCTAAACCTAAACCTTATTAAGTAAAAAAATATATTGAAAGTTGTATATTAATCGCATGCAAGCACCAACATGAATAATTTGTTAATAACATAAGAGTTTATGCATGATTTGTGCACTAGAGATGATTATGACGATCCTAACAAGTTAATTCATTACAAACAAACACATACAAGGCAAATGGAACACAAAAATGCAAAGAATATAATTCCATGTGTTTAGCCTCTACTAGGGGAAACTCTAAGGAAATAAGCAAACGTATTGCATTGGATGGTAGAGGCCTCCAATCATGAATGTTTGCAGACTATTCTCAGCCATTCATGGTCAATTTCTGACAATCAAAATGCAAGACAAGTTAAAACCATTCAATTAACCAAATTTTCCCTCAAGAATACGAACATAGATATTTGCTCCTTTGATACTCCTCCTTGATGCATTACGTCATTGTGAAATTTGAACTAACTATGGGTACAGTCTCTCACGATGCCTCAATATGTTTCCTAAATACTATAAGAAATTTTAAGAGCGTATTTCCTTTCCAAAATCCTAGGAAAGTGTTTTAGAGGACTTCTAGAAATTTTTGTCGAATTTCCTCTAGCCTTAGGAAAATTCAATGAGCCCTTCCAATACCCACAGATAGTGTTTTAAAGAATTTTTTTATAAATTTTGGTAGAGTTTCCTCTACCCTGAGGAAAATTCAAAGAGCCTTTCCAAAACCCCAAAAAAGTGTCTTAAAGGAATTTTAGAAAATTTGACAAAGTTTTCTTTAGCCTCAAGAAAATTCAGAAAGACCCCTAAACTAGAATCCTAACCCTTTGTTTAGGTTTCCTTAAGGATCAGTTTCCTAGTTGGAGTCTAATTCCTACTCTAGAATTTTCCTACTCAAACTAGAATTCCTTAAAGAAGGATTCCTAGTCAAATTAGAATTTACTAAAAGAAATCTTATTCAAATTGGCATTATCCTAAAACAAAATTTTTTAGTTTAATTAACACTAATATTTTGTAGTTGTGCACGGATGCTTAACAGGCGTCCACAAACTCATGGCATTTTCTTGAGATAAGCTAAACCTTTTTGCCCATCATTCCAAATTGCTAGTGGACATACAAAAAAGTCCATCTATGTAATGGTCAAGCCCTTTGTCCACATATAGTGCTAAGCGGGCTCTTAAAGGCTCAAATTCAACACTAAGGCTTTTCTAAGGTAAGTAGGCTTAAGGCCCTTGAAACCTAGACTCGAGTATACTTATCAAGTTTACTTGTTTGTTTTCAACTAACCCACCTTAGGTTATCGATTCAAAATTTCGTGTGGAAACCATGTATACTATTATCATTAAGAAAAACCTATTAGGGTCAAAATGAAGTGTTTATACATGCGTCAAAATACCCTAAAATAAAACACACAAAAAATTTGATATTGATTATAACAAATATTTTATTCAAAAAATAGACTAAAAATATGAATACCATGTGTCCAAAAATCCGTATAAGAAAAATACAAAAAAAATTACCTTGAAAATAGAAAAAAAAAAACCCTTATATATAGAAAAACCTTAGGGTTTAGGGTTTTAGGTTTTGGAAAATATGATTTAAAAAACCTCTAAACTAAAAATAATAGAAAGTCGCCTTTCATGTGTCACAGAAACAAACACCCCTAAATTTTTGAAAATGACCAAAACCCCCTAATTCGTACCACCACGACCCCTTCCAATTTTGAAAAGTTGTAAACTCCCCCGCACTTCCAATTTGTGCATTTCTTGAACTATGCAAACAAGTTTTCTAATAGAAAATCCATGTTTTCTAGCTCTAATCCAACACCAAATCAGCAAGAAGTTTTCCTTTGACACATCTACGAAAAAATTGTTAAAAACTGCTAGGGAAAAAGACATTAGTTTGTGTGATTTTTAGATAGAAAAAATTGGTTCTTTTTGACATAAATTCAATACCAACACATCCAAAACTCATCCTAACATCATCTATGCAAAATAAAACTCATCCTAACATCATCTATACAAAATAAAATGCCTGAAAACAATTGGTTTTTTTGTCCACAAATCTAGTTTTCATGGTTGAAAACCATTTAGTATCTTTTGCTTTTTTCAACGAAAATGGTAACTAAATCCTATCAATATGCACACCAAATTATAAAGAATTATATAAGAAATATTTTGGTTATCTTTTTACTCATTTTTATCGTCAAAAGCAGTCAATAATCATTAGAGAATGTCATTGGGTTTGGTTGGATCGGATTGATTCATGCAATCCACTTGCATTTGTGTAGATCATGTGTTTTTGTATGATTTTTCTAAATTTGAATAGTTTATGCGAACCTTAACTTAAATTTTTGGTGTTATTTATATTATGAGCATTTTGGTCCAGAAAAACAAGATGATTAATTTTGCTAAATCATAAATTTGTTTTTGTAATTTTTAATTATGGTTATTTATTTTATTTTCTGTTTATTAATTATGGATTCTTTTTCCTTTTTCTGTGCTTTTATATTTAAATTTAATTAAAGTTTCAAAAGTGGGAAGTGTCATTCGGACAAAAAAATGGGTGAAAAATAGTCATCATGCTTCATCAATAACACTTTGCCCACGGCCTTAGGTAGTCTATTATGAAAAAACATATTGATTTATATTAAAATCAATAAATAGATTATTATATGATCGGGTCATTGTACCGGATAAAGAAGTGTAAAATGGCATAAAAATAACCCGATATCATTTTACTAGTATTTGTGATAATTGCATGATCCCTGTCAACCCTTTAAACCGAAAATAACTGAGAACAGAAAATTGGCGTTTGCCATGAGAAGATAACGATCCTTTGCGGAGTCCACGTGTCAAGAACTCACAAACTCACCCTGGTACCCAATCCAGCTCGTCAAACAATTCACACATGTCAAGACGCGATTAGCAAAGGCCATGCAAAACTTATCCAAGTAGAAATTGGCAGATAAGGTGGTGCCCAATGGCAATCTACATCACAAATTACATTGAACAAAGCATAAACCTCATCTTCCACCTCACCCCACAAGATACCCCAAAAATATAATTCCACATCTCTCCCTCAAAACTCTACCAATTGAAACATCAACTTTCTGAGAGGAAATGGCACAAGCAATGGCTTCAATGGCTGGCTTACAAGGCTCCTCTCAAGCTGTTCTTGAAGGCAGTCTCCAGCTAAGTGGTTCAAGCCGCTTGAATTTAAGCAGCACCAACAAAGTTGCAATGGGTCGCTCTGGTTTCAGTGTTAGAGCTCACCAAAGATCAAACGAAGCCGAAACAAGCCGCCGGGCTATGATTGGATTGGTTGCTGGTGGCTTAGCCTCCAGCTCCTTTGCTCGAGCTGTACTTGCTGATGCTCTTCCCATCAAGGTTGGCCCTCCTCCTCCACCTTCCGGCGGATTGCGTAAGTTTTGCCAAAATCCCTTTTTTTTTTATAATTTTTTTGATTGATGATGAATAATAATTTTTTGATTTGCGTGTAGCTGGAACTCTAAACTCTGACGAACCAAGAGACCTGAAGCTGCCATTGAAGGATAGGTTTTTCCTGCAACCACTTTCTCCAAGTGAGGCTGCACAGAGGGCAAAGCAATCAGCCAAGGACATCTTTAATGTGAAGGGATTGATAGACAAGAAGGCATGGCCATATGTCCAGAATGACCTCCGTCTGAAGGCTGAGTATCTACGCTATGACCTCAACACTGTGATTTCTGCTAAGCCCAAAGATGAGAAGAAATCCCTCAAGGATCTTACTGGAAAGCTCTTCCAAACCATTAGCAATGTGAGTAAATACAGTATTCAATTATTCATTCATGCCTTCCGTTTAGACATTATAAACACAACTGATAATATATTGGCATGTTGCATGTGTACAGCTGGACCATGCAGCAAAGATTAAGAGCACTCCAGAAGCAGAGAAGTATTATGCGGAGACTGTATCTACTCTGAATGATGTGCTTGCCAAGCTTGGTTAAGAGAAATTATTGTAATTTCATGTAAAATCCATGTATTTATCGTTTTGCACTACAACAAATTCGATAAATTGTGACGTAAAAATTTGTCACATAAAGTGTCATTTTTGTCACTAAATTTTGTTTGTGACGAAATTTTGTTGTCACAAGAATTGTCATTGCAGCCCCGTCTCAAAAAGTATATACGACGTAATCTGTGTTTATCACTAAATAATCAAGTTTTAGTGACGAAAACTTTCATTGTCACTATATATTATCACTTTTTGTGACGTTAATAATGTCACAATTAATGTAAAAAATTTGTCATCTAATATCATATTTCGTCACAAAATTATTAGACTTTAAATGACAAAATTATATCTCGTCACCAAATAATGTGGCTATGGTGATGAAAATCACTATAGATATGAAAATAATAAAATTATATTGACAAAAATATTGTTTAATTTTTTATCATCTATATTTGTTTTTTGTCACAATAGATACGATGATAAATGACAATAAAAGAAATCGTCACCAAATAATATACCTTTTTATGATAAAGATGTATCTGTCATTGAATTAATAAATTTTAATGATGTAATGAACGTCACAATTAAGAGACAATTTTTTTTATCGAAGTGTTATTTTTCTTTACAAAATTTATATTGTCATTATATAATTATGTTTGTGAACAATACAATTCATTACAACAAGATATGACATTTTATTACTTAAAACCTAATATTTGAAAATTGCAATAAATAAAAAATGTCATAAATTATTGATAAATGTACTTCAAGAAAATATATGAAAAGTAAAATTCTTAACATTCTCAAAATAAAATATCAATGAACATAAATTCAACAATGTCAAACCATTATATCAGTAACTAAATTAACATAATAAGTCTTAAAACAATAATGAAAACTTATCAAAAAAGTCAACAAGACCAATCTCCTTTCAAGTTTTACTTCTCAGATGACTTTGGTCCATCTTCCTTCCAAAACTAACAACTGTAAAATCAATATACAATAATATCATCAGAAAATGTAAGTAACTCTTGTTTGGTTAATAACTATAAACAACTAAATATGCATTTCTTATCTGAAATCAATGTGAATAACAATAATAAGTTATTTCACTAAAATACTAACAAAACTATATAAAATTGTGAAACAATAAAAGTAGCCAAACATATTACTTACAAAAAATTGTTTATGATATGTTCATCCCATTGGCTACCATAATTTCCATTAGCTTGTTGATAATTGCACCTTGTTGAGATAATTGATCACTTTGCTTGGATAGTTGATCCTTCAAAGTTGTCACCTTTGTATCAAATTCATTCACTTGAACAGTAAGCTCCTTTACCTGAGACTCAGATATCTCTAGTTTTTGTTGTGTTTCCAAAAGGTCTTTTGAAAGTTGTTAGGTAGCTAAATCAGTTGATGAAGTACATCTACTTGGAGGTTTTGGACCATATCCAAGGCCCTTTATGTAACCGCTTCCGTGTCCAAGGACTTCTAGAACTATCTCATCTGTTGTTTTCAAATTTCCTTCTTCTTGATTGTATTGCTTTTGCTTCTCAACCATTGCATTCTGTTATAACATGTAAGAAAAATTAGTTGTTAGCTTTATGGAATGAAGCTAATTGATATAGAATATTAATTCATGAACTATTTACCTAATTTTCTTCAGACCCTTGAGATGACCACCCTTTTTCCTCAGAGTAATGTGTTCTTGTATATAACTCAATCCTATCACAAGGTTCCCCATTCAACTCTTTTTCAGACTACCATAAAAAAACATAATTAAAATATTGATCAAATAAATAATCTCATTAAATAAGTTGGATAACACTTAGGTTTAGAAAAAAAAAGGAAGCAAATATAACACTTACTATTTCATGTCGACGAACAGTAAATGGTTTCCTTCCAGAAATATGTGGAGCTTTGACTTGATTTCAATTTTCAGTATTGATAGTACTAATGTGCTATAATTATAAAAAAAAAAAAGCATTCCAAAATAAGTTATAATCTATGTTGCAAAAGTATACCTTGAATTTAGGCGTTGAAAAATGATTACACAATGCTTCCCAATTATCTTGATTAAAGATAAAATCTAGTTTGTTTTTGTTAGCTTCTTCCATAGAATTAAACTTCTAAAAGTGCATGTGTAGTCTATATCGCTTTTGTCGAGTATTGACTTGTAACCTATCAATCAAGCTATCCTTCACGCTAGGATCATCCATATTTACAACCAAGTGAATCTATATATCATACAATTATCTATTAGCATGCAATAGATATAAAAGAAACTAAAGATAAAGTCATTATGTGATTTTTAGATTTACATTTAAGTGATCAAAACCTGGATCCAAATCCTTTTTCACATCTACTTCTTTCCACTTTTTGGGCTCTGGAAGTATATCTCTAGTGACTATACCAATTTGATTTGCAAGTTTGGCAGACTCATCTCCATTAAGGGGCCTTCCTATTTTAGGATCCACAGTGATCTTCATTTTCATTCCAGAAGCTACAATTGTTTGCATAACACCTTTGCCCATTGTTTTACCACAACCCCTTTTTTTAGAGTTAATTCCTGTATGCATATAAAATGTTGGTAAAAATATTTTATTTATAATATATTAAAAAAACAATAATAAATAACTCATGATTCACATATGTTTAATATTATATTATATACTTAAACAACTTAATACTTGAAATGGCACTTGTTTCAGTTGATGGTAAATCAGTGCTTTCATTTGCTTGGTTGGATAGATTATCAATTGGTGACTCTTCTATAGGTATGTGTCGCCTATCATCTAAGGGATAATTCAATGTATCTCTAGTATTTGCAGAATTTACTTGATCAAAAATTTCTTTAATGTTTGTAGGAGTTGAAAACTCAAGTGAGATGCACAATCAACCATGATCTACTAAACTTTGTTGAAGCTTCTGTGAGTTACTCTTGGATTTTCGCACACCACCAGGATCCATTTCAACCTATATGAAAATATTTATTTGATGTTGTTATAATTTATTTTATAAAAAAACCATATGGCTAAAAAATATATAAAAAATCATCAAAAACTTTTATAATTCAATATGATTTTTTTCACAATGAGTTGCATATAAATAATAATAATAATAATAATAATAATAATAATAATATGAGTAATAATAATCACAAATCACAAATCATATAAATAAAAAAATATATTGCTAACAAATTACCTAAATGTCATTTTGAACATCATCATCAGAATTATTGTTATATTTCAAATCTTCATCACTATTACAATAATCAATTAAAGTGTCATCCATTTGATCATCTTCAACCACATCATCTAAGTTGTCTCTATCAACAACCTCAGGAAGTCTTGAAATTATCAATGACTCAATGTCTTATGGATCAATGTCTAGTCTATTTAGTGATTGTATTTCACAGACATTGACTTGAACTTCGTTAATAATCTCATTCTCTTGATATACTTCATCTTCCACCAATTCACAATTATTAACATCCATATCTTCATCAAACATCTCATCAACATCATAGATATGTCTATGTTGAAATGGTTGTACCACTCGCCAGTCTTTCCCTAATTTAGGATCATTAATGTAGAAAACTTGTCTTGCTTGATCGGCTAGTATAAAAGAATCATCTTTATACCATGTCCTAGTAACTTTGACACTTATTATATATCCTTGCTTTTGAATCCCTGATTTTTTTGTTCCAAGATCAAACCAATCACACTTGAATAGAGTAACACATCTATTTTTCACATAATCCAATTGAATTATATCAGTAAGCACCCCATAAAAATCTATGACCTCATTACCATGGTTCTCTTCGACCACAATCCTACTATTTTGACTTTTATGACGACTATCACATTTTTTTATTAGATACCTTACTCCATTCACAATGCATCCAGGGTACTTTTTAACACACCTATGTGGTGCACATGCAAGGCAGTATAAGGCCTTATTTAATTCTAATAGTTCTTCATGATACAAGTGTGTCATTTAAACATACAAGAAACAACCAATTAAAATATAATACGATAAGATACTATGTAAGTTTCTATAATTATAATTTGAATAGACTAAACTTACACATTGTTTAAACCAATTAGGAAATCGCTCTTTGTGTTCTTGTTTTATATTTTGACATCCATCTAAGATAAGCTCTTCCTTATGCTTCCTATATTAATAAACATTTAGAATTTTTATTTAAATATAATTGACCATTTAAAAAAAAATTGTACTTACTCAAAATATGGATCAACTTCCTCACAATTTTTTAAGATAAACCAATGTGCCATGTTGTACTCTTCAGTTGATAACTCAACAAAATTTGTTGATCCAAAATGTCGACACTTTTGTAAGAAGATTGATAGAGTACCATCATTGGCTATGTCATTATTGCGCTCAGCACGATTAAAACGAGTCTCAACACCTCGCAAATACATTGAACAAAAGGTTAAACACTCTTTAGCAATATATGCTTCTGGATGAGCTTTGTTGCACACATTTTGCTTAAGTTCACATAATGATCTATAAAAATAAAGTAAGTAAGATCATCATAAAGACTTGTCAAGAAAAATATTAGAATGAGTTTTGCATTACCTTTCAATATGATACATCCATCGAAATTGAATAGGTCCACCAAGCAATGCTTCATTTGGTAAATGAATTACCAAATGGATCATGATGTCAAAAAAGGCTGGCGGATAAATTATTTCTAGTTTACATAATATTAGGCATATGTCCTCTCTCATTTTCTCCAGTTCTATTCTGTTCAATTTTTTACAACATAAATGCTAAAACAAATCACCCACTTCTGCCAGTAAATTGGATACATCCTTGTTTAAGGCTCCACGAATACCAACAGGAAGTATTCTTTGTAAGAGAATATGACAATCATGACTTTTCAATCCTGATATCTTTTGATCGCTTAAGCTAACACACCGAGAGATGTTAGAGGCATACTTATCTAGAAATTTAATAGATTTCAAAAATTCACAAAAAGTCTGGCTTTTTTTTTTTTTTTATAACATAACATGCCACTGGTATCTCATATTTTCCATCAACTCTCCTAGTCAAGTGCAACTCTTTTCAAATTCCCATATCTTCTAAATCTAGCCTTGCTTTCACAGTGTCTTTTGTTTTTCCTTCAATTGTCATCAAGGTTCCTAAAATACTCTCACAAATATTTTTCTCAATATGCATCATATCTAGATTATGTCTTAACTTCAACTTACTCCAATAAGGCAACTGAAAGAAAATACTACGTTTAGTCTAATTCAACTCTTCTGGCATGTGTTTTCTCTTTCTTATACTTGGATGGTTGCCTTATGTCCAATCTTTTAGGCACTCTAATTACTTTAACACATTATCCCCAGTTAATTCTTTAGGTGACTCCTTATCTTCCTTTTTACCATCAAACTTTTTACTTTTCCTCCAAGCATGTTCTTTCGATAAATAGCGACGGTGTCTCATGTAACATATCTTGCTTCGCAATCTTAAAGAGTAAGTTTGGTTATTACAAATTGGGCAAGCCATGTACCCTTTAGTACTCCAGCCTGATAAGTCACCATATGCAAGAAAGTCATTTATTGTCCATAATACAGCAGCATGCAACTGAAAATTCTATTTACAATAAATATCAAAGGTTTCTACCCCTTCAACCCATAGTTCTTTTAACTCTTCTATCAATGGTTGCAAAAAACATCAATATCCTTTCCTGGGGACTTTGATCCTGGAATTAGTAAGGACAACATAAGAAACGGTTGTTTCATGCAATCCCAAGGGGGGAGATTAAGTGGTGTTAGAATCACTGGCCATATGCTATATGTGCTACTCAAATGACCAAAGGGATTAAAACCATCTGTAGCTAAAGCAAGCCTAATGTTACGAGGATCATTTGCAAACCAGGGAAAATCTATATCAAAGTCTTTCCATGCTTTAGCATTAGCTGGGTGCCTCATATACTCATCATCAATACGTTTTTCCTTATGCCATACCATCTTTTTAGATGTTTTTTTAGACATGAAAAGGCGTTGAAGCCTAGGCTTTAATGGAAAATGCCTTAAAACCTTATGTGGTATTTTTTCCCTTTACCATCATTGACTTTCCAACGAGAAATGCCACAAATAGGGCATGACCCTAGATGTTGGTTATCTTTCCAGAACAAGACACAATCATACTTAAAAGCATGGATGGATACATATCCCAATCCTAAATCTCGTAAAATTTTCTTTGCCTCATAATACGAATTTAGAAGTGTCTCGCCATTAGGTAAGGCTTCTTTGATAAGTTGTAACAACATATCCACAACTTTGTAGCTCAGCTTGTTATATGCTTTCAAGTGGAGTAACTTGATAATAAAAGACAACCTAGAAATCTTCTTGCACTTAGGATATAATTCTTTTTGGGCATCTTGTAAAAATGTCTCAAGATAAATTGGAATACCACTAGAACGAGTGTTATTATTATTGATCGACCCATTATTAGTGTTCATTTGATAATATTCCTCACCAAGGTCATGTAACATGTCATTAATACCATCATCAAAATTGTCTTCACAACTATCTTCTTCAGTCTCATCACCCTCATTAAGAGATTGATACTCTGAACAATTTGAATTAAAGGGTTCTCTATGATAAAACCATGTTTTGTAGTAAGGATCTATCCCCCGCATCAAAAGATGATTTTTAACTGTTTTTTAGTCTTTTATTAGGAAATTCAAACAGTCTATACAAGGACATCGAATGTTGCACTCTTTTCCCATGTGATTTTCTACAAATCTCATAAAAAATATCACACCTTCTACATGTTCCTTAGACCATTTAATAGCACACATCCACCTTTTGTCCATTTTATATTACACCTATTTCAAGCATGCATATGGATCATCAATGAAAACAATTATATAACAAATAGAATGTCAATTAAATATAAACAATTATACAGTAGCCTTTCCAAGTACTTATAAATGTACAACAATACAAGGTTTCATTCATTTAAGAATAAAGCAATTATAGTAATAATATTTAAAACCAAACATGCCAAAATTATGCAAGGTTGTCTAAATTCCAGCAGAAGCAAAACTAACTAAGCCACCCTAAAATGCAAAAACCAATAAAACTGAACAAAGTTATCGTTTGCCTACCATAAAACAGACGATGCTTATTGTACATCCGCCAGCCCGCACGTGTTAAAAGATAAATTTGTCAACATACTGTCACACACTTTGATCTTCTAATTCAACAGAAGTATAGTGACTATTTGAAAGTAAATTATAGCTGCATGCCATTTTTCCAACAGTTTTATAGGGAGAAAATAATTAATGTTCATGAAAAGACAAAAACATGAAAAACATTAAAAGGCGAAGAAATCAGAAATTTAGAGTCACTTATAAACACGCTACTCGTATTAAGATAGAGCATGAGAAATTAGTCCTAACCCTCCTCAGACATGTTTTCAACCATAACTAATATTTTGACATCATCAACCAATTCTTTTATTTTTAAGCCATGTGAAATGACAGCATTCAATATAGGCTGTGGATATTGCCAAGCATGCAATGTGGAAACAAAAATGTATGTATATGATATGCACAAAATATTAAATATGTATATATATATAAAATACAAAATATATACAGAATATACATATAATATATTAATATACTATATAAAGATACATAAAAATAATATATGCATAAAAATAATAGATAATACATATAAAGTATACATAGATATATGTGTGCGCACAGATACATGTTGTAAGCCATTTTAGGATGCCATTGATGTCGGGTTGTAAACGATTCGGTGACGGGATAAATGTAAACTTGAATGACTTGACGCAGTATGCTTGTGATGGGACCTACGGGAACTGTTTGCTTAAGGTTGTCTAGAGTTATGATGAAAATAATAAAAAACCTTTTGTTAATACTATCACTTACCCCTTTTCCCAATCCATGAGGAACACCCCATCCGAATATATAATCAGCTATAAGAGTAAATAAAATGCATAATTGGTTGGGGCATCAGACGACACTTTGGATACAGCATCACAGCTCTTTAAGTGAGTCAAATAATTAACAAGACCAGAAGCTACAGTTGCAAAATCGGGTACCCTTTGGTGGAACTATTACTTAATGCGTGAATTATGGAACAGAAAAGAAGAAACATTAATTTCAATGTTGGTGGATGCCTAAATATTTTAGACTTAGAAGGTTAGAAATCATTAAATATTTTAGGTTTCTAGTTCTCCTCTTAATTTCTATTTGGTCCTGTATAGGAATTTTGTTACTAGATAAACTCAAAACTTTGATAACTAATTAATATTCAATCCCTTGAAAACTGAAAAGAAAAGCAAATATATTCAGGTGTACTAAACGCTTTTTGGGAAAGAAAAAAGCATATTGTTGGATTACCTTATGAAAATATTTTTGATGAAAAAGATGTTCCAACAAAAGCTAAACCAATACAGATGAATGCAGAATTAGAACACTACAACATACTGGCACAACTTTGATCAAAATAAATAAAACTTGTCAACATACTGTCACACAAGTCAAGTACACTCCATTTATGCCAACCATTATTGTTGGACTCACAAAACATAGTTCAATCATTCAATCATCTCATGTTATTGAAAAGCTTTAAAATACTTCTACCATACATAATTGAACTTCTTATACAAACAAATTACAAATTATATAATCATCATAGTACTCTCAGTCTAAAAACCCAAAATAACAAGTACTCCTTCCAGTCTGAAAGAATAAGAACACAAGGAGTCCTCTTAACACTATTAATTATCACATTAACCAAAATACTATTATTCAAACAATTATCAGAATACTTCCAATAAAAAAGATCAGGAACGCAAGCAATCTTGTCAGGTTCTTTTCAAGCGTTATGACTACATTTACTAGCACAAGTCAAGGTAAGCACAACATGTACAATCAACAGATCACTTAGCACAAGCAGTCCTCTGATGTTCCTTCGAAGCATTACTACTACATTAATCAAACTACTATTATTCAAACAACACATATCACAAGAGCCCTAATGATATGTATCGGAACTTGAATCCAAGTGCGAATTCAGAAATAACAACACTGATTCATGCATTGACGACTCCAAATTGTTTCTCAAGCCTATTGAAGCCTTTTCAAGCCAATAATGCAAGAAAAATGAGTTTATTAGCTTCGATCAAAACATTCGAAAGGAATTTCGAACCATCTCGCACAATTTTTGTCAAAGCCTTCGAATCGTGCTCGAGCTTGGCAACAATAAAAAATGGTATATCAAGGAGCATGAATTCATCAAATGGCTTCATACAAAGCCAATGAAAAAAACAGGAGTCGAATCGGATGAGAATTGGGCCGAAAACATGCAAGTGAAGAATTTGTCTGGCATGCACGACCGCGCCCACACTTGTGCACGCAAGAAGCAAGCGCTGCGCGGTGCCTTGCAGCACAAGCAAGCAAGCAAGCCTGCGTGCGTTGCGCGCACTTGTGTGCAGTGCGCACTCCTGCGCAGCATGCTCATGCCGCGACCGCTGCATTCTGTCGCAAAATTTCAGTTTTCAGCATTTTCAAGTCTTTTTGCATGCTTGGGCTTCCAGAACCTTTCCAATGCATTCTCCTTGAAGATTTTGAGTTCCTAATGACTTTCAATACGGATTCGAGTGCCAACACCTCTCCGGATTGAGTTCAAGCAATCAATTCGGATCAAATATTCGATTCAAAAATTCGAATCCAAGGCCAATTAATCAAGGGAAGATGCATGCATGCAAAATTATAATATTTTAAAATATGTTTGTATTTTAAATTATGCATTGTAATTAAATGTAGAAAATTTATATAATTTGTATTTTTATGTTTTATTTTATTTTATTTAAATTGTATTTAAGTTAACTAGGGTTAGTTAGATTTTTAATCATGGTTTGCACTTGCCTATAAAAAGGCAACTTAACTTTATTATAGGGGAGCTTTTGATGAAATGAAAATTTAGAGAAGCTTTGTGTTTTTTCTTTGAATTCCATGATGCTTTGATGGCTCATGTGAACTCATATTTTCCTTTATCCAAATTTCCATTTGTAAGAAGGAATTTGGTGGTGGAATTTCCTTTACCCTTGGTTCACCCTCAAATTGGTGGAGAAATCCTTTATGTTTGAGGTTTGTTTTCTTGCACATTTTAATTGATGTTTGTGGTGTTGAGTTAAATCTTCATTTTCCTACCTTTCTTTGGATGTTGTTTGATGCTGGAAATTGAAGTGTTGAAGGTTGCTTGAATTGGTGATTATATGGAGATGAATTTATGCTATGTTTGAGTGGGAAAATTGCATGAAATGAATGGATTTTATGCTTGAATAATTCTGGAATTTTAAGGGTGAGATTGTGAGAGATTAGAATCAATTTTGGGAGCATTAGCAGCCTCCCAATCTTGATCACCTAACGTCACAAATGCTTGCAAAATCACAAAATAAAGAAGATTGGGAGACTTGAGGAGGTTTTACTTACCTTGAATGTTGGAATAAGCCTTACTTATTGTAAATTTTCAAATCTTTGTTCAAGAAATTGAGAAAGAGATACAAAATTTAGGGATCCCTTTTTTGACTTTGCCTTTCTTCTCCTCTTACTCCCTTCTTCACGTTTTCTTCTTCTTCTTTAGATTTTATTTTATTTTTATTTTATATTATTCTATTTAATATATTTTCAAACAAAATTTTATTTTTTTCACTAAATAAATATATAATGACAATAATAAATTGTCACTAACATTTTAAAATTGCTTTTAGGGTTAGATTCAAATCGAACAGATTCAGATTCGTTTTTTAATTTGACTCGAACAAATCCGAAACGAACTGGCCAAACCCAAACACGAACCTGAATTATAATTTTAAAAATTAGGGAATACGAACCTGAACATGAACTGTACAAACCGAACATGAACACAAACACAAACACAAACCCAAACTTAAATTAAAAAATATTTAATTATATTTTATTAATTATTTGTATTAATTATAATTTTTAATAAAATATAAATACGAATTATACGAATCGAACACGAGCTAAGTTAATCGAATTGAACTTGAACTCGAACTTTATTATAAAAAAATTCGACGAACATGAACCTGAATTGTACGAAACGAGCCCGAACATGAACATATGCATATTCGCATTTGATTCGATTTAAATTCAGCCCTAATTGCTTTCATGACACATTTGATAATTCGTCATCTAATTTCATTATTAGTGACGTCAATTATCGTCATTAAACAAATTCTTATTCAAATAATTTTTCCTTCATACTTTAATTATGATATATTTATCTTTTTTATTTGAATAAATGTATATTGGTGACTAGGTAGGGCTAGATTTGAATCAAACATGTTAAGGTTCGTTTTAAAGTTTAGTTTGAATAAGCCTAAAACAAATTATTCAAATATGAATATGAATATGAACATGTATATTGGTGACAACAATAATTCATCAATGATATTTTTCATATGTATCAGTAACAACAATTATATTGTCACTAAATATTAATATTAAGTGACACAAATAATTTTCATCAAATGTGTTCCCTCCAAAAATTTTAGTGGAAAATTTTACCATTAGTAACAACTAATTAAATTGTCACCAAATATTAATATTATATGATAAAAATAGTTACCATCAAACTTATTTCCTCTAAAAATTTTGTTATGAAATTTCACCTCCATATCAATTATGACGAATATTATATTTTGTCACAAACAATAATCAATTGTGATAATTAAAATAATCACAAAAATAATATATTATAATTATTTTATTTTATATATTAATTAATGACAAATTTGTATTACGTCATCAAAAGATATAATATTGTGACAATACGTTCATCATAAATGTATATTATATTGTCATAAAATTATTTTAAACTATGGTACCAAATGAAAAAGTGATAAAATTTAATCATTCGTCACTGAATATGAACATTGATGATGAACAACTTGAATTTCGTTGACAATATATTAATCATCACAATAATAAATTATTTAATGATAATTATAAAAAAATGATCATTAAAAACTGTCATATAATAACAAAATTACATTCATCACAAATAAGTTTGTCATCAAATATATAATTTTTCGTAGTATTGTCAGACAATTCTTGTTAATTCTATTGGAAGGGGATCTTGTTAAAAAATTTTCACTTTCCAATTTTCGATTGCCGAGAAGAAGATGGGAAAACCAATAAATATTAAGTATTCACAAATCCTTTTCTTTTATTTCTTCCATTCAAGAAAGTAACGCCAGGTAAAATAATTTGTCTAGATATTAGCAGGGAAAAGGTTTCGAGTGTCCGTCGTGGGCTGGCACTTGCATCGAATCTCTATGTGCGGCGCTACCGAAGGTTAAAGTCCAGTCATGGCTCAAGGTCTTATCAGTCATTAGTGGGACCTTTAATAAATTAACACAAGTATTGTTATGGATTCATCCATCAACTTATTTATTTTATCTTTAATTAACTTTTTTAAAAGTTATAGTTCTAATATAAAAAAAATTAAAAAAATTAATGAAATAATAAAATTTTATTTATTTATAAAAATCTAAATTTTTGTTTATTTATTAAAAATAAACTATTAATTTTAACAGTTAAAAAGTATTTATGTTACTTTTTTAAATGTATTTGAGATGTACGTATTATTTTTTCAAATTTACTAAGGATAAATAAATAATTTTATTTCTTATTTTAAAAATCATCATATTTATTTATTTATTTTAAAAATTTTATAACTTTAATAATTTATAATATGATATTTATATATTTAATTTATCCTGTTGTTCTGAATGTAATTATCATTTTTGAACTATCCAGAAGCAAACTAAAATTTTTTTATATTTAAAAAATACTCTAAACTTTTTTATATATTAAAAAGCCTCTAAAATTTTTTAAAAAATTATATTTTATCTTATACTTTTTTTATTTTATCCAAATATTATGATAACGATGCATTTGAGCATAAACATTATTATTTAAACTTATTAGGAGTAAATAGATAATTTTATTATTTTATTTTAAAAATTATCATATTCACGTATATATTTTGAAAATAATTATGATATCACTAGTTTGTAATAAGATATTTATGGTCTCTATCTTATTGCATTTTTGGGTGTAATTATCATTTTTTAAATTATTGAAGAGCACATTTAAAGTTTAAAAATTTTAAAACACCCAAAACTTGTTTTAAATTTTCAAAAACACTCCAAACTCTTTTCAAATTTCCAAAACCCCTTAAAATTTTTAAAAAATTTTAGATATATAATTATTTTCATTAACCCTTATCTATATTTATACTAATTAATTTTTATTATTTTTAATTTTAATTGATATAAGTTAAAAGTAAAAAAATAGTTAATAAAATCTTAAGAATAAAATATTATTTAATTTGAAAGTATTTTTGTATTTTCAACAATTTTATAAGAATTTAATAGAAAAAAAAATTGGATTTTTTAAATTTTAACAAGTGAAATTTATTATTTCAATGAGAATAAGTCTTTTGATTTATAAAAAAATATGTTAAAAAATTGAATTATGATTGAAAAGAAATTAACATTATTTATTATTAGTGTGAAACGAAATTTTAAAATCAATTTTAGTGTATATATACTCTAACAATTTACTTCATTCACTGTAATTAATAATTCAAGTTTAAATCAAAATTTAAATTTTTAATTCTTCCACATATGTGAGATTTGTTTTAGCAGTTTAATTAACTTATTATAAATAAATCTAATTTTTTTTTTTATTTTCTTGCCATATTCCACTTTTTATATTTACTATAATTTTTTAAATCTGAAAATTAATAAATTAATTTTTTTTTTAATTTTAATAGGATTGTATCAACTTAGACCAGCCCCAGGGTTAGCTTTTAAGACTTGACATGACCCTTTCGGTTCATATCCTACCCACAGACCAAAGCCGAAAAAAAGAGGTCCAATCCAAGCCAAGCCTCCGCCCAACATGATCCTTTGTGATGTGTCTAGTTAATGATGTTGGCATCGCAATTTACATGGTTTTTATTGTTGGTTCAGAAATGGGAAAATCTCAATTTGCGACACACTTTTTCTCACGATTTATTAGTGAGGCATAGTTTTGAATACATAGAAGAGGAACCCAACTATATAATTGTAGCTAAATTTACAATAATATCTTTGATGACTCTATTTCTAAGTTTATCTCATTGAAATATAATATTTTAGATGTAATGTTCAAAGATTAAATATTTCTATATGTGTTTATACTTGTAAGATTGTAAGATTTATAATTAAGAAATTTACACATGTAAAAGATAAATTCCATCTCCAATGAAAAGACATATCTTTGATCAAATTCTTTTAATTACATAAATTCCATCTACGTTATTTGGAAATAAAATTGAAATAGAAAATAAAATGTTTAAATACATAAACTCCTTTATCTTTTATTTAGTAATTTAACAAACAATAAAATTGTAATTAAAAATGTGAATCAATAACATCTCTCTAAATTTAACAAACAATGGTATTGTTAGGCAGTCAAATTAATTACTATAAAGTTAACCTTTGAAGTATAATTAAACATAATAGACATCAACAAAACTCACTGTGAATTCAAAAATTTTACATCGTGATAAGGAATCAAAGATTAGATGACACCAAATTAGCAATTTATAAAAGGAACATTCTTTGGCAATTTAACGAAAGAGTGGTTTATTGAAATCCTAAAACATAACATTTTCATAATAGTCATCCAACATAATATTAACTTTCACAATAAAAAAAAATATCATTAATATAAACATAACTTTATTCTTTTAAATTAGAAATCATGGCTCAAGACCATAAGAAAAATGACGTTCAAAAACTTGTAGATAAGGAACAAGTGAAAAAAGGGAGATTAACGAGGTAAAAAATAAACAGAATTCTAAATACATCACATATTATTGCATCATTCATGTACAATATAAAAACTAATGAAAACCCCATAGATATAAATTTTTCGATCATTAGACCAAATAGTGTTAAAATTCCAATGTCACATCTATTTCTCTAATCTATCTCAATTCATCTCCTCAAATATTCTTATAGGAGAGCATATACACATCCCACTTTTTCACAATTTCAAATAATGACTCAAAAAAATAGTACTGAAACCATTAAGGCAATCGATTTTCAAGCAGTTCAATAACTGATCCACATCTTCTCTTCCAAGGCTACTTTGTCTTCAAGGCTAGTACATGTAGCATCCCAAGATTAGAAATGCCCTTTAGGGTAGAATTTTGGGGGTTAGATGTGAGATTTAAAAATAGATTGGGAGTTAGATGAGTTTAAGGGTGAGGTAGTAAGTTTCCAGAGCCTGTGTGGCTTTCGTATGATTCTTCTTGGGAGGTTTCTTTCATGCATAGCACAGGAAATGAAGATTCTTCATTTTTCCTTGTGCACTCCCATGCACCTTAGGCTACACTCTCGTGCAGGTTTGATTGAAGAGAGAGATGATGAGTTTTTAGGCTTTCTTACCCAGTTTATCTCATTTCTAGCTAAGGTTTCTTCTTACTTTCAGATACTCCCAACCTTAGAACTGATTTCCAACAACCAACAACTCCTAATCTAGTTAGAGAAGAAAGAAGTTAGTTAGAAAAAGTTTCCAGTAGCCATGACAAGAGGTAAATGCTTCCTTACTTCTTCCTTGAGTTTCCCACTTGTGTTTGATGCTTGAGAATGTTTGATTACGTTGCTAGCATGCTTATGAGTTATATGAAATGATTATATGCTGATACGATGAAAGTAAAATGATTAAGATGATGATTTCCATCCAAGAAACTTGCTACATATGTATGTATGTAAATATGTGTGAGAAAATGGAAGTGTTAATGGTGGATTATGATGTGGTGTGTTGTGGATGAAATTGAAGCATGTTGTATGCTTATTAAAGTGCTAGAAATGCATCTTTGTGATTAATTTTAGTTTGATTGAGATTTGGAATGAATTCTTACAAGTTCCAAGCAGGTGTTATCGTTGCAGAGCAAGACACACGCCTGTGTGCCTTTGCTTTTGCAGGCACATGCCCATGTACATGAAGTGTGCACGATTGAACTGTAAGGAGACATGCCCGTGTGTCTGATGGACATGGTCGTGTATGTGTTTAATTGATGAAATACGTAGAAATTCCAGAAGCTTGCACAACCGGCTACATAGGTAACGCACAGCCCCGTGTGTCTTCACACACGCCTATGTGTGTTCCTTGCACGCTTGTGTGCCTTGCCCACATGCCCATACAGTAGCAAATTTTCCAGAAAATATTGTAAAATGAAGAATTAAGCATAGAAAACCAATTCTAAAGCCATAAAACAGTATATAAGAGTAAAATGAGATAAAATAATGCTACATAAGCATTACATAGCATGATATGCCAAGGCATCAGCATAAAAGGGGATCAAGGGATCCGAAAGCATTAATTATTCAGTATTCAGAACCTGATATCTGGGTTAGAGTTTTAAGTGAACTTGATGGGGCATCTGTGGGATTTCAACCTTTTGACTCTGATTAGATCATCTAGTTTCAGCTTATTAGTCTAAGAACTAATATGTATATTCAGTTTTCTAGCTTTTCGCTAGACTGTTTAGCCTACATGACTAAGATGCCTAATCTTTGTATTCATCAGTCTGATCAGCACAGTAGGTATCTTCAGATACATAGAGATTTAGATGTATACATATTCAGATGTATTCACTATGACACGATGTCATGCCATTCATTTCATTGCATTATTCATTAATGCGATTAAGAAAATGGATTAAGAAAACAGATTAAGAAATATTCAATTGAATGAGCAAGTGAATGTATGAGTAATAGGGCCAAGGCCAGGTATAAATTCTGTTTTGTATACTTGCTTGTGTTGAGGGAAGTAAGGATCACTTACTGGGTGATTTTCATCACTCATTCCTTTCCATTCCTTTTTTTCTTTCTTTCTTTCTTTTCAGGTTTGTTTGGTGCTGGTGAGGAGCGGGTGGATCATGATTGACAGGAGAAGGACTCCACTTAGATTTCAGATGGCCTGGTGGGTTTCTCTATAAATTTTGTAAATACTCAGTGTATTGTACAGAAACAATATTTATATGAAAAGTGTATCTTGGGCCACCTATATATTTTGTATTTTTAGCTTCCACTTATGTAATCAGATTGTATCAACAGTTTCTTTTTCGTAGGATTCCTGTCACGTATATCAGGATTTTTCAGTATATTAATAAAAGTAAAGCATTAATTCAGCAGCAGTGGTATACGTGGCAGCGGGTCCTACAATATATTTTATCCTAAGCAAGGTAGTAGTCCTATACCTTAAATTGATGTCCTCAATGTCACTTAATCAACACATGACCTTGTTAATTTGTTATACACTGAACAAAAGAGGCGGCTATTTCCAAGAGGAAAAAAATTATTGACAAACTGTAGCATCCCAGGTTAGAAAAGCCCTTAAGGGAAGAGTTTTAGGGTTAGAAACAAAATCCAGAAACAGATTGGGAGTCTAGATGAGTTTAGAGGTGAGTTAGTAAGTTTCCAGAGCCTGTGTGGCTTCGTGGGAATCCTTTCGGAAGGATTCAATCAGGCGAGTGAGTGGGAAGCAAGTAATGCTTGTTTTCCCTTGTGCACGCCCATGCACCTTTGATGCACGCCCGTGCACCTTTGATGCACGCCCGTGCATGGCTTAGTATAAATAGAGAGCCGTGAGGAATTAGCCATTTTCTCACTTAGTTTTCATTATAGCCAAAGTTTCTCTTCTATTTGCAGCTCCTATCATTAGAGAGGAGATCCAGCTTCCCGTAGCTCCCAATCCGATGAGAGAGCCAAGAGAATAGTTTAAAAGAATAGCTTTTCAGAGGCAATGGCGTGAGGTAAGTGTTCGCCTACTCCTCCTCGCATTTTCCCAACTTTCTTTGATGAAATTGATGCTTGGCATGTGCATGAGTTTGTGTATATTTGTTTGATGATGATTGTGGTGTGAAATGATGAAGTTTCCATCCTTGATTCTTGCATGCAAGCTTGATCATGTTTTAGTGAGAGAAAGTGGTTGCTTCCATGGTGAATTTGTGAATACTTGATGCATGTTGGATTGAATGCTTGCATTGTGTTATTTGAAGTGCTGGGAACAGGTATTTGAAGTGAATTGGTGAATGGATGAGATTTGGTTGATGAATTCGTGTAATTTTCCGTTAGTGTTCTTGTTGAAGAACAAGACGCACGACCGTGTGCCTACACGGCACGGCCGTGTGCCTTTGTTTTCTAGAACACACGCCCGTGTGCACGCTGTGTGCACGGGTAGAAAATGCACACACACGCCCGTGTATCCTGAGGAGCACACCCGTGTGCTTACTTTTCAGTGAAATGTCCAGAAAATTCAAGTAGCTTGTACGGTCAGTAGCACGACCAGCGCATAGCCCCATGCGTCCAGGCACACGCCCGTGTGTCCAGGACCTGCATGCTTGTGTGTTAGCCATGCACACCCGTGTGCTTTGCCCACACGCCCGTGCACTTGCAGATTTTCAAAAAATGATTATTAATTGATTAATTAAGCATGTAAATTCAGAATAAAGGCTAAATTGCTTCAGATAAGCACCAGATGACCATGAATTCAGTTAATAAGCTGCATATGCATACCATGGCATTACATATAGCTTCATATAGGATCAAGGGATTCGAATTCAGTAGTATTTAGTATTCAGAACCTGATGTACGGGTAAAAGTATAGGGTTAATATGAGGGGGCATCTATGGGATTCAGTTTTCTGACACCAGTCAGATTGTCCAACAGTATATAGATTTAGCTTTCTAGTCAATAGCTAGACTGTTCAGCCCACCTGGCCAGGATGTCGAATCCCTGTGTTCACCAAGTATGATCAGCACAACAGGTACTTTCGGGTACAGAGAGGTATTTAGATGCATACATCCATAGTATTTTCAGTAGCATGACATGACATACGTATCATGACATGAATAAATAAGATATCAGTAAATGAATGTGATTCAGATATTCAGTAAATCAGTTTCCAGATTCCAGCAAGCGTATAGATGTATGAATAGGGCAGAGGCCCAGGTATGTTTGATTATTTGATTGTTTGTGCTTGCTTGGGTTTTGAGGGAAGTAAGGAGCGCTTACTAGGTGATCTTTATCACTCATCCCCCTCCTTCTTCCATCATTTTCAAGTGGTTCGTGCTGTTTCCGAGGAGCAGTTGGATCAAGGCTAGCGGAGAGGACCCACACCACGATCTCAGTATGTATATATATGTTTTGGACCTGTGTGGTCATATGTATCTTTTGTATCTTTTCAGATGTATCCAGATGTACAGAAACAATATGTATATATGTGATAAAGGTCATTGGGCCCATTGTACAGAAAAACAATGTATAATTCAGTTTATTTATACAGTTTCGCTTCCACATGTATTGTACAGTAGTTTCAGATTTTCTTCTCGTAGGATTCCCGTCGCGGGTACCCGAGTTTGCAGATTATTAATAAAAGCTCCCCAGTATTATTCAGCAGCAGGGGTACTCGTGGCGGGGGGTCCTACACAAACCCACACCATACATAAAGATTCTTACTCTTTGCCTTAAACCATAACGAGAGTGACAAACACACTGACCTTGTTGACTCCTAATATAGCCCCCTACTAGGCATCAATGAATAACATTTATATGTAATTGACACTTTGTCAAGCTTCTCAAGCTCCATCAAGGTAATACTCTAGGAAAACATTTATAATCCCTAAAGCTTATAGACATAACAATGCTTTGACCTAAACTAATGATAGGATATGTAGCCAAACTTACCTATCTTGAAGGCCATTGCCATCTAAATGCTTATTAGACCTCTCTAAAGAAGATGCTGATTATGCTTTAATGTTTTTTTCTCCTCTACGTGTGGGATAAGGTCCTTACTTCTCTAGTTCAATATATTATCTCATGTTTCAAACCAATTCATCATCTAGTTACAAGAGGTGAAATGATCAAAGCCACTAATCTATAGTTTGAATGACATTTAGTAGACAATGCCTATAGATGTTAGAAGCCTACCTACTGATCTAAACTCTCTAGGTTAAACTATTCATGTCTTTGATGTGTGACTAATTCAAACTATCTACTTAAAGAAGGTGTGGGATAATATCCTTTTGAATAGGTATTTCTTGTAAAAAAATTGTTAGACCTTTAACAAATTCAAGCTAGGCTTCTAGTATTGAACTATTAGCCTCATCATAAAATAATTTAAAAATTTTACACTAAATATAATGTTTGAGAACGTAAAAAAAAAAAAAAAAATCTCCAGAAATTGAGGGGTGTTTTACCATTACATCTTCAATTTGTGAGTAAACAATTAAAATACTATAATATCCAACGTAGATAAAATAAAGAGATATTGATAAAAATAACCAACCTCTAGAAGACTTATACAAAAATAACTAGTAATCCTCATTTTAACAAAACGATAAATTAAACCTTTAACCCTAGTGACCTTTAACTCTCATTTGCAATATTACACAACTAAAACAAGAAATTAAGCAAGAAAGATTGTTACATTTAGGTATTAAAATTACTCTCAACTTGAAATTCAAGAATTATTTTAAAAAATGATTGTGTATTCCTATTGTGTTAATTTATTATTAATGTACAAAGTGTTTTAATTTTTAAGGTGTTTAAGGTTTGCAATATGTCTTATTTTATGTTGAAAAATGATTTTAAGAATTTGGAGATGTGTAAATCTCGAAACCCCCTTTAAAACAATGAAGAAACTTGTAAATTGGAGTGAATTTTCCTAGTTAATACATCAAATACACTAACCAGGGAGGAAGTTAAATTTCTTTTTCACTAACCCCCTCTAGTTGGTTTATGTGTTACGTTAATTCTTAAGCTAGTGTCTTTGTTATGCTAACCATTTTGTTTTATCTATTTTTTTTCATATCAAAGTATTTTCTTCGGTCATGATTCCTAGTATGGTCATCCTAACTATCCCTATCTTAAAATTCTTAAGCCATGAATATTAAAAGGAAAATTAGTCATGAAATTTTTTGGTTCCTATAATATTTTCTTGACTAGTTGTGTAACATCTCAGGATTAGAAATGTCCTTTTAAGTTGGAAATTTGGGGTTAAAAGTAAGATTTTTAAATAGAATAAGAGTTGGACGAGTTCAAGGGTAAAATAGTAAATTTTTAGAGTTTATATGACATGCAAATGAATCCTGATAAGAGGTTGTTTCATGCAAAGGGCAGAAAAATGGAATTTCTCCTTTTTTCTAGTTATGCACAATCATGCACCCCAAGGCACCTAATCGTGCACGTTAAGTGTTTTAGCCACCTTACTGAAGTTGTTCATATCTCTTTTCCTTAATGTTTTCACCCCAAATTTTCCTTCAATTTCCAGAGAATCCTAACCCTAGGAGAGAATAGCAGTAACCAGAGATTCTCAATCAAATTAGAGACTAAGATTCTTGTAGAAAGAGAAGCTTCATCAACCATGGCAAGAGGTAAGTGTTTCTTGCCCCTTTCCCTCTTCTTCCATTACATGTAATTGTTGTTGCTTGAGTTTTATGGTGAAACTAGCATGTTTGTGATCTTTATGACATGATTGAGTAAAGAAATTATGATAATATTTGCCATTTGGAAGCATGATGGATGTGTATGTTTGTATGTGTATATATATATATGTGTGTGTATGTGTGTGTGTGTGTGTGTGTGTGTATGTGTGTGTGTGTGTTGAAATGGTTTTGAATGATTGATTGTGGAAGTTAAGGTTATAGATATGGTAAAATTATGCAAATGAAGTGTAATAGGTGTGAAATACAGTGGATGATGTTTGATTTGTGTTTGGTATGAAAATGGATAAGATTAAGCTTTTCCAGCCATAAACATTTCAAAGCAAAGCAAGATGCACAGGGTACACACCCATGCAGTCATGTTTTCCATGGTCATAGTTGTGTTTCACAGACTTATGCATGACCAAATTTAAGCAGGGTCACAACAGTGCATAAAAGTTTCATATCCGTATGTCTACATAAAATGAGAAATAGAGTTGAAATCATAGAAGCTCGCATGACTAGGTTGCATGATTAGCACAAGACCCGTGTGCTCACATACATATTCATGCACCTAAATATTCACACCCATGTGTCAAGCAGAAATAGAGATTAAAGCTAATAACCAAACACAAAACACAAGGAACTTAATATACCAACTATAAAATATTATAATAAGATAACATAAAAGAACATAATGTATCATACTCATATCATGATATGACATGTTATATCAGTGTTTGTAGAAATGGATCTAATAATCCAAATATATGTTTTAAAGTTAGAAAATACGATGCTTCAGACATCTTTTAAAGGTGAATACGGATGGGCACTTGTGAGTTTTGTACACCCATTAGTTAAAGAAACTAACATCAGAGTCTATAATCATACTAGCCGTTATATATAAACATATATTGGTGTGCTTTTAACTAGCATTCTAGGGTTCAATGATTAGTATTTAGACTCAATTGCTACGCGTGTGTTAGCTAGTTACTATTCATGTGTCACCATATGAAAAATCACAAGGTTAGGGTACCGAATCCCTGTATTCATCATTCTGATAAGCATAGCAATTACTTTTAATTATTAAGAGTTTTTTAGTTATAGTATTTTATTCAATGTTACAATTATTTTAGAATCTTCAGATCCCAATTGTATTCAGAGAACATGTTTTTTGTGAACAAGTCTAAGGGCTCAGATGTTGATTTTTAACATGGCATACATAACAAGCATGACTCAACATACGAACAATCATAAAGCCTTGAAACAATATGAATCAAAAATACATAACAGAAATGCTAATGATATATATAACAATAGACGTAAAACCCAAAACAGTATGTAAAAGTGAATAGTTTGATGTGATTATAGTAACGTTCTCAAGACAGGAGTATTGTAGGGTTAGAGATAGAAAATACTTACTAAGTGACTTTATCACTCACTCCCTACTTTTCATTTTTCTTGTAAATTAGTCTACTAGGGGTTGAAAAGAGGAAATGACTGTAGTTTGGGGTAATTTTCACTTGATAGTGTGTTATGGCTTGCATGCTTATATGGTTCTATGCATCCATGTATTTATACAATATATGTGCATGTATGTAAATTTAACTACTTGTATGTTCTTTTTAGCATATAAATTCTTGTATTTTGGGCATTATCATTAGACATACATACATACATACATACATACATATATATCACATGTTTTCTCGCTATTGAATTTTAGCTCAAGAGTCTAGGTAT
Source organism: Anacardium occidentale (assembly GCA_026122585.1). NCBI lineage: Eukaryota > Viridiplantae > Streptophyta > Magnoliopsida > Sapindales > Anacardiaceae > Anacardium > Anacardium occidentale. The sequence goes on from JAJEJH010000197.1 coordinate 151,710, forward strand.
TTTTGCTATATATTGATAAGAATAATTATTGTATTTAAGAATATAAATATGAAATAATATATAATACAATATATATACAACAGGAGTACCTACAAGTTGTAACAATATGAGATTAAAGTGGTCATTTTAGGTTGAAAATCGATTAAAAAAAATGAGATTTTAGGGTTAAAAATGGAGTCAAATAAGCTTAAAGGTAGAATAGTCATTTAGAGGTTTTATTTGACAAGTCGATGTGTCATATCTTGAGTTTGCCATGTGTATAGTATAAAAAAGGCATAAAAATTTCAAATTTCTGTCACACATAACCTTGTGTTCTAGGATACATGGTCGTATGTGATCACATTTTGGCATGGCTATAGAAAGCATGTTTTAATTCAAATTTTCATAACTTTAATTTCTCACTTTCTTGAGTTTTTTAGAGAGAGCATTCCAGAGAGTAAAGAGGAAGGAGAAACAAGTTGCGATGTAAGATATAAAGAGAAATTTACATAGAGAAAGAGCCTATTTATAAGCATTAGAGCAAGTATTAAATAAGGATTTATTAAAGAAAGAAAATTAAAATTAATATGTAACAAGAATTATAAGATTTAATGCACATTATACATTTAATGACATGACATGCCAAGGCAATATTTTTAAGAAAAATATGAAAATGTTTTACATGCTTTCAAACCTTCAGATTGAATATGCATATTTTCAAAAAAAGTAGAAAATTAATATTCTAGACATCTTTTAAGCGTGGATTCGAGAGGACATTTGTGAATTTACACACCATTAGAAATTGGGACACCAATATCTATTAGAAATTGGACTTTGTCATTAGCTAAGCTCATTAGAAAGTTGGTGCTAGTCATGTAGTAGATAGGACTCACATAGTTAGGTTGTCAAATCCTTGTGTTCTATCAGTCTAATCAATATATGGGTTTTTATGATGTTTTATGGCATGTTAATGGTAATATTTTATATTGAGATCGTTGGATTGACTATGATAATTTCTATGTTGAAATCTTTGGATTAAATATGAAAACTTTCAAGATTTATGAAATTTATCCAAGGTTTAAAAAAGAAGAGCCTTTGGGCTAAGACATGGTTTCCAACATGTTTTAGCATGACATACATGTAATAGCATTCATGTATAAGAGAAGAGATTTAAGATAAGTCTTAAAAGAATCTAAGAGAAGAAATGAACTTTAAGATAAGACATTAAGATATGATTTCAAGGTAAGGGTCATGTATGTAAGTTTAAAAATATGTTTGTTGAGTTACTTGTCACTCATTCCATTTACCTTCCTTATAGGTTTTAATTTTTAGCTTGTGGGTAACTGCATTTAGGAGGCTGTGGTTATCATAACTATGTCACAGTTTGTATTTAGTTCATACTTCCTTTATATATAGTTCCATGACTCGATGAGTTTATGTTTAGTTTGTGTTTAGACATATCAAATTTTGGTTTAGACATATGTAAATACGGGGGTTTCTGAGATAGACACATATCTATATATTAACTTAGTGAGATACAATGACTAAGAAATCATATTATGTATTAGCTATCAAGTTAATCAATCCCAGAGTTCTTTGCTAACGCTCTACTATTTGAGTTGTCATGATATGTTACTAGAGGCTGCTCATAAGCTATATCTAGATTCAACTCAAATAAGAATGTTATTGAGATAATAAGTGGCTAGTAGGTCATACATTTATAGTATGTATAGATTAGGTAAAAGATTGTTATCATGGTGAGTGTGTCATGAGATAATGTCACATTAGACTTGCTAGATTCATTTAGATTGGTGACAAGTTAAGATTAAAGATTTGCCTTAATGTATGACTATGCATCTTTATGGGTTATCTGCATGCATCTTAAGGTTTGAAAGAATCCTGACATGTTTGGATGAAATTAGTTTTACTAATTTAAAATTTAAATAATGTAATGACTCTTCGTACATGTACCTTGCATAAGCATACATAAAGTTATTTGATGGTTATTGAATTATAGGAACATTATATCAATTATGCAAAACATGCATAAATTGTAACTGTTACCAGACACATATGTTTAGTTTATGACTGCTTTGTGTGTGGGTGTACATATGATGGTGATAGACGTGTATGCTTTATGGACAAGGCTATGACCGGCTTTCTATAAAAAAGCAAACACGATGAATCTTTCATTAGATCTTTTGGAGATTCAAGCCCATACCCATGAGCTAAACACTTATAGCCCTATACCATCTTAGCATAGATACAATGTATCTAGCCTTCATCTTGCATAATATAGATTATCACAAGTGTCATTAGCTTTTCTTATGCGGAACTACTCAATTTGATATTATTTCTTTGCCATGTGAAAACCAAAAAGCTTCAAAACAAGTAAGTGTTAAACAAACACCCTATATGATGATTTTTACATTTTATTGGTTTCTAACAAATTTGAAAAATGTTGATCCTGACTGGTTTATCCCATTGTTTTATAATGATTTTTATAATTCCACTACATGGATGCTCTTCCAACAACTTTGGAGAAACCTTTCACTGGTACCAGAACCTATATTTTTCATTTTTTATAAGCATTTTACAATTTTAATGATTGGATGCATGTTTGATTATTTAAATTAGATAATACATTGATTCCATGTGTTAATATCGTAATTACGTAAATTGTGGATGTTGTAAAGTTTTTATTCATCATCACTTGAGAATTTTGAATTGGGATATAATCTAAAGATTATGGTTGAGTGTCTGATTTTGTATAGTTACGTGAAATCGTGTTTTATATGCAAGTTTTCACTTATGAATATGTTGTTGGAAAAAGGCTTTTGGGGTATCATGCCATTTTGGCATTTTTGACACCGAATATGCCAAATTAGGTGTATTTCTAATGAACTTTGTCATTAGAATTTTGGAAATTATGTCTATCATGACCATGAATGTGTGAAGTCTCAAGCATGACTCATGTATAATTCACAAGGTCTTGACCCTATGAATTCATTATATGATTATGTGTACGATCATGCATGTTGTGGTCACACCCATACATAAAGCAAATTTTTCCTACACATATGCTCATGCATGTCCTGTGGCATTGCCCTTACTAGCTTTTGTAATTTGTATTGATTTTAGAATTTGGCAATTTCTTGACCATGCATGAAGAATTCACGCCTGTGAGGCTTTCTATCACGGTTATGAAGTCGATGCTTCATACCTATGAGTGATGTGAAAGTTACTTTTTGACCTTGGGGTTGATTGCTAAGGATCAATTTGTAACTTCCACAAGGTGGGTCTATTTGCAATTTTTTGAAATTATAGGGATTAAAATTAATTTTTCTATGGTTAACTAAAATGAATCTATTTAAAGACAACGATAAATGCCCTAAAGAAATGTTCGTATATGTTTATTCCTTTTGTGACAGTGTTATTGACATTTACCAACGTTTTATGTAAATGTCAATAAACATTATATCGACGCATGTTATACCGACAAATAGTTAAATCCAGGTATAAATATTAGCGACGCTTTTAAACACTACTAAAGATCAATAAAAACACTAATAAAAACCTTTACTGTTGTAGTGACACTTCCTTCACTTAATGTGTTATTCAATTTTTTGCATAACTTTTATGATAAACTAACTACATGGAGTTTTTATTGTGTTTGTTGTATTAGATGTGTGTTTGAGTAACTTTAGAATGAGATTGAACATTGATGTATGTTGATTATTGTGTTAGATGTGTTAGGTATGCGTTTGAGTTACACATGAATTGGATGGACTATTGATGTTGGTTGATTATTGTGTTTGAGTTAGAATACCATTAGAATTAAATTGAATGTTGGTTTTTAGCTAATTATTGTATTTATTAAACTTTTCTTTGAGTTTTGAGTAAAAAAAGAATTAGATTGAATATTGATGATGGCTAATTAGTAAGAAAGCATTGGTTTTATTAGTGATTTACTTGCAATTTGATTAAAGAAAAAAGAATTTTGCTCCATTCTTCTTATATCTTTATTTATTTATTTTTTCTAGATAGGAATTTTCTTCATGTTGCCTTCATAGTCATCCAGGAAAGACAAAGTTTAAGTAAGCTTATCTATGGTTCATTACAAGTTTTGATAATTTTGTAGATTGTTGACTTACTTTAAGCATGTTAGTCCTTTTGAACATTGTTTAGTTATATTTAATACATATTGATACTTTCATACATTGTAAATACTTTGTTGAATATTATTTCTTAATAACGTACATGAATGATTTTTAATATTAAACTTTCATTTGCTGTTTAGATTACCAAATAGCTTAGTTGAATTATATTGAACACATATTGATATTTTTTTGAACATTGGAAGCGCTTTTAAGTTAGTATCCTTCACATAAAGATTGAATTGAATGGTTTTTCAATTTATACGAAAAATAATCAAGTATAGAAATAATTAATTAATACATATAATAAGATGTTTTAAAAAAATCAAACAAGGATATTAGTGATGTTTGTTTTGAATCTATAGTAGCATTTTTGTCATTTGTATCGGCGTTTTTTCAAAACATGTAGCAGCGATTTCATCGAAGTATTTATAAACACCTGTAAAAACATAAAAAAAACAATGGTAAAAGACAAAAATATTGATAAACGTCTTAATAAATACCAGTAACAGATGTCGATAAAGATGTTTCATGTAAACTTTTACTTGCATTTTAAAACACTGGTAAAAGTAAAAACAAACGATGGTAAAAGATGGGGAAAATATTGGTAGAACATAAAAAACGCTAGTAAATAATTAAATAAACGTATGTGAAGATACATTTTTTAACATGAATTATGGCACGAATGCAATTTCAACGAGAACAAACCTTTACCAATGATTAAAAACACCGATAAAATATGAAAAAAATGCTTGTAAAAGGTAGAGTAAATGCCGAGAAAAAATAAACAAATGCTGGTATAAAAGATTGAATAAACGTTAGCAAAGATACGTTGATTTAGTGCAAAATGTGATGAGAATACAATTTCAGCTAGAACAATCCTTTATCGATAGTTATAAATGCCGATAAAGATGAAAAAAAAACACTGATAACAAGGTTGTTAAGAAACTGCTTTTCAACATTTTTTTTTTTTTAACATTTTTCTGTGTTTACAAAAACAAAGGTAAATGTTATACCGATGTAGGATTTGATAATGTTTATTCAAATGCTATAAGCTGGCATTCAAAAACATCGCCAAATGTCAATTGAAATCCCAATAAAAGCCTTTATCGTTGTTGTGACTATTTCAAAGCCAAATCGGATGATAATATTCATGTCTCTTCTGCCTAGCTGAAAGAGTTTATTATAAATGTCTAATACGACCAAATCCGAGTTGTGCACATTTCAGCTAAACACAAATTAATAAAACAATTACTTGCCACATGTATAAAATGAAAAACCAATCAATGAGAAAACTGTGTACATAAAACAAGATATAAATACAAAATTCATAATTTGCTAAAATTGCCTACAGCGTTGCTCCGAAGAATATTAATGGCAGAGTTGTTTACAAATTGTTGCTGTAAAAGTCGATCAAACAAATTCCATCCTGGAATGAATGTTTTGGTTATTCGGTCCAAAACCAATATCTTCTTGGGATTATCCAAGATTTAATAACAAATAAATTTCAAACTGTACAACATGATGATAACAAGTGAAATGAATTTTCAGCTAATTAAAAGGAGAACAGCATTTTAATTCAGAAATTTGGCGGCATTAGTTTAGGTTTGTTTTCATTGCTTAACTGGGATTTGTTTTTTACTGCCATTTTGTTGCTAGTCGAGTGTAGGCAGGATTATTACCTCTCTGAGTTTCAAGTAGTTCTTTACTTATTATATGTCGTTATTACGTTGCTTACAATAATTTCAATTCGGTTTTGTCTCACATAATTGAGACCAAACAAATTTAGAAATCCTTTTCTAGCTAAATTAGATACCAGCATCTTTGGTTTACAATATCGATATGCTTTGACTCTTTGTACACAATATTGATGAATAATGTACAAATTAACAAAAAAAAAAAAAAAAAAGAAGAAGAAAAAGGAAGCATTATACATGGTAGTATGACTAAACCCAGAATAAAACAAAACTCGTGTGTTTATAGTCCTAGTCAGTTAAAGTTAGAACCCAGCTTTATTCTCCACTTCTGGGAAGAATGCTTTAGCTTTATCTTCTTCTTCTTACCTGAGATCTTGCCATCCTTACCAAGCATTACTATACCTTCCAGAATGTGACTCCTATGATGCTTGCTCTTAATGCCAATAGTCCTGAACTGAATTCCAGTTGCAAACCCCACTTTTAGTTCAGAAGTTGCGTTTGATAATGCCTTGCGAAGTGCTTTCCAAACACGCCCATCAATATGCAAATGATTAACCCTGTATTGCGTGGTACCCTTACCTAATTTGAAAGAAGAAATTCTATCTGTTGCAGCTCTATCCTGACCATAGAGGAATGTCAAAATAATATCGTCAAACCAGATAATAGAGTCTTTGTTTGGATTTTTGATTTCAAGGTTATAAGTGAGGGAGCCATTCTGATTCCCAAGAGCTGCTGGTGAAGAGCTATTATCTATCGGTGGAACCGACAGGTCGACAACGGTGACGGATGGGTTCTGGGGACGTAAAGCTAGCCATAAACAGAGGGCAAGAAGGCCCAAAAGGCCTACAATTTGGAGAAGCCAAAGATAAAAGTTATTTGTTTCGCACATTATTATTATGTTCGTGGAAAGGTTGGGAAGATATTTCAAGGATTGATAGCGAAATGGTTACTTGCGAGACAGTACTATTTAGTTATAAAAAAAAAAAAAAGGGAAAGGTTTAGCACTTGCTGTTGAATGGTGCCAATAAAAAAGGCGTATTATAACATTTGCAAGTTACCAATGTTTGAAGGACAAGGAAACTTATGCTTTTCTTCAGCGTTGAGTAGTAGCACTTTTTTGCTTTTATGGGGCCTAAAGGCCGTATAAGGTAGCTGCATGGAAACTCCGTCCTCTCTACCCCGGAATATTTTGTTGATGAAGAGTCTTTATTTAGTTGGATGAACTCTGTAAACATTTTTATCAAGTAGGGTACTCATTCTTGAAAGCTTTCCGTGGCAAAGAATAAAAATTTTGCTTGACAATCACACTTATAATAGAAATTAAAATACAAAATTATGTTAGAAGCATGGAACAGAATTTGACTCATAACTCATAGTAAATATTCTTACTCTAATGCACTTTGTTGTACTAAAAAGATTATAGTGAATCCCATAGGCACATCCTAAGGGTATAACTATCTTTTTATATTTGATTCACTTTCAAGTCTTTCCAACAAATGTTGAAGGTTGAATTAGTCTTCTAAATAACCCTAATTTATGTGATTACAAAATTAAAAGGAATGATCTTGGGTTTAGCAGGAGGGGTAAATAATATTTTTGCAAGCCCTAAAAAACTTGCAAACAATACTAGTGACAATGAAAATAATGGAATTGCAGGTCTTAAAAAATCGCTCACCTAAGTCCTAAAACACTTAATTTGTATAAGATGCAACATAAAGAGGAACATGCAATCACAAGCACCTCCCACGCAAACAACATGGAGCAAGATTTGATAATGGCAAGAAAGATGGAGTTAATTTCATCAACCAACACCTTAGCCCCTCTATTTCGTCACTTAAGCACTACAAGGATTCTTCAATCCATCCAAGTTCACCAAGGAACAATCCAATCCACCCATGATTCAAAAGAATACTACAAATAAAAATAAAGCTATTTTGTCGCCTCCATCCTTGGGATGATTTTTGCAATAACATGTCATGCAGAACTTGTCACTCTTATTTAGTTATCCTAACAATGACCAAAAGGAGAGTGTCAGTAGGTTTCTGGCCCATCATAAAGTGATTATGAGTCACAACCCAAGTTTGATTAGGAAAAGATTAATGAAGATTGACAACTTATGAATCCTTTGCGAAGGACTCAAAGCATCCTTACTTATCTAATAGACAGGTTTAGAGAATTAGGTACAATAATGGAAAGGTGTTAAACACTCATGTCACTCGCTGAAGGTTAGCCTTCACTAAGATAATTCATTAATTGCATTTGTAACATGTTTTAGTTAGAATCTTGTTAAACACATATATATGCAACAATTATAATCAAACCAAAAGCAAAAAAATTGTATCAAATAAACAATTTACATTTACCAAAAATCTATTAAATAAGCAAATTGGAAAGAATATATAAATCCTACAAAATTAGAAGTTGGATAGAAAAAACATGAAAAAAAAAAAAACAATGATAGACCGGTAGATGTTTGAGGGTGATAGGTGTAGACCTGCATACTAAAAGGTTTCCTAAAGTCATCAGTAGGGTAGCCATATAACAAAATTATCCAAAATATTATAAAGCAAAGGGAAAACCAATCGAGATCAACATATTTCAAAATTTTTTGAAAGAAAATATGTAAAACATTACATAAGGTGTTTATCAAAAACCTACCTATTTGAAAGTATTCTAGGTGTTCATATGGCAAAGAATAAGTGGCAACTTAAATACCTATCCATTAGAAGGACTAGCGACACTTGAGATAATCCATACAAAGTAAGATGAAGGTTGCAAAGTACAATTTCTATGCTAGTAGAAAGGTTTATATAGGTGTGAGTATTTAGTCATAGGCGTCAGGTCTAAAATTGCAAAGAGAATATGAGAAATTTCATCACGTTTGCTTATATCAAAAGCTAATCATAGGTGTGACCATGAAACATGCATGCCTAAGACCACTACATATACACTTGTACATAAAGATTAACAGCCTGTATTATGTGTCTAGTAACTATTATATTTATACACATTACACATAATCTATATTGTGTACATGATTTAATAACTTTCAAATAAGTCTATATACGTTTGTACATAAGGCTTACACACCTGCGAGCCATTAGATTATTTAAAATTTGAATTAGCCAAACTAATTTTATCTAAACACGTTAAAATTCAATCAATCATCAAGATGTACACCTATAACCCATGAAGATGCACAATTATACATCAAGGTAAATCCTTGATCTTAACTTGTTAACTCAATCCAAAAAGTCTAACATGATATTAACCCATAACATGCTCACTAGGATAACAATCCTCTACCTTAATTCATCAACTTTGTCAGTGCGTGATCCATAAGTCACCTACTATATTAGTAGTATCTAAATTTAAGTCAAATCTAAACACAAATCATTAGTAGCCTTCAATAAGACATTAAGTCTAATAGTAGAGTGTCAATAAATAACTTTGGGTTTAATCAACCTGATAAGTGTCAATTGCATGTATAATTTTGTGGTCAATTTATAGAGTTTTAAGGGTGATTTGACCATTTTACCCTTATTATGTGCATATTTCGGAATCACGGGTTTTCATGTTTGGTTTTATAGAAAATGTTGATTTTGATGTGATTTCAATGAAAATCAAGCCAAAAAGACACTTATAAAGGACTAACTGGAGGTTCGACTTTAGTCTAAAGAAGAATGAACAACTAGAGCAAAGACGGGAAAAGAAAGTATTACACACCATAGAAAAAAACAAGGATTTTCAATATATTTGAGTTCTTTATTGGAAAGGTAGCCCTCAACTAAAGTTGTAGTGGACATCTCAAGCTTTTCTAAAAGATATTATGGGGAAAAATCTGAGTTCGTTTGGTCCCTCAACCGTTGCCACAAATTCAGGTCTTCCTGGTGAAATTTTGAGTCTGACCACTGAGCACTAAAATGGTCATAACTTGAGATTCTGAAGTCCAAATGAGGTGATTCAAAATTCAAATGAAACTAGACATCTAGGGCTACAACTTTGATAAGGAAAAAAATTTTGGATTCCAGAAACTACATGCCACGGCATCATGCCACGGCATAAGGTAGTGCAGGAGGTGCATAAAAATTCCAGAAGCTGCACGCCATAGCATGCAGTCCAGAATCATCCAGGCCGCAGCATGATGCCATGACATGACCCAGCAGCAGCAAACGGAACCTCTAAGCTGCAGCATGATGTCGCGGCATGGGCACTTTTCAACAGAATTTCACTTTGACTGAAATTCTTCCCTAACCCTAACTATATATATATCTTTGTAATCTTAAATATAAAGAGGGCCGTCCTAGGAGAGTTTTTGGAGAGATTCTTCACACACTTTTCAAATATTCAATATTTTATTTTGGAGATTCAATCAAAAGCTTTTCGGATTGCAATTGTGAGGATATTTTTCATCAACTTCAATAAGAGATTTAACACTTCATCTGGTTTTGTTCTTATTTCTCCATTATGGTTATGATTTGCTTGAATCTCATTGCTTATTTGTGTTTAATGATGAACTAAATAATTTTTGCTAAGATTAGGGCTAGCTAATTCATGAATATGTAAGGTTTTTCGATTATAATTTACGAACATATTATTTCATGTGAGTTTGCATTCTGAACTTAATGCCTACTGAAAACTTGGCCACTTTTTAATAGGATTTCTATTGTGTGATTGAGACCGAGAGGTGATATTGCATAAAAGCAGCTAGAATACGAACCATGGATTAATTAAATATAGAGATATATTTGATAATACATGCAATAGTCATAGGCACAATAGGCTTGTGCTGAAAGCTAGTGGATTCCATAGAACTTAATGCATTTTCATCTAATTTAACCGAGATAGAGATATTTAGGTTATTAGATTGTTAAATAGGATTAATATTGCTTGAGAAAGAATATTGATCAATTTAGTGGATTACGTTGTCACATGAATAATATAAGATATATAAGCATATGAAAAACCTACATTATAGTGAATTAGTGAACCCGAAATCTTAGCATTATCTCACATATTGTTATTTGATTTACCTAGGCTTGCTTATTAATTGCTTGACTTTATTTTGGTTTTAGTTTTCGTATTTATTTTCGATTTGTATTTGACAGTTTAGATAAAGTTAGGAGTAGTGTCATCTTGGTACTTGCTTATGCGATCCTGTGGATACGACACCCTGAATACTTCCCGTATTATTTTGAACTAGTACACTTGCTAGGAAGTTAGGGTTTAAACTTTTAACGCATCAAGTTTTTGGCGTCGTTGTCAAGGATTGTGTCTTAGACAATATTAAGATATACTGCTTCTAATTTTACTCTAGACATTTTAGTTCGTTGTTATTTTAGTTTTTGTTTACTTTTGTTTTTATTATTTTATGACACTTGTAGCATCCCAGGTTAGAAAAGCCCTTAGAGAAAGAGTTTTGGGGTTAGAAACGAGATTCAGAGAGAGATTGGGAGTCTAGTGAAGTTCAGGGGTGAGTTAGTAAGTTTTCGGAGCCGTGTGGCTTCCGTTTGAATCCTTTTGGAAGGATTCGATCTGGCGAGTGAGCGGGAAATGGATTAAGTCCATTTTCTCTTGTGCACGCCCATGCACCCTTGATGCACGACCGTGCGTGGCCTATTATATAAGTGGAGCCGTGAGTTAAGTCATTCTTTTCTCACCCATTTTCATTTCTTCAGCAATTTCTCTCTTCCATTTCAGTTCCTCTCATTCCTAGAGAGGAAATTCAGTAGCATATAGCTCCCGATCAAGTTAGAGAGCGAAGAGAATAGTTCGAAAGTTGTTTTCAGAAGCATGGCGCGAGGTAAGTGTTCACTTACCTTTTTCCTTGAGTTTTCCAGCTTGCTATGTGAGTTTTGATGTCATGGATGAGTTATTTAATTGTTGATGAATGTTGATATTGCTTATATGCCATTGCATGTTGATTTGGTTGATGGATTTCCACCCTTGGATCATGCATGTTTGTATGTATGGTTTTAGAGAGAGAAAGAAGAAGTTTCCATGGTAGATTTCATGATGATTGATGCATGTGAAGAAGAATGCTTGAATTGTGATATTTGAAGTGCTGGGAACATGTACTTGAAGTGAAATTACAATTAATTGTGTTTTGGTTGAGAATTCGTGCAATTTCCGATAGTGCTCTTGTTGAAGAACAAGACGCACGGTCGTGCGCCTGTAAGGCACGGCCAGAAAATGCACCTGCACGCCCGTGTGCCCGCACACGCACGCCCGTGCATGCGCTTTCAGTGGAAAGTTTCCAGAATTCTAGTAGCTTGCACGGTCAAGCACAAAACTAGCACACGACCCCGTGCGTCCTGGCTCACGCCCATGCACCTTTCCTGCACACCCGTGCACCTACAGATTTTCAGAAAAAGAACTAAAAATGAGAAATTAAGCATGCGAATTCAGAATAAAGGCTAATGGGCTTCAGATAAGCATGAAATCAGATAATAAGCTGCATATGCATATCATAGCATTACATGTAGCTTCAGAAAGGATCAAGAGATTTGAATTCAGTAGTATCCAGTATTCAGAACCTGATGTACGGGTAAGAGTATAGGGTGAATACGAGGGGGCATCTGTAGGACCCAGCCTTCTGACACCAGTCAGAACGCTCAGCAGTATTTCAGATTCAATTTCTGACACCAGTTAGAATATTCAGCAGCATTCAGATTTTACCATCTGACACCAGTCAGATCGGATAGCAGTATTCAGATTCAGTTTTCTAGCCAATAGCTAGACTGTTCAGCCCACATGGCCAGGATGTTGAATCCTTGTATTCCACCAAGTCTGATCAACACAGCAGGTACCCGAGGGTACAGAGAGGTATTCAGATGTATGCATTCATGAGATATTTCAGTAGCATGACATGACATACACATCATGACATGAATAATAATGAGAATGAGATTCAATTAACAACTTTCAGATGCCAGCAAGCGCATAGATGTATGAATAGGGTCGAGGCCCAGGTATGATTGATTATATGATTGTTTGTGCTTGCTTGGGTTTTGAGGGAAGTAAGGAGCGCTTACTGGGTGATCTTTATCACTCTTACAGGTGTTTGTGATGTTTCCGAGGAATGGGTGGTTCGGGGCTGACAGGAGAGGGCCCACACCGCGATCTCAGTTATACAGTTCTCAGTTTTGGACCTGTGTGGTCACATTGTACATGTTGATGTATTCAGATGTACAGGAACAGTATGTATGTATATTAAAAGGCTATTGGGCCTATTGTACAGAACAGTATGTATATTTCAGATGTATGTATTCCAGTTTCAGCTTCCGCATGTGTAACTCGTATTGTATAACAGGTTTCAGGAAGTTCTTTTATTTATTTTCGTAGGATTCTCGTCGCGGGTACCCGAGTTTTCAGATGATTAATAAAAGCTTCCCATAGTATTATTCAGCAGCAGTAGCAGGGGTACTCGTGGCGGCGGGTCCTATAGCACTACTTGGTCTTGTTTGCCTTGGAGGTTCGTATCTAGTGCATGACACATACTAGAAATCAGATAACTGCCAGAGATAGAAAAAACATTACATCAATTGACGAGGCAAAGAGGAGCAATGGCAGAGGATCGGCGAGTAGCACTGTCTGCCTTAGAGCAAGCAAATCGAGCTCCAAACCAGCGATCTTTGATTGATTATGCGACTCTTACAGTCAAAGGCACAGCTTCAAGCATTAGGCGGCCATTAATACAGGCTAATAATTTTGAGACTAAACCGGGCATAATCCAAATGATTCAGGCATCGATTCAGTTCAATGGTTTGCCTAATGATGATCCGAATCAACACATTACCAATTTTTTGGAGATTTGTGATACTTTCAAGCAGAATGGGGTTACTGACGATGCCATCAGGCTAAGACTATTCTTTTTTTCACTGAGAGATAAAGCAAAGAGTTGGTTAAATTCCTTACCGGTTGGATCGATCACTATATGGGATGAGATGGTGCAGCGATTCCTAGCAAATTTTTTTCCTCCATCAAAGACTGCAAAGTTACGTAATGACATCACAACTTTCATGCAGTATGACATAGAATCATTATATGAAGCATGTGAGAGATACAAGGAACTACTCCGAAAATACCCACACCATGGATTACTCATATGGTTTTAGGTATAAACTTTCTATAATGGTTTAATGTCTGCTAATCGTACTTTAATTAATGCAGCTGCAGGAGGTAACTTTATGAGGAAGACACCACAGGAAGCATTCGAGCTGTTAGATGAAATGGCTTTCAATAGTTACCAATGGCAAAATGATAGAGCACCAAGGAGAGCTGTAGGAGTACATGGAGTGGATTCATTCAATGCATTGGCTGCCCAAATAGAAGTGTTAAATAAGAAAATTGATACAATAGCAGTCATGCAAGCAAAGAGCGTAACTTGTGATTTATGTAGAGGGGGCCATGCAAGCATTAATTGCCAAGTAAGTAACCCATTTATGGACTTATTTGAAAGTACTAATTTTGTGGGAAATTTTCACAAGTCTCAACAAAATAACCTGTACTCCAACACATACAATCTTGGGTAGTGAAATCATCCTAACTTTCATGGAGTAATCAAAATTCAACGAAGCAACCACCACTAGGGTTTCAACCTCAAGAAAAGAAATCTAACTTGGAGGAACTCATGACAAAATTTATCAATAGTGCTGAAACAAGATTCTAGAGCCAAGAGACATCCATCAGAAATCTTGAGGTGCAAATAGGATAATTGGCAAACATAGTAGCTGGAAGAGCACAAGGCACACTACCAAGTGGTACTGAAACAAACCCTAAGGAATATGTGAAGGCCATATCACTTAGGAGTGGGAAGGAATTGAAAGGTACTGAGGAAGAAAAGCTGAAAGATGCCAAAGAAGTTGAACTGGTAGCAAAGGAGATGAAGCAAAAGCTAATAGAGATCAAGCCTCATTTTCCTCTTGCAAATAAAAAGAGGCAGTTAAACAAGCAATTTGTGAAATTCCTTGAAATATTCAAAAAGCTTCACATAAATATTCCTTTTGTAGATGTCTTGCTCCAAATGCCAAGTTATGTAAAATTTCTAAAGGAGATCTTATCCAACAAGAGGAAATTGGAGGAGCATGAGACAGTCAAACTTATAGAGGAGTGTTCTGCCATTCTCCAAAATAAGTTACCGCCAAAGCTCAAAGATCCAGGGAGTTTTTCTATCCCATGTACTATCGGCTCAATTTCTTTCTCAAATGTTTTGTGTGATTTAAGAGCCAACATCAATCTAATACCTTTGTCCATTTTCAAAAAATTAGGATTATGAGAACCACAACCTACAATAGTTTCTTTGCAACTAGCTGATAGATCAATCACGTATCTAAGAGGTATTGTGGAAGATGTGTTGGTAAAGGTTGATAAATTTATATTTCCTATGGATTTTCTTATGTTGGATATGGAAGAAGATATTGAAATGCCTTTGATTTTTGAAAGACCATTCTTGGCCATTGGAGGGGCATTAATTGATGTGAGAGAAGGGACTATGAAATTAAGAGTTGATGATGAGATAGTGACCTTCAAAGTGTATAAAGCCACAAGTCCCTCCAATGAAAAAGATACATGTCATAGAGTGGAAGTGAGTAAGGGAAGGATAGAACATAAGAGTGACAAAGCTCAAGTCGATAAAGATAAACCTAAAAAGTGGCGAGACCAACAACCCACAAGAAACAAATTTGATAGTCACCAAAAAGGATTCTTCTCAAACTCCCAATATCAACCCTTTCCTCAAAAGTTGAGAGCTCAAGCTACTGGTCCATTCATTGTCACGAAAGCCTATTCTAAATGAGCTATAAAGGTAAATCACAAGGATAAAGGAATATATACAGTCAAAGGGCAACGGTTGAAGTACTATATAGAAAGTGGATGGAGAAAGGTAAAGTCTCCACCCTATTGAATGATTCGGCCTAAGAATACCACTATCAAGTCAAGCTAAAGACTATAAACAAACGCTTCTTGGGAGGTAACTCAAGTTCTATCCTTTATATTTCTTTATTCTTTGTTTTTCTTGTTTTAAAATTTTTTTTTTGTCAACTTGATGTAATCTAACAATATTATTTGAGGTTGTTTTGTTGTTAGCATTGGTTATGGAGAATTTTTCTGAGTTTCAAATCCTAATGCACAAGCAAGAAAGGACACCTCACGTAAAATAAGGGAAGTAGTTCTAACTTTTTACTTTTCTCATTTGCCATTGAGGACAATGTCGATGCTAGGTTGGGGGTGAGGAAAAATTAGAACTAGATTACATGAATGGCAACATCAGTAACAAATTTTTGATATGTTATTAAATTTTTTTTTTTTTGTTTTAGTGTGTGTGTTGAACTAGCTCGTATGTCTATGATTATACATAACTATGATGAACAATTGGTATATGATAAGCTAGCTTTGTTTGATTTAGAAGTATGGAGAAACACATGCTACGAAATTGAAATTCTCAGGTTTGAGGCATATATGGTTGATTACTAAACTTAAGGAGTTATTTGTGTAGTATGTTCATATATGCAAGTGACAAATTTAAAAACCCTTAGATAGACCTGATGATTGTTTGAACTATAGTTGAAAATGCACATTGCTTATATCCTTAGATATAATACATATATGGATGAAGAAAACATTAAGGGCATGAATTAAAATTTCAACTACTCCAATGTCTTAGTTGCTGAGTAGGTTGGGGGTTAGCAAGTCCACCGTGAGTGACCCTCGAGTGGAAAGTGACTAGAGATAAAAGTATGCAAAGCACGTTAGGTATGTGATTAGTTAAGTAACTGGGCAATGGTATTACAAGTATCGATTGCTCGCGTAAAAAGACTAGTTCACAATCTAAGGAAACCAAATAAAGCCTTGAAAAATTATGCATAAAAGAAAATACCAACAAAGAAAATACCAACAAAGAAAATACCAACAAAGAAAAATATTATTAAGGATGATACTTAATGAGCATAAAAGTAATGACATCTAAGGTCGAAGCATTGTTACTAATAGATCAAGGGAAGACAATTGAATGGTTTTTCTGAGGGAACTTGTCTATAAAATTTGTTTTCAGTCACTTGTATATGTGGATGCATGCATAAATATATTCTGAAAGTTTAGTTAATGGTTTGTGAATGAAATGGATGTAAGAGTTGATAAAGTAGTGGTGTGCTGTTTTGAAATACTTTTTAAGTAGAATAAGGTTAGTAAGTTGTGTATTGATTATTTGTTGTAGTTCATGAGACAATTGTGCGAGTTAAATATTGTATTGTTGTAATATTATGTGCTTGCTATATTTTTTTAGAGATAGGGTAAATGATGTTTATGGGTAGCATCGCTGGAAACCCTCACAAGACTATAACTCGTCCACTAGGGCCACTTAGGGGTTTAAAGGCTTATTGCATACGCTAAATGCAACTGTGAAGACCTACGGAAGTGGTTTAGATAGTTAGTGAATGCGTTAGTTTTAATTGTATTTTCATTTAGGTTTTGATCCTCTTTTATTCCAATAATTCACTTATTTTGCTAGGGACTAGCAAAACGTTGGTTTAGGGTTGTGATAAGTGTCAATTGCATGTATAATTTCATGGTCAATCTATAGAGTTTTAAAGATGATTTGACCATTTTACCCTTATTATGTACATATTTCAGAATCACAGGTTTTCATGTTTGGTTTTATAGAAAATATTGATTTTGATGTAATTTCAATGGAAATCAAGCCAAAAAGACACTTATGAAGGACTAACCGGAGGTTCAACTTTAGTCTAAAGAAGAATGAGCAACTAGAGCAAAGACGGGAAAAGAGAGTATTACGTGCCACAGAAGAAAAATAAGGATTTTCAATATATTTGAGTTCTTTAATGGAAACGTAGCCATCACTAAAGTTGTAGTGGACATCTCAAGCTTTTCTAAAAGATGTTATGGGGAAAAATCCGAGTTCGTTTGGTCCCTCAACCATTGCCACAAATTCAGGTCTTCTTGGTGAAATTCTGAGTCTGACCACTGAGCACTAAAATGGTCATAACTTGAGATTCTGAAGTCTAAATTATGTGATTCAAAATTCAAATGAAACTAGATATCTAAGGTTACAACTTTGGTGAAGACCAAAATTTCAGATTCCAGAAGCTACATGCCACGGCATCATGCCGCAGCATAGGGTAGTGCAGGAGGTGCATAAAAATTCCAGAAGCTGCATGCCACAGCATTAGGCCGCAGCATGCAGTCTAGAATCATCCAGGCCATAGCATGATGCTGCAGCATGACCTAGCAGCAGCAAACAGAACCTCTAGGCCGCAGCATGATGCCGCGACATGGGCACTTTTCAACAAAATTTCACTTTGACTGAAATTCTTCCCTAACCCTAACTATATATATATCTTTGTAATTTTAAATATAGAGAGGGCTGTCCTAGGAGAGTTTTTGGAGAGATTCTTCACACACTTTTCAGATATTTAATATTTTATTTTGGAGATTCAATCAAAAGCTTTTCGGATTGCAATTGTGAGGATATTTTTCATCAACTTCAATAAGAGATTCAACACTTCATCTGGTTTTGTTCTTATTTCTCCATTATGGTTATGATTTGCTTGAATCTCATTGCTTATTTATGTTTAATGATTAACTAAATAATTTTTGCTAAGATTAGGGTTAGCTAATTCATGAATATGTAGGGTTTTTCGATTATAATTTACGAACATATTATTTCATGTGAGTTTGCATTCTGAACTTAATGCCTATTGAAAACTTGGCCACTTTTTAATAAGATTTCTATTGTGTGATTGAGACCGAGAGGTGATATTGCATAAAAGCAGCTAGAATACGAACCATGGATTAATTAAATATAGAGATATATTTGATAATTCATGCAATAGTCATAGGCACAATAGGCTTGTGCTAAAAGCTAGTGGATTCCATAGAACTTAATGCATTTTCATCTAATTTAACCTAGATAGAGATATTTAGGTTATTAGATTGTTAAATATGATTAATATTGCTTGAGAAAAAATGTTGATCAATTTAGGGAATTTCGTTGTCACATGAACAATATAAGATATATAAGCAAATGAAAAACCTACATTGTAGTGAATTAGTAAACCCGAAATCTTAGCACTATCTCACATATTGTTATTTGATTTACCTAGGCGTGCTTATTAATTGCTTGATTTTATTTTGGTTTTAGTTTTTATATTTATTTTCCACTCGTATTTGACAGTTTAGATAAAGTTAGGAGTAGTGTCGTCTTGGTACTTGCTTACGCGATCCCGTGGATACGACACCCTAAATACTTTCCGTATTACTTTGAACTAGTGCACTTGCTAGGAAGTTAGAGTTTAAACTTTTAACGCATCACAACCTATCAGTTAATAAATAATATGATCTCATCATCACCATGTCTCACAACAATAAGATATAGATGCATGTCTATTTTAGATATCCTTGTATACGTATATGTCCAAAATTGAGGTTGGATATGACACCAACCAATCCAAGTATAGTCATAGACTCATGGTTTTGGACAATTCAACTAAGACATTATAAGAGCTTCATTTTTAAGAAATGTTAGATGAGGCAAGAAAAGGATAAAATCAAAAGTTGTTATGTTTTTAGTTGATTTAAATTGATATGATGGGTAATTTGGTGTTTAAGGGCTTTATTTAAGCTGCATACGTGTTAACCTAAAAGGTTACCATCTGTATAGCATGGAAAGGTGTGAACATTTCTAAACTCTCACCATGTATAATCATATGTATCATGGAGCATGACTGTACATGCCAATCTTTGGTGTGCTTTATATAAGACAACTTTTTTTGTATAACTTCTATAAGTTTCAAATTTAAAATTTATAAATATTCTAGAGAAGAAGATTTAGAGAGTGGAAGGAAAGCTTAAGCATAGGAAACCATCATCAATGGCTAGAGTTCAAGTTAGAGAGAGAGAGAGAGAGTTTGTTAGCCAACTAATTAAATAAGTGGTTTCTTGAACATTATGCTTTGATCTTACTGTGGTGAGTTAGATCTACTACGTTTAGTGAATTTCATGATGAATTGATGATAATTAAACTTATTTGATGATGAAATACTTGTAAATAAGCAAGATAATTAGAGATCAAGCATGAAAAATGTTAGATCAAGGCTTATTTGATAGAATAGTATTTATATTTTATGATTAATACCTACTTAGTGGAAGCTTCAACCTATGGTACATTCTTTTAGTATATTACTTATTTTTTTATTATTATTGATGAAATTAGAATGAATTTATGAGTGATTGATGTAGATGAAATGATTCGGAACATGTTAGGTTATGAATTATATGAATAAGCCTTATTGATGAATGTTAATGCATTGATAACCTTGAAATGTTTTATTGTCATGTGTTATTGAATATCTACTGTTATATTGATAATATTATATGAGATTATTATATTTTGATGTTAGAATTCTAGAGATTGATGACTATTTGGTTAAGATCTGTTATGGCAGAGCATGATGCATGACCATATGTACAAAAGGTACACGACATAACATTCATATATGTAACTTCAAAATTGTGCATTCTCCACATGCACAATCATGAGATGTATTACTAGTGTTGTTTAGGTAACATGACTGTGGGTTATTGAGTTAAGATCATGTATGTCTATCAATTCCATATGTGTTGGAATTTAAGAGGTTAAGGTTGTGGAGCTTTGAGGAGCACAACTATGCATGTTGTCAAAAACAAAAAATAAAGATAATTTTTAATTAATTTTAATTATGCAAAAATTGAAGAAAATGTTAATTAAGGAAGACTGATTAGTTTTAATGTATTTTCTATATTTCATGACATGACATGCCAAGAAAATTATTTACAAACATAAGAAAATGTTTTCCATATTTTTTGATCTTCAGATTGAATATGCATATTTTTTGAAAACATAAAAAAAACTGATATGACAGACATCTTTTAAGGGTTAATACAAAAAAATATCTGTGGGTGTCAGACATCTTTTAGGGGTTGGTACGAAAAAATATCTGTGGGTTTGTATGCCCATTAGAAAGAAAAATCATTATCCATTAGAGAGGATATAAACATTGGTTAAGCTTGTTAGAAAATGTATTGGTAGAACTTATATTGTTGGAGTGTCAAATCCTTGTGTTCATCAGTTTAATCAACATATATGTTTTATAAAAGTTTTAATGAAAAAAATTATGATTTTATGATGACAACTTTGAATCGATTATGATAAGTTTTTATGATGAAATCTTTAAATCGATTATGAAATTTTCTAGAAACTGATTTTAAGCAAGAAGCCTTTAGGCTAAGTCATGGTTTTTTTGCATGTTTTTATCATGACATACATGACATAACATGATCAAAAAGAAATGAACAAATATGAATTTTGAAGAAATTCAGAAAAAAGAAAAATATAAGATTTATAAAAAGAATTAAGTTAAGACATTAAGATTTAAGAAAGATTAAGACTTTCAAGATATGAATTCAAGGATTCGATTTATGAATGTGAAGTTTAAAAAAATTGCTTACTAAGTGACTTGTTACTTATTCCAAATCTCTTCCCTTGTAGGTTAAGCTCTTTTGCTTACTAAGTAGTAGCACAAATGGGGTTATTGTTGTCAAGATTACTCAATGATAGTGTTATATGGATTTTATGTTCAATTATATTAAAAGTTTTTATTTTTAAAATAATTTATATGTCTAAGTTTCTAAACATTTTATGTTCCGCACCATATAATAAAGAAGTCTATTAAGTATGTTTTACATCATGTATAGTTTTAATAAAATTTTATAAAATAGGTATTTAAGAAATGATTATATTTTGCAATTACTATTTTAGTATCTGCATATGTATGAGAAATGATTAAGTATGCATGTGATAGTGTGTATGTGTATATATATGCATACATAGATATATATATATATATATATATATATATATATATATATATATATATATATTTAGTATTATAATTGTCAAAATTAGAGCAAAAATCAATAATATTGTCAAAATATTTCTTTGATGTAAATTGTTGATATTAGAGTATGATTTTGGGAAAATTGTTTTAAAAATAGATTTTTAGGATTTTAAAGATAAAATATTTTAAAATTACATTGTTTTCAAAAGAAAATTCATTTAGTTATAAGTTTGAAGATCCTAACAGCTAGCTTTCAATATGTCTACTTAGTGTAAGTATTTAAAATTTCTTTCATATGAATTCATATTAATTAATTAATTGTTAATAAAATTTTAGATATAAAGGGAATTAGTATATCCTAGCTTAGATTAGATATGGCCAAAAGCAGTACTTCTATAAGACTCGCCAGTGTAAGGAGAGGTTCTTAAGTTACTCAGATTAGTTTAAGTGTTGAAAATATTAGAAAATGATTTAGGAGGCTTTGAGAGGAGGAGATCAAAAGTAAGTTATGGATAAGTGGTTGAGGCCTAATTTTAAGGATGATGATTTTTATTTGGATAGAGAGAGACTATATTTGATCTATAGTCTATCAAAGGCTTATCAACTACTTAAATTAATGGTTTGAAAGATCTAATAGTAGTAAAAGAATGGGTTAAGTCTATAAAGAGTGTGATAAATTTATCAAGGATGTTTGAGAGGGAGAAAATATAATATGTAGGATATTTATTGAGAGGAGATATGAGAGTTTGGTGAAACTTGGGTAAGATGTTGGTGGATATATCAAAATTAAGTTAGGGAAAGTTTTAGAGGATGTTGATAAAGAGTCCTAGAGTGTTAATCTAGTGTATTCTCATGCTTATAGGTTTATAGAGTTGACTAAGGGGAGTAGCTCGATTAAGGAGTATGCTATAATATTTAATGTATTAGTAAGATTTGTGATAGGTTAGTTGGTTTAAAGGAAGGTTAAGTTCAAAATTTTATACATAGATTACATCCAATGATTTTGAGAGATGTTTGGATAGGTGCTTATCTTTTATAGAGGTATAATGAGGCTTTAGAGAAAGCCTTGAGATATAAGGTATGTTTAAGGAGGATGGGCATGTTTGTTGAGGTTAATAATAAGGATAAGGGCAACAGACCAGTGTAAGGTAAGAAAGATTTTAAGGGTAAAAGAAGATATATGTTGAGTTGCCTATTTACTGTAAATGTCATAAAAACCATCTAGAAGAGTTCTTGTTGGGATAAAATATGTGTTACTAACTAAGGCATAAAGTATTACAGTATCTTTCTTAGGTAGTGCTAATGCCCAAAAGGAGGTGACAATGCTCATGTATGTGTAATGAGGCAGAAATAGGCAAATACAAATCCACTAGCTATTATTGGTTAGTTACTTTTTTTATAATACTCCTTTGTTTGTTATAGTTAATTATAGTGCTACTTATTGTTTTATTTCTAAAGATATCATAGGTAGATTAGGTTTGAATCTAGTTACTATTGACCATAAAATTTGTATTGAGTAGCCAAATCTTAATAGGGTAGCTTATGAGGATGTAAGATAGGTCTCTATCAATAGATCAGATTGTTATAGAGATGCTTGATTTTGATATTATACTAGGGATGATTTTTCTGGGTAGATATAATGTAGAAATCCATTATAAGAGGAGAAAAGTTCAATTTGATGGTAATAAGTTTATCCTTGGAGAGGAAGATTCAGAGTGTGATGATCTCCTACATTAAGTAAAGAAAAATGTTAAGTACAAGTTGTGTTAGTTATTTAGGCAATATTATGTGCAAGAGTGGATTTAGCTTGAGGATTAAGGACGTATTAGTGTGTTAGACCACTATGTATTTTGATTTGATGAAAAAATTAGTTAAGATATCTAACTTGTCCATGACATGAATTGAATTATGATCAAGAGGATAAAAAGGTTTTATTTTGTAGTTTTGGTAAGACATATGACTATATGTGTCTATATCGCACGACTATGTATGCCTTTTGTAAGGTCATACTCGAGGTCTTACATCGTTTAGGCATCTATATAACAAGATGTAAAAACACATGATCATACAGTTTTTGAGCACATGATCATGTATCATCAAAATAAAGATGTATTACCATCCTACTTGTATAAGTTTAGTAGTATAGAAATTAAAACTCAAGATTTGGATTCATGCTTGTACACATACTTGTGTAAAGGAAAACTTGTAATTGTATGATACCCATAGGTATATCATGCTCAAGTCTATGTGGTTTTCTAGAAATCGAAAGCCTTAAAGATATAAAGGCACATGACCATGTGTATGATACACACATCCATGTTGAATAAGGTAATTATATAAGATTCAACTAATAGAATGTAATTAATGATGAGAGCATGACCATGTATCAAAAGTGCATAATCGTGCATTTACCCTAATTTTGCTTCAATAACTCTTAATTAGTTATAATGGTTATATCTCTTCGAACACTATAAAAGCAAATTGATTTAAATAAAGAAAGGTTTGAGAAATAAGTCTTTGAATTCCATTCCTTCATTCTTTATTCTTCTCCACCCTTTTTCTCTTAAATCTTAATTGTACACTCTTGAGAGAAATTAAGGAGCTTAATCCTTATATCAACCTAGCAAGAGGCAATTTACTTGTATTTTTCTCGCAAACAATTAGACGTAATTTCATGAAACTAATGGTTGAATGAAATCCTATGAAACTATTATAAAGGGTGAAATTCCCTTGGATCAAAACTATTGTATCTTTGGGATTTAAAGTTAGTGGAGAAAAATCTTCAAATGGGATTACTTGAAAGAGTGGATGTAGGAAGCTTATAGAGAAGTTCTAAACTACTATAAAAATCATTAAGCAAATTTCTTTTCCTTCATTATTATTATTTTTTTTTTTTTTTTTTGCTTTATTTACTTGTTTTATATTTGATTTATAGTTTATTGATGAATTGCTTGAATTGGTTGATTTGTTGTTTATTTGCATGTAAACTTGGTTTTTGGGTAAAAACTTTAAGCTATAAAAAGTTTTTATAAATCTTATTCACCCCTCTATAAGATTAGCTATTAAGTTTATTTGGAGTTTAGCAATTGGTATCAAAATTTAGGCTCTTGTTTGGTAAAATCTAATGATTTTAAGAGTTCTAAGATCAAGTTTTTTATATGCTAATTTATTTTTGAAAATTGTTTTTGAAGAAGGTCATAGCTTAGTTAGGCCACTCTTATTTTATAAAGAAAATTATAATGAAATTTCATGTTCAATCCATGGACTATAAATTATAAAAAGTTATTAAAAAAGGTGATTTTATTCCAATAGACCTTAGAACTAGTGAACTTAAACAAGAAATTGATTTTGATGAAAAAGATAAAAAATTGATGAGTTTAAATGTTAAAGCTTTAAATTTGTTATTTTATGCATTAAACTCAAACAAATTTAATAGCGTTCCTTTTTGTGAAATATCTTATAAAGCTTGGATCATCCTTCAAACAACCTATAAAGGAATAAGTCAATTGAAGAAATCTCAGACTGAATTGGTCTTCTATGATTCTGAGCTATTTGAGATGAAAAATGATACACAAAAATATTTAAAAGGTTCTTAAATTTGGTCAATTAGTTAAAGGAATTAGGCAAGAAGTTTGGAACAGTTAAGTTGGTCAAAAAAATTTTAAGATTATTATTGGAGTCATAGAGCATGAGGGTGATTGCAATTAAAGAATCAAAGGTCTTGACCAAAATGGGCTTAGATAAACTTATTGGGAGTTTTTTGACTCATGTAATAAAGCGAATGCCTAAGAAGAAGGAGAAAGAAAAGAAGAAGAATATTACTTTGAAGGCAAAAGAGTTTTTGGATGATAAAAAAGAGTTTTCAATGGATAAGGAGGATGTGATGCTCTTTCCAAAGAAATTCAGTAAATTCCTCACTAAGAAGAAAAAAAATGAAAAAATAAGTGATTTGCTATGAGTATGAGGGATATTTCAGGCAAGAGTGTCCTTTACTCAAGAAAAAAAAAAGAGATTTTAGAATAACATCCTTGTCACTTGGAGTGGGGAAGACTCAAGTATAGAAGATGATAAAAATGAAGGAGTCTCTTTATGCTTTTATACTAAGAGAAAATTCAAAGTTAAGAAGGAATGAAGCTTAGTATAGAAGAGCCTTGAAGCCAATATAAGAAATAGAGATCAAAGCGTTTTGCAAGGCTTTGAAAAATCATCAATCTGAGTAAGTAATTTAAATGCTTAATTTGTTGATAAATTTGGTTGATAATGATGAATTAGATACCATGTTGGAATATTAGTGTTTAATTTGTGATTGTAACATGCTCTAAACTTGAATTCATGCCAAAAAAGTTGAAAGTGGCGTATTTGGTATCTAATGATGCATGAATTCATACCTTGTTGTCCCTCTAATCAAAATATGCAAATTCAATGTCTTGTATTGTTTTGATGTGTTTTGTGCATAAAATATTTTTGTTTCCCTTAAATCACATAAAATGTTTTCATTGAATTCTAAAATGTGTTTAAATGTCTTTAAATGCTTCTAATAGTTGACATCAATGTGTTAAAATAAATTTCAATCATTTTTAGATGTGTTAAATTAATATCAAAATGATATCTTACACTTTGAACTACATTTTTACTATAACTTTTGGGTTTTAAGGTCATACAAAATTGTGTATGTGTGATACAAAATTGTGCGTGCATTTTAGCCTTAGTCATGATACTATGCTTAAAAGTCACATAACAATGCATATTTTATAATTAGACATATATGATCATGTGTGTATCATGCATGATCGAGCTTGAACTTCTTAAAAAAATTTTTAGAATTTTTACAAATTGATATATTTTATAAATAATTCCCTTGAAGGGTTATAAGATTCAAATTTTATGCATGAAAGTGTTGTCTTTCTCATGTTCGAATTACGTTTTATCAAGTTCAACATATGAATTATGAGGAGAAATAAAATATTTGATGCTTTTTGTTGGTAACTTTTATATGCCTAAGTTATAGGGAGTATTCATCTATATCTTGTGTTGAAATTATCATTTATATCTTGTGTTGAAATTATCTTTAGAAGGGGCAGTTCATTTAGTCTAGAAAAGGGAAAGTTTTTCAAACTATGCTTAATTTTATAAAAGGGGAAGAGATTTTCTTTGGGTTAAAATAAGAAAATTTTAACTTACCTTTTTTATTTATGAAAAAAAAAAAAAAAACAGAGAAGTATGGTTATGTTAAAATGTGTTTAAAATGTTTTGATGAAATTTTTGTTGTACATGACATGAATAATTTTTTTATGATGTTTTTGTATTTAATTGCATTTTAACATAAGTTTTTTCATCAATAAAAAAGAGGAGATATTTAGACCCCTATGTGTTTTAATTTAATAAAAAACTTAATTAAAATATCTAACTTATCTATGACATGAATTGAATCATGACTAAGAGAACAAAAGGGTTTAATTTTGTAGTTTTGGCAAGACATATGAGTGTGTATCTTTATGTTGCACGATCATGTATACTTTATGTAAGGTTATACATGAGGTTTTAAATCGTGTAGGCTTTCATGCAATAAGATGCAATGATGTATGACTATACAATTTCCAAGTACATAATCATGTGTTATCAAAGTGATAACACACTGCCATATTACTTACACAAATCTAGTCATGAAAAAGTCAACATTTGGATGCACGCCCGTACAAATATCATACACGCATATACAGAGGAAAAATTGTAACTATGTGATGCTCGTAGGTCTATCATTTTAAAGTCCATACAACGTTTTGAAAATTTGAAGCCTTAAAGATATGAAAGCATACAATCATACATGTGAAACATATGTCTGTATTGTAATGTCCGTTACCATATATTACTGTGGACCAAATTTTTTTTTTTTCAAAATATATTTTTAATATATAGCAGTAGGTTTTACGTTGACTGCTTACTGAAAATATGTGGAAGCTGAATTAGAAATATGTGATGGAAAACTAAAACCCACTTTACAGTATCTTGAAATAAAACTCATGTTTACTATATAACAATAATGTCTGAAAACGTAAAAGATATTGTACATCTCATATGCATGAGCAACATAAGCATGCAAGCCACAAACATGTTATCTACTAAAAACTAAACATATATGCATACATATATAACTGAAAACTTGGGTGAAATCCCTCTTAAGCCATATCCCACGCTCCAACTATCTCGTGCTCCAAGATCAGCTCCCTAGAACACCAACCTGTAAAAAAGGAAATTAAGGGAATAAGTGACAAAACACTCAGTAAACATCTCCTACCTCTACTCTCGAATAGGCTCTAGACTAAACTGCTGCTGACTGGCTAACTCATATCTAGATGAACTTAACTGAGTTCCTGATAGCCTAATAGCTTCTTCTGATCTTCTTTTAACATTTATTATTCTTCTTACTTTTCTTATTAATTTTTGAGATCTAGAGTACTCTTAAGATTAGTTGTACTTTTTTATTTCTTTACTTCTGACGTATGTTGTGCAGCTTAATCTTTCTTTTATTTCTTATCTTACTTACTTCTAATCTTACTGTATGTATATTTTTCCATGTTATGTAATATGTATCATTGTATACTGAAATCATAATATTTGTCCTTAGGCCTATTTACTAAAAATATCTTTTTGAAAACTGTTATTAGGATCTGAAAATCCAAAACACTAAAAAGCTAAATAAGAATGTTTTTGAAATCTCAGTATCCGAAGATACCTACTATGTAAGATTTGACATTCTGGCTATGTGGGTTGAACCATACTAATAAAGTGCTAGTAAGTTGAAATATCCTACTATACCAGTCCTTGGACTAGTAAGCTGAAATTTAACCAATCTGACCGAAATCAAAAAGTTGAAATCCCACAAATGCCCCCTCGAATTCACCCTTACTAACGACCCTGGACATCAGGCCTTAATGTTGAAAACTAATGCAAATAGATCACTTGATCCCTTTTCTGAAAGCATTGTTTAGCATGCTATGTTGAATGATGTTATTCATGCATGTTATCTTATCAATTCTTTTTTCTTTTTTATTATAGTTTACCTTACTGTTGTATTGTTTCTATAACTTATTAAGCTCATTAATAAATTTTGTGTTCTATTATGTTTCTACCAGCTTTGTCTCTATTTTGCCTGTTTTTATTTTGTTTCTATTTTTGTCTTCATTTATGTTTCTAATCGTAATCTGTCACTAGATTACGCTATTTAAGTCTGTCGATGAGTGTTCTTATACTACTGTGAGATTAAACTGTGATTCGGGAAAATATCTTATCCTTTTTCTCTTTTCTTTCTTCTTCTTTTTCTTTTCTTTCTTTTTCTTTATGTTTTCTGCCCTTACTTGTAGAATTGGGATCGTACACACAGGCGTGTGTCTAGATTTTCATATGCACACGGGCACCAAGCAAGACCATGCCCATACAAAATTGAGGCCACATGGGCGTGCATACTCGAGTGCATGGGCATGTGACAAGCACAACCTATATAAAGTCTCTCTGAAAAGACTATTCTACCCCCAGAACTCACTGAGGCTAATCTCTGGCTATCAAATTCCTCTTCTAACCCAGATCAAAAGCCTAAAAGATTATTCTAACCTTGGGCTATTACATGTGTTGGGTAACTTACACATAAAGTATTTAATCATTGGACCATAGTTCTTAATGGGTACATAATTGTGTATTAAAAGCATATGACTATATGTCTACCTAAATTTCACTCCAATGGCTTTCAAATTAGCTGTAACAACTATATCTCTCTAAACACTATAAAGGCATATTGATTTGAAGAAAAAATGGCTAAAGAAACATGCTTTAGAATTCCATATTTTCATTATATTCTTCTTCACTCTTTCTCTCTAATCTTGATTATACAATTTTGAGAGAAACTAGGGAGTTTAATCTTTATATCAACCTAGCAAGAGATAATTTACTTATTGTATTTTTCTCATAGATAATTGGGTGTAATCTTATGAAACTAGTGGTTAAATGAAATATGATGAAACTATTGTAAAGAGTGAAATTCCCTTTATTCAAAACTACTGTATCCTTGGGGTTTAATGATAGTGTAGAAAAATCTTTAAATATGGTTACTTAAAGGAGTGGATGTAAGAGGCTTATGGAAAAACTTCAAACTACTATAAAAATTACTGAGAAAATCTCTCTTCCTTCACTCTTTTTTATTACTTTATAATTGATGGGTGATTTACTTGAATTGGTTGATTTGTTGTTTATTTGTATGTAAACTTGGTTTTGAGTGAAAAGTTTTTTGTTAGAAAAAGGTTATAAAACCTATTCATGCCTTATAGGATTGGCCATTAAGCTTCTTTGAGGTTTAACATAGTAGTTAAAGAGTTTACCAATGTGTTTTCTAAGAATCTTCTAGGTTTGGCTCTAGAAAAAGAAATTGACTTCAATATTGAGTTAGTCCCAAGTACAAGTCTAATTTCTAATACTTTATATAGAATGGCTCAAATTGAGTTATAGGAGTTGAAAAAGAAATTGTAGAAGTTATTGGATAAGAAATTCATTAAGTCAATTTATTTTTTATGAGGTGATCTAATTTTTTTTATGAAATAGAAAAAATGGATCAATAGGATGTGTATTGATTACTGAAACCTAAATAAAGGGAATAGTAAGAATAAGTATCATTTGCTAAAAATTGATGATTTTTTTTGATAAGTTGAAAGGGGTTATGATGTTTTCTAAGATTAATTTAAGGTTTGAGTATCATTAGATTAAGTGGTAAATAAAGATATGTCTAATATTGCTTTTAGGATGAGGTATATCTATTATGAGTTTGTTGTGATGCTATTTGGGTTGATTAATGCTCCAATGGTGTCTATAAATTTGATAAATAAGGTGTTCCATAATTATCTCGATAAATTTGTGATGGTATTTATAGATGATATTTTGTTATATTCAAAAAGCATAAGAAGCATTTAAGGATAGCGTTATAGATGTTGAGGGAAAATAGTTGTATGTTAAACATTCTAAGTGTGAGTTCTAGTTAGACAATGTGATATTTAGGTTATGTGGCATCAATTGAAGGTATTTCAGTAAATCAAAATAAAGTAGAGGCTATGTTAAGCTGATAGAGACTTAGGATAACTAAGTCAAGAGTTTTCATAGGTTAGCTGGATATTGTAGAAGTTTATTGAGGGATGTTGTACTGTCTTTTTAAGCTTTGAAATCAAGGGTAAAAGTGAGATTTATTTATAGAAAGTATATTTGAGAGGGTTCAAGGGTAGGAGAGTCATTTATAAGTCATTTATGGCTTGTACATGGGTATTCTTGGGAGAATATTCCATTTATGGTGCAAAAAGAGAGAAAATTGAGATTTCTATCAGACACACGACCGTGTGTCATGTTATTCAGCCATATATATGCTTTTTATTTTTTAGTCGCGTAATTCCCAGCTTTTATCTTATTCTTTTCCTTTATTTTCCCAATAAACCCTAGAGTTGAGAGATATCTACTTATAGCTCAGCTTTAGATTAAAGATCCACAAGCCCCTAAAGAGAAAGAACAAGCTTTCATGGCTAAAGGTAAATGTTCTCTTACCTCTTTCACTTTGTTTCATAGCATGTTTCTTTGTTTCCCGCGTTTTGAGTATGTTTGTTGTGTTATTAAGGTTTACTTAGCTTGCTTGAATGATTGAATGATGATTCTATGGTTGATTGAGTAATAACTTTCATGATAATATATGTATATGTTGGTATACATATGTTTCATGCTTTATTTATAAGATGTGGCATGATTGAGATAAAATTTTGATGAATATGAATGTGTTGGTAGAAGCCTTGAGTTTGTATTGATAATTGATTGAAGTTTGAGAGTGTTTTGGTTGGATTTTTGGGTTTTTAGGGGTCATATGTAGAAATCAAGTGGAGCACACGACCGTACACCCATAGGTACATGCATGTATGACCTCATTTTTGTATTGGCATAACTCTCAAAAGATAAGAAAACCTTCTAGCTTTATCCTAATTCCTTTAAAAAATGGCCTTAAAGCTTTATTGACATAGTTCTTGAAAAAAAGGAAAAGGCCCAATGGCACTTTCCAAGATCTTTTCTCTTATCGTCTTATGGGAGGTCTTAAGCTCTTTAATATAACCTATAAGGGTTTTAACACTATGACTTTCTCACTAATTTGAATGCATGTGTTCCTCTGACATACATGCTTCTTACTCATGCCACAATTCAATGTTACTCGATCCAACTTGTGGTTACCCTTTATTGCATATGTATATTGTGCTTTTGCAATGTAAATGATATTTCCCACAATCACTTATAAGTTTTGTCATCCCCACATGGTCTAGATTAGTTCTTATGCCTTTCATTTAAAATTTTTAAATCCATTAAAAATCTTTACTCTTTCATGAGTTTTTGTCTACCTTTCATACATTACTTTCAAACAGCCACTACACACTATCTCTCATGCATAATTGTCACAGCTCACATAAAATCTAAGGCCAAGTCTATGCTACACGAAAGTAGTTCATGCTCAATAATATAAATATATAAGTAGCTCAGTCCAGATCAGATACACTTGTAAATAGCTTAAACAGTTCAGGTAAAACGAAATGCACGCACAAGCAATGTAGGCCAAAATATGCATGTATGTAAGTAGCTAAGGCTAGCCCAA
The DNA here is from genome assembly GCA_026122585.1 of Anacardium occidentale. Classification (NCBI taxonomy): domain Eukaryota; kingdom Viridiplantae; phylum Streptophyta; class Magnoliopsida; order Sapindales; family Anacardiaceae; genus Anacardium; species Anacardium occidentale. Next base: position 184,090 of record JAJEJH010000197.1, read on the forward strand.
GTGTATCGACAAGCAACTTAGGCTAACCTATATGCATAAGCAAATAGCTCAAGTCAACCATTTTGTGTGCACAAACAGCTCATGATAACTTAGATGCACGTGTAAGTAACTTATAAAAACTTGAATGCACATGTTGATAGCTCTTTATAGCCCAGATGCATATGTAAGCAACCCCTCATAGCTTAGGTGCACACACAAGCAATTTTGGACAGCTCAGACTCGTGCGTAAGCAAATCAAACAAGGTAATATGTATGCACAAGTCCCTTATACTAGTCTATATGCATCCTCAAGCATACCAAGCTTGCATATGCATGCCCTTAAGTAGATCAAGCTAGCACATATGTTGTGTCAGTAACTCATACCAACTTAAGTGCACACAGAAGTAGACTAGCTTATAACCATCATGCTCTGATACCATATGTCTCAAGATTTAGTTTGAGGTCATCAAACATGACATCGTGTGGCACTTGTCTTCGACTTCTCCAAGCAAGTAAACCTTAAATTAGCCCATTCATCTGTATAGAACCAAAATTTTATGGTTAAGGATAGGCAATTCGAAATATAACACCATATATTAACAAGGCAACATTAAATAGATAATAATGTATAAACACATTATCACATTCAAGCATAATAAACCCATAAAAGGCATAAATAAAATGAGCACAATCAAAATAAAAACATGTTACTTATCTTATTCATATCTCTACTCTATAATTACATCATTGATAATGGACAAGGTGGTTTTTGCCAAGTAACAAAACCTAGGCCATTCCGTAGACAAGCAATATCGTATACCATAGCCATAAGCCCTTTGGCCAATATAGGCTTAAGTAAGACTAGTCATTTCCCTTTAAAGGCTTTGTCAACTTGGCAAGAACAAGCATTGTCTCGTTTGGGTAATCACACCCCTTTCTAAAATAAATCATCATATTAAGCTTTTACAATTTTGACATTATAACTCTATTTCTTATAATATATTTACATGGTATGGATAAAGTTTTGAGATAAAAAAACTTCCTAGATTAGAATGAGCATTCACACATGACACTTGGACTGGTACCCATGACACTAGGTTAGGCAAGCATCAACACTCAAACTGGTGTCTTCTTACATATATCATGTCGTATACGTATACTCATATACGTAGTTATGATATGGCATGAATTAGAAATATAAAAGATAAGATAAGTAAAGAAGAAAGAAAAGCCTATACAATAGGAAATAGACTAGTCAAAGTTACTAAATATAGATTTATAATAATACTTGTAAAAAGATCAGAACAGGAAGAGTTAAGAATTGAGATGATTAATAGAAAGAAATTAGAAATGCTAGCAGCTAAGAATTTAGACAAGATAGAATGCTATAGTTCTATGACTAGTCATGAAAGTATAACAGAGTAAAAGTCTACTTAAGGATAGAGATATGAATTACTTACTAAGTAACTTGTCACTCATTCCTTATAGTTTTTTTTCTTACAAGGCAGTGACTTGGGGAGCTGAATTAAAGTGAGACAGCTAGGGAATGGGATACAATCTTGAGCAGGTGCTCACCTATATTTACAATTTTGTATATATGTATCTTTTTTTTTTTTTTTGTATGCGTGTATGTGTATGTGTGTGTGTGTATATATATATATATATTCAATTTTCAACAGATAGCATATTTGGCTCAGATGCTTTGTAGTACTCATTCATATGATGTATAATATCATTTATGTTTTAGATATTATTAAATATACTAACAAAGGATGAGTTTTCTTTCAAGATATTATACATAGTTTTCAATAGTAGGTTACACTTGCATTACATGTATTTGCATATGTAATGTCAATACAGATTATGTGTATAGCATGTATAGTATGCTTTATAAAACAATGATATTTAATATAAAACGTTTTCAGTATGTTGTACAATATTTTCAATACAATTATTTCATGAGCTTTCGTATAATGCATGATTTTTCAGACAAGCAATTTTTATGTAGGACCCCTGTTATGTATTAAAGAGAATTAATATAATAATCATAAATAGTACTAATAGTAATATACAATAATATATGCTAGGGACTCCTACAATCCTTCCTTAACACAAAAAAAAAAAAAAAAATCTATCACACAAATCTAACGTGTCCAAACACTAAGAATTTCTCTAACGACTATATGCCCAAAAAATATACGATTGTTTCAAGGCAAAATTCTACTTTCAATTTTCAACTTGATCTGAATGAATCCAACAAATCCTACATGACAATAGCTGATAACATAAGCACCAAAACAATAATCTTGTACCTCCAAAATTTAATCAAACCTTATTGTACGTGACTTACAAGCTTTTTATTAACTTGATAGTATTGGGATTTGCATCAAATTTGGACACAAATCATAATTGACCTCTAACAAAGCATTATGACCACTTGAATAGTAAAATTTCAATAAACATCTTTAAGCTTAATCAACCTGACACTTATGATTTGAATATTGTGGTAATAATCAATTCACCTATCGCTGTGGACTTATTGGTTCTGGACATTGTCATAAAGACACAGTTCTCGTGCTCGAGAGTGATAAATCATTTATTGATCCACTATAGTATTTCTATTGATCATGATATGGCCACTCATTTGCCTTTGTAATACCCTATTTATGATAGTGCATTTGATAACGTTAAATGACATACTCCTAGCACAAAATGGTTTAGCGATCTCAAGTTGAAAAACCAAATATGTCTATCAAGTTAAGAGGATGTATCTACAGACATAAGAAACACCATGTATATAAGGTCTTCTTTAGTTGGTTTATTTAGTGAACATAGCCACCAAATCATACACCCACATGTAGGATTAGGTTATAAGCAATAAACCTCAACACATAAAACTATAGCCACCTTTTGGTGGGATCGTATAACATTATAATAATCCTTGCACCATCATTCATCCTTAAGTTTCATAGTGATGTTGGATTACAGATGATTTTAGTACAGTTACCAATAAGTACATAAAGAAAGTACAAATGCTCATATGAGTCTCTTATCTTGATTCTATCATACTAAAGGCACGTCATACGTATCGAAAAACATATAACTAAAATACCTCATCTTATTAATAATAATTATGTATTTACAAATTACAATAAATATATCAAGTAAATACAAAAATCAGCAACAAATATGTGGCTATAAGGCACTTATCCTAACAGCATATAGGCCTTAGTTATAAAGAAAAAAATTTTCATTATTCATAATGTTTTTCTTCTAAGATATTTGAGTTTTCCCTCTCTTAGAAAATTTTCTCCCTTATTTCTAAATTTTTGGTTGCCATACACATTGCACAAGCATCGAGATCTAATGGTTGAAATCTTGAAGTCACATGCTTATATGGATACCTCGAGTGTCAATCCTTTTTCAGGATCGTTGCCACACAAAGAAATTCAAGATCTATAATATAAGATCTAATGGTTTCTTTGCCATGTAGTGTATATTTAGCTAAAATAGGGTCTTGGATGGGTGATTTAAGACAGTGTTTGAATTTTTAAATGATACCTTCATTGCATGGTCACCCTTTTGACTTCATTGCATGGTCACCCTTTTGACGACTCATCTCACTCCAACAAGTAGTATTAGAGCCACTATTTAAGAATTATACAAAAATATACAAAATGTCTGGATAAATGTCCTTCGATTAAAAACTGCATATACTTGCACATTTTTTATAAATGTCTTTAGATTGATAAAACTGTGATAATAGATCAACACGTTGGTTAATCATGAAAACCATATGATCACATAAAGTGTATGATCTAAAAATATTCATAACCTCAATATTATCTTGATCAAAGGCATAAGTAATACTGCAAGACTATTATAATGTTGAATGACTTTACTGAAAAGTAACGACAAAACTCATATATTGAGGTTATTGGTGTCAATTTGGTGTAACACATAGGTGTATGCTAGAAGCATATCTATCGAACAAACCCCATAATAGGATTCCACATAGATGGTAACCCTAGATCTATAGAATATATCATTTAATAGAAAGTGGTGTATATGATCTTTAGCACTAGAATGTTTTTACACCGATCGGTATAGCTTGATACTAGCCTAACGTAACCTTTTCAAGGTTACTAGAATGGCGGTTGTTAACTATGTCAAGAAGAGTAACAATACTATGGTGGATCAACAAATGATTTATTACTCTCAAATACGAAAGAAATATATCTCATGACATCAATTAACTAATGTTCATAACCAATAAAATCTATGACCACAATATAGATTTGGATTGTAATCTAAATCTAATTCAACTCGATTGTTGTCTTGGAGGTCAAGTCAAGATAAGTGAGGTAGATCCTACTTATGTGCCTCAATCTTGAGAGATATAAATATGATGAAAGGCTTCAATTATACATAAATTGCACTATTGAAATATTACATCTCCTAACACTGATTCATGATATATTTAGTAGCTTTAATATCTTGTTAGAGATCACTTATAATCTATAAATGAATGAAATGATTAATGGAGATTAATCACGAACTTACTCACTACTAGTATATTAGGGAACCTATAAGTCATATATGTAAAGAGGTAATAATTATATGATTCAATTTATTAGGGTATTTGACACAATGAGTGAATTTTGATCTCTAAAATCATATTTGAAATTTCTTAGAGTTAATTAATTAAAAAATAGTTCAAATAATTTTTTAATATTATTAAGCACAAATAATTGTAATAATTATTATTAAGCCTATTTAATATAATTAATTAGAGTTGAACTAATTGTACAAGTATCATAAAACTTGGGATGAAGTATTTAACTAGGAGACTTAAGATTATGTTATAAATATATCTTTTTCTTATAACTCTAACCACTTTTTGTATAAGAAAAAAAACGAAATTAAAACTCCTCTCTGAAAAGAAATTTTGCAAAATTTTTCCTCACAACTTACCATTATCATAAGTTAGCACTCATGAAATCCCTTGTCGTCATGAAACCCCTACGTGGATTTATTATATTCTAAATCTAAGTATTAAAGCTATCAAAAATAAATATAAATTTTTCTCTGCTTGTTTTTATATGTATATTGTATTTTTTATCCTTAATTTTAAAAATGTATTATGCTCTCAAAATTTTAAATATCAATTTTGTCAATGAAAAAATACCAATAAAGCTCCAAATCAAAGCTCTTGCATTTTTGCATTAACAAATCAAAGCTCTTGAATCAACCAATCAGGCACCAATAAGATTAACAATTCTGCAACCAAAAATCCCCGTAAAAATAACTCACACTAACAACAAAATACTTTACTAGGATTAATTTGAGACTAATACATCATCTCATAGTTAATTACGAGTCCGACTATATAAATAATCTGTGAGATGCTTATTTTGTTTAATTTTATGAATTGTTTTTACTTCTAAGAAAGGAGATATTTCACATGCACAATAACAAAATAAGGTTTTTTTTTTGTCAACTTATTTTTCTGTATTTAAGACTTAATGCAACCTTGAATTAAATTTTGACAAGAACTGTCATTTCATCAATATACGTACGAAGCAAATACATATAATCATACAAAGTTTTTTGTCAAGTTTCATACTGCAAGATTTTAAAGATCAGTCAATTGAAAATTGGCAACTTGAAACCAAGTCTAATGAGGACCACTTTTCGCCATTAATTTAATAAGGAATCAAATACAATATATGCAATCCTGCTGCTTTGTATCGTAGATCAGATGAAGTTAAGGTGGGACTATGTATTTCAATCCTTACAATATGAATAATGCTTAACAAAAAGGTGAATGTCCTCCACTCGTACATAACAACTTATAGTATCACACCAAATTTTATAATTTTAAAAAAGAGAAACTTATTATGATACTTTATGTAACACCATAAGATACATATAGGAATGGAAAACAACCACCCTCTTTATTAGATGGTTGCTTATCGATACCACTACAATAAACTTATTTTGGTCATGTATTCTACAAGAAGCTTAGCTAACATAAATAATAAAATATGAGAAAAAAGTCTAAAAGTTCAAATTTGGAAAGAATTTTCTTTGGTGTCAAATAAACTGAATAATATATTGAATCCTAAGTCTATGAGCGCGTGATGGGGTAAAAGTTACTAGTTCAATTTTTACCTCCACAATAAATTTTGGGTCAAGGGATACAAACTCCTATTGTTAACCAAATCCACCCTATTGGCACAGAACTAGTGGACTCCAAACATTTGGCACATTTGGCATATCCCTATTCCGACCAAAAATATGTTCCATCGGTTTTCATGAAGCATGTGATAGCAGTCAAACAAAAACTACTATCTCCTGCGCTTAGACTCTTTACGCATTTCTGCCATGTAAGTCTCCAAGTTGGATTTCTCCCATAAGCGTCTCCTAACAAGATCTTCCTTTGTTGATTCATCTAACAAACAAACCACACAGCTTCACCAATAGCTTTAATTACAACCAACAGTAGAGAAAATAATAAATGTCTGCATTTGATGTTCTGGATCCAAATAAAAAGGTTTTTGGCTAATACTATAATCTAATTCAATTTCTTCAATACACAAATATGCTTCCTTTAGAGCCCAAAAAAGTGGGTCATGCTTAATTAAGGAAATGAAATACAGGAAATTCGTTAAAACTTACCAAGACTCATCCAAGCATCATGACGAACTGCAAGGGACTTTTGAGTTAGATAAGAAGCGTCTTCCCAAGAATATGGAGCCTTTTTCACGTTGTATCTCCAGTACCAATGCCCAGACCAGAACAATAGCTGGTGAAAAGAATAAGTCAGAACCCTTGCAGTCTTAAAACACTATGATCAGATTCAAGTAAAGCATTACTTGAGGACAAGAAAATCAAATTAACTATTTTTTTCTACCAATTTCATTCAAATATATGCTTATTTCAACTAACATATCAATTCTCCTAACCTTGCCAATAGTATAAGGTAGGAGGACAAAACGGACACAAATAAGTTGCCAAATGGAGGGTTTTTCAGCTCCTTTTATCTGCAGATCAAGTTCTTTACTGAGATCATCCTCCGTTCTCCTGCCACAGGAAACTTTTCAATCATATTTTAAGAATCATGGAATGGAGTATATAATATCACAGAAGGGTAGGTTAGGACAATCAAAACCATGCAGCCAATTTCTAGTCAAAATTAGGCACAAACTTATTCATTTGCTTGTTATTCTTCTTCTTATTCATGATTCCTCCACTACGTTCAAGTTCCAGTGCCTGCAGTCTATTTCTGTAAGCTGGTGTCCTCTTCACCATGGCTACAGCCTATTTGAATAACAAAGATTGAAAAAGGTGATCAAAATGAGCAACTTTAAAGTCTATATAATCTATATAACTGGAATGCACTAAAAGTATCTGAAAATTAACACTTAAAATTCAATGTAACAGAGTTCATTTTGACTGCGATACCTCACATAAAGGTATAGCTATTTAGATAGTTCAAATAATAACAATAAAAAAAAACAAGAATCCTGAGTTATGAGCAACCAAATAAATCCAACATATGAAAAAAATTAACTATAAAAATGAATACTTATAGTCAAGGTCTGTCTGCCTGTGACCCATTTCCTTGTATTTTTGGATTCAAGATGGTGGCTAACCATGAATAAATATAATCTTAGTACCAAGACATAGAAATCCAGTGCACTCACAAAAATTTTATAATTGTCATACTAATAGTCGGCTAAGTAGCACAGAAACAGAATCACTGAAATGCCGAAACATTTTTTCTCAAAAACATAGGAAAAAGAAACAGGGGAAACATGTAAATATGAAAAATATAGGGTTTTTTCATAAATCCCAAGTTTTTATAAAAAAAAAAAAAATACAACAACCTTTATTATTTCTTTAAAAGTGTGCAGAAACAAAACCTTAGATAATGCTGCCCTTCAAGAGAAGAACATCAACTCATTATGCCATAATTCAGGAACAGAAGTGAATGAAAATAAGCTATAGTGAGACTAATTCAGATAATCTGTTAAAATAAGGTATCAAGTCATAATTCATAATTTAGATAACGTTTCCATGTTTTTTAGTGGATGCAAGTCATCTCTGCTGCAGTTTGTTTTATCTTTTCAATTATATACCCATTTTTTTATTTCTTTACTTGAGCTAATACCCACAAAAATAAACAAAAATTAGTAAATAAGCAAAGTGAAAGGAGCTAGTAAAGTTCATAAAGATAATGTAATTGAATCGCGAAGGATGTTAAGCACATGGAATCGGGCAGAATTAATTGGAGAGAACAGAGTGAAGTAAGCTGGTGGATGACTGTTGTGTTCTGGAAATGATTGAGATGTTGTTTATGTGTAGGAATGGAGATCTGAAAGGAAGACAGATAGAAGCAATTAGAATCGCAGAGAAAGAGATAGAACAGAGGAAGAGTGGAGAGAAAGTTAGAGAAAGAGAAGAGAGTATCGATGTTTTCATTGATACCTCAATGATTACAACTTTTTATAGTATATAAGCTGATAGCCAGTAATTTATAAGCATCTACCATTACAAATGATAAAGGAAAGTATCAATTCTCTAGACTATACTTTTAAAACCAAATTTATAATAATGACTAAGCAATATCCTACCTCCCCATTGTACTACTCTTCTTTTTCTTGCAGAATGTAACAAGACCCTTTCCATCAGAACACTCTTGTCCCCAAGAGTATATGGACTCTAGAAATTAAGCTGTTATAAATGACAAATCTTCCCAAGTGGTGGCAATTGTAGGCATGTTAACCCACTTAATCAAAACTTGTCAAACATGCACATCATTTCTTAACACAGTTCTTGCATTTAAAATTTTCTCTGGTTGAACCACCATTTCCCCTTGATTAGTCAAAGGCAACTCGGTAAAGAGTACCACTCGATTCTCTACCTTCTTTTTTAATAATAACACATGAAAAATAGGATGTATAGAGCAAGAACTAGGCAAATGAACCAATTTTTTGGATAACCAGAAATGACCCATAATACTTAGTGAAAAGTTTGAGCAATCTCTTAAGTGTCAAATTGGTCTAGCAGTATGGTTGTCACCAGAGATAAAACCAGTCCCCAACAATAAACTATCTTTCTTCATCTTATTAGAAGCCAGGGGTTAATTGCTCCCTCAAGTTATCCAACATTTGTGACTTTTGCAAGAGGAAATTCTCCATTGTTGCTACCAAAATGGGCCAGGAAGGTAAAATATGCAGAGGACGGTGACCAAATAATGCTTGATATGGAAACATTTTATCATCACCATTCAACCATATACAACCATTTTGCCCACTGTTGTGGCTGCCCATGACACATACATCTCAAATATGCCTCCAAACAACAATTTACCCAGAGCTTTGAAGAGAGATTGCCAAAATTGACCGATGAAAATTCTATCACAATCACATATGATGATTTTGGGCAGCCCATGAGGCTTGAAAACGTCGACCACAAAAATGTTTGCCATTGTTGATCTCATGAAAAGATGATCGAGAGTGAAAAAACGGGTACATTTTGTAAGGTGATCCACCACCACAAGGACCGAATCAAAGCCTTTTGGATTTCAATAACTAAGAGATGAAATCCAAAGTAAGAGATTGCCAAGCTTTGTCAGGCACAGATAATGGTTGCAAAAGGCTAGGATAAGCACACGACTTGGGTTACAGCACTGACGTGTAGCACATGTTAGAACCCACTCCATCATCAATTTTTGTCAACCAAGCCAATAAAAATACTACTTCACTCATCAAACAATGCTTTGGATGCTCGAATGGCCCCTAATCGGCAACTTATGATAAGCTTCCATCAATTTGTTTCCCAACCCCTGTTGGTTTCCCACATAAAGCTTGCCATTATGGTATAACAAGCCTGATTTAAAAGAGTAGGGTGGTGCCAAAGTAGGATCAATAAGGAGGGTAAGAACCAATTTAGATGAAAGCTCATCATTTTCATAAGAAGTTAATAACCTTTGCCATCCAAGCTAGAATAGTCTGAGAGGAAATTGGGAAGGAATAAGCAGAGTGGCTTCCTGGAGAAACCAAGAGCCACTTGGTTGTTAACTCCCTTCTTATATTGTATTATATAGTCCAAACCCACAAGTTTGGTCATTCCCTTATGTTGAATGTAAGAATGTAGTCACTACTCTAGTAGATGATTTATACTTTGATGATTGGTTTTAATAACAAGCCAATAACACCATTTTGTGACTGCCAATATAATTGCTAGCAACTCCCGCTTGTCAGTCGACAATGTTTGATTGCAAGGGCCGACTGTTTTGGAAAGGTAAGCAATAGGACAATCTTTTTGTAGCAAAATGGCTCCAATCTCTTTTAAACTTGTATCACATACTAGAGTAAATGTAGTTGTAACATCCGGCAATGCCAACACCAAGGCCAATTGTGCTTTATCATTCCACTTGACAACTCCCTTCTTCAACAATTTCGTTAATGACTGACTAATGGAGCCATTGTTGTGGATACCTGTCAAGCCTAAAAACCCTCTCAATTCCCTTAAGGCTTTAGGTTGTGGCCAGGATAGCATCGCCTCCACTTTGGACGGATCAATAGAGACCCCTTCACTCAAGATTAAGTGTCCAAGATAAGCTATCTCTTACTTCCCAAAATCATATTTGAACAATTTAAAAAAAAAGTTGTTGTTGCCTCAACACATCAAAAACCTACTGAAAATGTTAAAATGGTGAGCCAAACAAAAATTGTACACTAGAATGTCATCAAAGAAAACAAGCACAAACTAATAAAAAAAAGATTGAAATATCTCATTCATCAAACTTTGAAATTTAGCCCAAACATTTGTCAAGCCAAACAACATAACTAGGAACTCATAATGCCCTCAAGTGTGTACAGAAGGCATCTTCTCAACATCTTGAGGTTCCACTTGTATCTAATAACTTGAATAAAGGTCTAAAACTCATCCAATAAATCTTCAATTTTGGCTATAGGAAATTTGTGTTTAACCATTCAATCATTCAACTAGCGATAGTCAACACAAAGCCACCATGTCCCATTATTCTTTTTTACCATTAAAACCGAAGAAGCAAATGGACTTTTATTGGGTTGTATAATCTTAGTTGCCAACATCTCTTGAGTCAATCTTCAATCTCCCCTTTCTAAAAATAAGAGTACCGATAACTTCATAAATTCTTAGGTTCAACCCTAGGATGCAAAACAATTTGATGGTTCTAGTTCCTGAACAGAGGTAAACTCGAGGGTTCCTTGAAGATATCCTAATACTGCTCTATCAATTTCATCAACTGCACTTGAAGTTCACCAACCTCGTGTTACTTTTGTCTAGACCAATGCCATTAATGACAAGGAAAATAGTCTCATGGCAACACAGTTGTAATTATGACGAACCATCTTACACAATCCTTTCACACTAAGAACACTCAGTTTCGCTTCTTTTGTCATGCCTTTTAACTCAATGTGATGACCATCCTTCTAAACCAGTAACTTATTGCCTTCGAAATCAAACATCACCGGAGTAACAGACTTCATCCAATCAACATTCGATATTTTGTCAAAATCCCTCAATTCCAAGATCCCAACATCAGATTGGAAACTATGACTATGCATTAACCAACTACACCCTATACATTTTGCCTATAATACTAACCTCCTTCCGTAAATAATAGCCACTACCACTCATTAACCTGATTGAGCTCCAATTTTAACTCTTTGGCCTTTGATAGTCCATGAAGTTATGGGTGTTGCCACTGTTAGTATCAAAACCAACTTACCGTTCAATTGTTCCCTAAGTCAAATAGTATTATCTCGAAGGCCTACATTAAGAGTGTGCATAGATGATTCCATAAGAGCAGTAGAATCATCTTCTTCTTCCACTATTTCTATTTCGCCTTGAGTCTCTTCAATAATGAATTCTAGTGTACCCACATCATCACCTTACTTTTAAAGCATTAACAATTTTTGGGTATTACATTAATGGCCTAGGTAGTATTTATCCCCACAATGGAAACAATCTTGGTTGATGGTGGTCAATTGGGTTATGTGGCTCAGTGATCAATGGAATGTCGGTGTTGAGTGGTGGGGATTTGATGATGGTTTTGGCAATATGTTTGTTTTACAATGGGTTTGGAAGTAGTATTTCGGTTTGGGTATAAAGTGGGTGGACTAGGACGTTAGGCTTTGGAGGTGTATTGGTCCATAGGAGGGTTACTTGGATTCAAATTTTTTTTAAAAGGAATTGATGAGAAAAAACGTTGTTCACATGAGAAGTTCTAACTGGAAGCAGTCTGGTTCGATCTCTATTTTAAGCAACACCCCTTGGATTTTTGCCCGTTCTATAGCCTGATGGAGGTTGTTTGGCTTGAGCAACTTAGCCATTGTTTAATCTTTCCTTTGAGCCCTCCAATGAAGCTAGAAACAAAGTAGGATTCAATCAAGGTGGGATTCATTCTTTCTATATGAATTTTAAGCTCCTCAAATTGTCGTTGGTACTCCTCAACTTTACCCTTTTGTTGTAGTGAGTTAAATTACTCAACAATATCTTCCATTAACACATCTCCCCCCATCGCACCAAACTTCTTCCCCGACTCCAATTCTAGAACCATAACTCTACCCATCCAGAGAGAAATAACGAAGCTAGCTCCACCCTATGCTCTTTGGCTATTTCATAAATGGAGAAATATCACTAAAATTTGACCACCCAAACTCATGGCTCATCCCCCTCAACATTTGTGACTCCATTTTGAGTAGGAATTTGCTCCAATATGGAAAAGCTGAAAAAGTGCTTTAAATTTCGTTTTCCAAATATTTAGGTGACATAAGCAATATTCCCTCACCATCTTGCACTTTGTTGCTAACTTCTAATTCAATGGAGATGTCCTTCCCCTTATACAAATGTTGAATCATTGGCTAAGGTTTTTTGATTTTCTACTTCGGCTAATTGATTCCCATGTCTCATTGCTTGTTGGTTGGTATGAAGTTCTTCATATTGAGTGTGATTCTGAATTTGGGAAACCCTTTAGATCTTCAAATTTCTTTTGGTTCTCATCCTGTATAGCTTCCAAATGGTAATGGTTAAACCCTTCCAATTCTACCTCTTCTAGCTTGCTATGTAATAGATTTAATTCTTCCTCCCAACTTCCCATCGACACTTCTTTTATTGCAATTAACTTGGCTTGGCGTGTGTTTTTAATCATGATTTCTTTCTTAAGCCTACGTTTACTACTCTAATACCAGTTGTTGTGTTCTATAAATGATTTGAGATGTTGCTCAAGTGCAAGAATGGAGAATTAAAAGTGAGACAAATTGAAGCAATTAGAATCACAGAAAAATGGGGCAAAACAAAGGAAGAGTGGAGAGAAAGTTAGAAAAAGAGAAGAGAGTGAATAAAAGCAATTAGAATAACAAAGAAAAGAGACAAAACAAAGGAAGAGTGGACAAAAAGTTAGAGAAAGAGAAAAGAGTAAAATTCATTTATATTTTCATTGATACCTCAATGATTACAACTTTTTGTAATATATATAAGTTGATTGCTAGTAACTAATAGGCATCTGGCACGAAAAGTAATAAAGGAAAATATCAATTCTTTATACTATACTTTTGTAGCCAAATCTATAATGATGATTACGCAAAACCCAGCATCCCCATTTTGGTGCTCTTCTTTTTCATGGAGCATTTAACAATGGCCTAGCAAAACTAAGCTAAGATGGATCGTTTGTAGCTTGTAATTATGAAATGTTTTAAAAAATATAAACCAAAATATAAGATCAAGTATAAACTAAGTTTAAAACCTAGTGAATTGTTTTTACTACTCTAAATTAGCAAACATAAATTGTATTTTCCATGTATACCATTGAGCAAAAACGAAGAACTCAAGAAATTAACTTGTGTGAGCTACATCTAATATGATGAAGAAATGTTTAAGAAATAGTCAAGGCCAAGTTAAGATATTCGTTAGTCCTATAAACTCAAGAAATTAAATTGTACATATAAGCAACATATTTTGCATAGTAGATGAAGAGTCAAGTTACAAATGATAGCAAGACTAGAAACTTGGGGCATGCTTTGGTGACAAGTTTAACGAAAACGACTTTTCGAGACGTCAAAAAGGAGAGCAATTTCCGTCATTGACGGACAGTATGATGAAGACGATTTTTTGAACATTCGTTGAGAGTTGGAGAAGCCAGAGATGGCATATGAGTAATAGTGTAATATGCTGGAGAGGAAATGAGTAGCATGTCAAAAAGGAGAAGAGACAATTTGAATTTAGTTTGAGATTTAAGGACACTTAGGGTTTGAAATCGTAAAAAATTGCATGTGAAAACGATTTTTAACTGATCTAAAATATTTTGTAGGTAAAACGTGTTTCAATTTTTTTTCAAAATTTCAGAAACACTCCCAAAATTTTTTTATTTCAGTTTCAAGGCATTTCAATTTTTGAAATGTTTTGGAAACGTAGAAACGCACCATGGGATGCATTTCTATGCTTCCTAGATAGTCAAATTACATAATGTTTTAGTTACTAGCATATCAACTTTCAGCGATATTGTGAAACACAATCACATCAAGGATCAAACATAATCATGTGTTAGATATATCATGGTACCTGATTATACCTCGTCCATTGATTTAGATACTGAAATCCTGATAGAATTAGAAGAAGACCAACCAACACAGCACGAGGATCCTAGAAAGCGCATACATTTTTGGTTAGAAAGATCAAAATTCCAAAGGAGAGTCTTTTTTGTTCCTCTGTTTTTTCTCATATATGAACTGTCAAGTCTAATCTAACTATCTCAAGAAAAAGTTAGAATAAAAAGATCATCACTTAATTAGGCGCATAGTAAATAAGTTCTCTCACCGTTTTGTATCCATAATATGCACGATAGTATTGAGCTGTATTGTAAAAGACCTAACAAGAAAAGAAATGGCAAGGTTAGTACATTTTATTTACACCTATCTCATAAATTTACCCATTAAGCCTAGGAATTTTAATGAAGTGATCAGCCTGAAGATGTCGAAATAATCTCATTAAAAAAATATTCACATATGATTGACAGTAAATGTCGCATAAAATTGCAATATAGAAATGTATTATAATATTAGCCTCAATAAGTTTCTAAGATGTGCTTGGAGGAAAATTGCAACCATCAAATATCATATCCCAATCAAAAGAGTCAAACAACTAAACTTATCAAATATAAATTACAAATGCATAAAAATAGAACTTAGGAAAATCATTTAATCTACAATTTAAATATCCAATGACTACTCCAGCCAGTAGCTAAAGTTTAATCAACATGCATGGCTAACCTAAATACGTTTTTTGAAGGAAGTTCACAGATCAGATTCAGTTAATGTGACATTACATCTTTGAGCTTTTCAACATAAGTCATAGCTGATTAAAAAACCAAGCTCAATAACACTTCTTTGGCCCCAAAATAAAGCTAGGCATCTAGAATGATAATCTTTCACAAACTATTCAAGACTCTGAAGGAATTAAAATAGCGTCCATTGAAAAGTAAATTCCAAATTATGTTTAATAATTCCTTTTCAAACTAATCCCCTAAATCACAGCATAATTAATTCTTCCATAAGCTGCTAAGAAGAGAATCTGACTACAGATTTAAGAAACCAAAACCATAGAGATGAAATTACATAACATTGAAACAATAGAATGGCATAAGCAACTATATTGTCTTAATTAAAACTCTAGTGCACCTCTTCAGGATGCTCAATGGCATAATCATACTGCTCTCTCGTGGCTTCATCTTTTAAAATCTGCAATCCCAAAATGGTATCAATCCAAAAATGCAGATCAACATCAAGAATTGACAATAGTTACAACAATTGATGTGATTAAATGAT
The DNA here is from genome assembly GCA_026122585.1 of Anacardium occidentale. Lineage (NCBI taxonomy): Eukaryota > Viridiplantae > Streptophyta > Magnoliopsida > Sapindales > Anacardiaceae > Anacardium > Anacardium occidentale. The sequence continues at coordinate 199,947 of JAJEJH010000197.1, forward strand.
TTAAAATCATATTACCTCATAAGCATTTGCAATTTTCACGAACAACCTTCTTGATTCCGGATCTGGGTTTTTATCGGGATGACTAACCACAAATAAAAACAGAATGTAAATCAATCAGTAATAAAAAACTTCTAATTCATATATAATTAAATTAATAAATACAAACTCACTATTTCAAAGAGAGCTTATAGTAAGCTTTCTTGATTTCCGAGGCATTAGCATTTTGAGACACCCTAGAAACTCAGGAGGATTGAAGAGAAAAAAAAAGGTCAAAAAGAGATTGAAAGGGTAAATTGGGAAAGGAGTTGTGAAGAAACTGAGCTGACCCTAGTAAATCGTAGCAATCGTCCTCGTCGCAGTAAATGGCGAATGATGGAGAGATAATAAGTAACAACAGAAGACATGAAATGACTGGGCGCCAAGGAAATGGTAGCGGTGGCGCCATCGTCTCTGCACTGTTTTCTTCCGCAGGTGTTCCAAACTTCAGTTTAAAAACTGATATTGACCGAATGAAGGTCAAACGTAATGAAGGTTCAATAATATGGAGATGGACTTATTAAGGGATGGGCTATGATAAACGGGGTCTGTAGTCTATCTACACATGTCAGGGGCGGGCTGGCCCACGCCTGATTTAACCTCCTTTTTTTCGACAGTCCATGAAATTATGTGCTATGTCAAGGTCGCGGACCAAAGAAATCATGTCAGGAATTTAAAAGCTAGCCCATATGTTTGTTCTATACATCACAGAAACAAAAGTGATAATTATATTTATAATAAATAAATTAAGTTATTAGAATTGATTTTACTTATATAAAAGAGTTAAAAATTTGAGATTTAATAGAGTTAAGTCTTTATTATAGTGAAATGAAAAAAAATATTAGAATATACTTTTTAAATGTGAGATTTTTACATTTTAGATAAAAGGATACACTTTTGTTAAGTGTAATTGTTTTATATTTGAAATATATACTACAATAATATATTTTGTCTAGCATAACTAAATGTTCACATAATTCAATTTCCTAATATATTTTCACTTTAGATAAAAAAATTTTAAAACATTAAAGTAGTGGATCAATTTGCAAAAGCACGTGGGTTGTCCCATTAAAACATGTCGGCATTCCCTATAAGGTCTAACCTGTGCTTTGGATTTTACCCTTTGATTAGGCTGGCCTGTAAGACCGATTAATTAGGAAGTTTAGGTACAGTCCAACATAAAGGCGTGATAGATCACGTTGATATAGCCTAGAATGACATGACCAAGCCCTCCTCCATGTCTGAACTTGTCTTTTAGAAGGAAAGCCCAACTTAATTGACTAAAGCAACAAAAATCCAAGTTGGTATACCTTTATGTTGATTTCAAATATAATCTAGATTTTGATTGTATGGACCAAATAAAAAACCAGCTATTTTTAGCCTAATACTATCTTTTCAATATTTAAAAAATATTGGCTTAATTTCAATTTAATACAAATTTTTCATAACAACTCTTGTATAATTCAAAAAATATGATAAAAAGACATAAGTTTCTTAAAGTCTTTCTTACACTCAAAGAAGTGGGAGTAAATATTGTGCAATCAAAAAGTTCTCCCAAAAGTCAATCCTTATAGTGCAATTAAATGCAATAACTAGTATATAGCAATTAAATAGTTCTCTAGCATGAATCTTACAATGAAAGTGTATTTGAGACTTACCCATCCTGACAAGATATAAAAGACTAGGTGACTTTGATTTTATCATCTATGAAGTAAAAGGCTCTCTTCAAAACAAAGTTGCAATTACAATTTTATCAAATGAGGAATCCATCTAGATTTTATGGCATGATGCCCCATAATAGTCATCTAGCAAAATGTTAACTTCTGTCATAAACAAGTTGCTATTGATATCGACATAACTCTTTTTCATTTAAATTCAAATTATATAATAAGGTCCTAAGTTAAGGATACTTCAAATGCAACTTTCCCTCTATAGAACTTAAATATAAATAGAGGAGAAAAGGATAAGAGGGTAGAGAGAAAAGACAACACATAATATAATGTCATTATCTTCTATTAGTTTGTACTACACTTATTCTAACAATAACACCATAGACATAGCTACTCCGATCAATAAGCCAAACCATGTAAAAATTCTAGTGCTTTATTTGTTCATTTATTCATCTCAATTTATCATGTCACAAACCTATAATTAACTAACCTAAGTTTTCTCATACTTTAATTACTACTATTAGTTGGTGATCAGAAATTGCATCAATATACTTTGTTTCACAATTTCAAATTGTAAACATTATCTTTTTTTATTCATTTTAGTATGTGATTATTTATGTAGTGTTATTAGTAATGCATTTTCATCAAACTATCTTATATTTAAAGTAAAAAACATTTAAATCATGATGAAAATTTAGAAATAAGGTTTATGTGATAATTAATTTAGCTTTCATTAGTGTTATACTGGTTAGAACTAAAAACACCTATAATAAATAGTGAGATTTAATCAACAAGAAGAGATGAAGTGAACTTGATACCAAGAGTGGTTATATTCACTTGCACATTTAAGCTAAATAACTCTACTTTAAACACAATATAGTAGTTACTATTATAATACCTTAGTGGTGGATTTAGGTAGAAGTAATAAAAGAATACACTAAAAATCTAACTTTTATTACTTACATTACTTTGTTTTGTTTATTAGATAATAAAATATTATTACCAAGTTAATGTGACAATTAATATATGAGATAATCTAATTACCTTATTCACCCTAGGTTTTAAAAAATTACTTTGATAATGTTAAGTTTATTGCAATTTTATTCTGATTTAATAAATTTAATTTAACATATTAAGTTCATTTTAGTAAAATGATATCATAGTATTCTTTTATTACTACCAACCAAATACAGTAATTATTTACATATATCAATTTATCTAAACCCACTATTTAATCTTTAAGGTAATATATTTTTCTACTAATATTTCAAATTCAATAGTAAAAGATTCCTCAAATCAAATACAACCCAAAATGTTTCATAACTAAAGCTTAATCGATTTCTTTCATTTGAAAAAAAAAAGTATACAATTACTTCTTTGTTTTTGTCATGTTATTTGCCCCTTCCCAAAAGCAACATAGGTACTTAAAAATTAGAACTGAAAGGAAATAAAAAAAAATATTTACCCTAACGATGCAAATTCATATCACAAACTGATCTATACAATTCAAAATCTTATGTAAGATAAGCTATGCCAACAACAATTAGACTTGAAAAGACTTGAGTTAGTCCATTATGGTATGTGAGAGGATAAGTAGAGATAAGTGAGAGAATGAATAGGAAACATGATTTTTGACGTTGTTCAATCTAGTGATCAACATGCCTACACCTACAACATTGTTACCATAGTGTATGGATATGAGAAAAGGAAAAAATAGAACACGTATGATATGATGAATGGTAAAATATATGTTTGTAAAAATACAAACACAAAATTTGATTAGGAGAAAAATACAAATCGTGTACATACAAATTTAATAAAATACATCATCAATAATACATTTTTAAAAATATAATAATATGAGTATTAATTTTAGCACTTTTATGGACCACCTAATTAAAATTAATATAAATTTTCAAATGAAAAGTATACAATTGACCATTAGACCTAGTATAACATAATATATAGTTGAAAATCAAATTATAGTCTCAAGACTATCAAATAAATATTTAACTAAAATTTAATTATAGTGTCACAAAAACATAACATAGCTAATTAATAAATCATAATAGTTGATTTTTCTATCTTACATGGATAAAGAAATTTAATAAAAATAAATGATTTATGTTTTACTTTTATCTTTTATAGCCAAGTCATATTAAGTCAAGTACATATCATTGCTTAAATAAATAAATAAAAAAACATTAAAGAAGTAAATAAAAAAGCCCTATTCCCTAAATAATAATAATCATAGATCAATTACAATATAACCCTAAAATCTCTAACTTGTTTTACATTATTTGCCCTAGCTAAAAAGAATTTCAAGTCTTGGTGACTATGCTACAAAACAAGTGTAATACTTGAAACCATGTATGTTTAACAATATCATTTATGCCCGTTAATAATTAATAATAGTTGGGAACCTAAAAGAAAAATGACTAAAAAAGGCATTAAATCTTAAGTGAGCTTATTTGACTTACATTGTTGAATAGAGGTAAAATGGTCTTTTGCAAAGAATTAGAGGTTAGAACGAGGATTAAAATAACATGGCATAAAATAGTTTACATGGTTGCCAAGATTATTTTGGTAAATTGTAAAGAGGATGTAAATGTCATTTTTATAAAAGATGAGGGGTAAAATAGTAACTTTAATAAAAGAGTTAATTTTTTTATATTTTAAAGGCACACTAACATAACCTTTCCTCTTTCACCCTTTCTAGTTAATTACAATTACAAGAATGGCTTGGTTATGATGAAATTAAGAAATAAAGGTAAGGGCATTTTGATCACTTAAAAGTTAAACATTCAATGCAAGAGATAAATATGTATAAAAGTGGTCTTCCTTCTTCTTCCCGTAGCCAAACTTTCACCCTCTTGTTCTCACCATTTTTGCTTCATTTTGAGTTCAATTCAAGGCAAACCAAGGAGTTTCCATGAGAATTTTTAGATAAAAGTGGAAGACATTAGTTAATCTTCTTAACTAAGGTAAGAATTTTAAGGAATTTAATATAATTATGCATGGGTTTATGATTTCATATTCTTTAATAGTGATTTTAGGTGGGAGAAAATAAGAAAGGTGGTGAAAAGAAAAAGAACAAGAATAATCAAAGCTAAGGTAAGTAAACTATGCTTTTAGGACATTTACCTTAAAATTTGATAAAATTAGGGTTTGATGACAATTAGGGTTTTATGTAATTGATATGTATCTATTGCAATTTATATGTCCAAGAGTGTAATTGAGTTGAAATAATGTTAAAAGGTTATGAAATTGTGACATGTATGTATGATGTAGATTATGTCATGTTTGGAAACGTATCATGCTTTGAGTATTGAATAAATACCTATATAGAATTATGTATTAATACATAGTTAAGGATGATATATAATGATAAATTGAAGAAATCTTGGGTTAATAAAAAGTGGTAGCTGACCTTAAATATGTTAAAGAGTTGCTTGTGACTTTACACATATATACACTTTTGGTGTAGATGGTATATATAATTGGCATAGTATAAAGTATATGAAGTACTTGAGTATGGTTTGAGCTAAAAACCATGTAAAGTAAGAAACTTAGCTTCACCTGATATATAATTTTCCTGGAGCTCATCAGCCACCTAAATTTATTAGTTCTAGAAATCCTGTAGTAGCAGAAGATTAGATGGAGAGAGTTGAGAGTACTATAGTGTTGTTCTCTATGAAAAATAAAGAGAAGGTAAAGTATGTTACCTACATGCTTAGGGTGATGCGAGGGTATGGTAGCACCTTGCGAAAATGTTTATTGATTAGGAAAGCTTGTCATGGGATGAGTTTAGGAGACTTTTTGATGAGGAGTACTGATGCGTTAAAAGTTTAAACCCCTAACTTCCTAGCAAGTGTACTAGTTCAAATTTATTAGGCCTGACTTTGTGGCAATGGTTAAGGGCCCAAACGAACTCGGATTTTTCCCCATAATAGCTTTTTGAAAAGCTTGAGATGTCCACTACAACTTCAGTGAAGACGACTTTGTCATTACAGAGCTCAAACATATTGAAAATCCTTGTTCTCGGTTGTAGGCAATACTCTCATTTCCCGTTTTTGCTCTAGCTGCTCATTCTTCTTTAGACTAAAGTCGAACCTCTGGCTAGTCCTTCATAAGTGTCGTTTTGGCTTGATTTCCATTGAAATCACATCAAAATCAACATTTCCTACGAAACCAAACATGAAAACCCGTGATCTCGAAATATCACATAATAAGGGTAAAATAGTCAAATCACCCTTAAAACTCTATAAATTGACCACGAAATTATACATGCAATTGACACTTATCACAACCCCCAACCAGCGTTTTGCTAGTCCCTAGCAAAATAAGCGAATTATTGGAATAAAAGAGGATCAAAACCTAAATGAAAATACAATTAAAACTAACACATTCACTAACTATCTAAACCACTTCTGTAGGTTGTCACGGTTGCATTTAGCGTATGCAACAAGCCTTTAAACCCCTAGGTGGCCCTAGTGGATGAGTTATAGTCTCGTAAGGGTTTCCAGCGATGCTACCCACAAACATCATTTACCGTATCCCTAAAAAAAATATAGTAAGCACATAAACACAATATTTAACTCGTACAATTGTCTCATGAACTACGACAATTAATTAATACACAACGTACTAACCTCATTCTCCTTAAAAGTATTTCAAAACAACACACCACTACTTTAGACTAAAGTCGAACCTCTGGCTAGTCCTCCATAAGTGTCGTTTTGGCTTGATTTCCATTGAAATCACATCAAAATCAACATTTCCTACGAAACCAAACATGAAAACCCGTGATCTCGAAATATCACATAATAAGGGTAAAATAGTCAAATCACCCTTAAAACTCTATAAATTGACCACGAAATTATACATGCAATTGACACTTATCACAACCCCCAACCAGCGTTTTGCTAGTCCCTAGCAAAATAAGTGAATTATTGGAATAAAAGAGGATCAAAACCTAAATGAAAATACAATTAAAACTAACACATTCACTAACTATCTAAACCACTTCTGTAGGTTGTCACGGTTGCATTTAGCGTATGCAACAAGCCTTTAAACCCCTAGGTGGCCCTAGTGGATGAGTTATAGTCTCGTAAGGGTTTCCAGCGATGCTACCCACAAACATCATTTACCGTATCCCTAAAAAAAATATAGCAAGCACATAAACACAATATTTAACTCGTACAATTGTCTCATGAACTACGACAATTAATTAATACACAACGTACTAACCTCATTCTCCTTAAAAGTATTTCAAAACAACACACCACTACTTTATCAACTTTTACATCCATTTCATTCACAAATCATCAACCAAACTTTTAGAATATATCTATGCGTGCATCCACATATACAAGTGACTGAAAACAAATTTTATAAACAAGTTCCCTAGACAAACCATTCAATTGTCCTCCCTTGATCTATTAGTGACAATGCTTCGACCCTAGATGTTATGAATTTTATGCTTATTATGTATCATGCTTAATAATATTTTTCTTTGCTGGTATTTTCTTTTATACATAATATTTCAAGGCTTTATTTGGTTTCCTTAGATTGTGAACTAGTCTTTTTACGTGAGCAATCGATACTTGTAATACCATTGCCCGGTTACTTAACTAATCACATACCTAAGGTGCTTTGCATACTCTTATCTCTAGTCACTTTTCACTCGAAGGTCACTCACAGTGGACATGCTAACCCCCAACCTACTCAGCAACTAAAACATTGGAGTAGTTGAAATTTTAATTCATGCCCTTGATGTTTTCTTCATCCGTATATGTATTCTATCTAAGGATCTAAGCAATGTGCAATTTCAACCATAGTTTAAACAATCATCAAGTCCATCTAAGGGTTTTTAGATTTGTCACTTGCATATATGAACACAACACACAAACAACTCTTTAAGTTTAGTCATCAACCATACATATCTCAAACCTGAAAATTTCAATTTTGTAGCATGTGTTTCTCCATACTTCTAAATCAAACAAAGCTAGCTTATCATATACCAATTGTTCATCATAGTTATGTATAATCATAGACATACAAGCTAATTCAACACACACACTAAAACAAAAATTATAAGATATCAAAAATTTGTCACTGATGTTGCCATTTATGCGATCTAGTTCTAACTTTTCCTCGCCCCCAACATAGCATTGACATTGTCCTCAATGGCGAATGAGAAAAGTAAAAAGTTAGAACTACTTCCCTTGTTTTATGTAGGTGTCCTTGCTTGCTTGTGCATTGGGATTTGAAACTCAAAAAAATTCTCCACAACCAATGCTAATAACAAAACAATTTCAAATAATATTGTTAGATTACATCAAGTGGATAAAAAAAAATTAAAACAAGAAAAACAAAGAATAAAGAAATATAAAGGATACAACTTGGGTTGCCTCCCAAGAAGCGCTTGTTTATAGTCTTTAGCTTGACTTAATAGTGGTATTCTTAGGCTGAATCATTCAATAAGGTGGAGACTTTACCTTTTCTCCATCAACTTTCTATATAATACTTCAACCGTTGCCCTTTGACCGTATATATACCTTTATCCTTGTGATTTACTTTCGTAACTTTTTTAGAATAGACTTTTGTGACAATGTACGGACCAGTACCTCGAGCTCTCAACGTTTGAGGAAAGGGTTGATATTGGGAGTTTGAGAAGAATCTTTTTTTACCACCATCAAGTTTGTTCTTTGTAGGTTGGTGGCCTCGCCATTTTTTAGGTTTTTATTGATCAATTTGAGCTTTGTCATTCTTAGGATTTATTCGTCCCTTACTCACTTCCACTTTATGACATGTCTCTTTTTCACTCGAGGAATTTACAGCTTTATACACTTTGAAGGTCACAGTCTCATTATCTACTCTTAATTTCAAAGTTCCTTCTCTCACATCAATTAGTGCCCCTCCAATGGCCAAGAAAGGTCTTCCAAAAATCAAAGGCATTTCAATATCTTCTTCCATATCCAACACAAGAAAATCTGCAGGAAATATAAATTTATCAACCTTTACCAACACATCTTCTACAATACCTCTTGGATACGTGATCGATCTATCCGCTAATTCTAAGGACACTGTGGTGGGTTATGGTTCTCCAAGTCCTAATTTCCTGAAAATAGACAAATGCATTAAGTTGATGCTTGCCCCTAAATCACATAAAACATTAAAGAAAGAAATTGAACCTATAGTGCAAGGGATAGAAAAACTTCGTGGATCTTTGAGCTTTGGAGGTAACTTATTTTGGAGAATGGCAGAACACTCCTCTGTAAGTTTGACTGTCTCATGCTCCTCCAATTTCCTTTTATTATATAAGATCTCCTTTAGAAATCTTGCATAACTTGGCATTTGGAGCAAGGCATCTGCAAAAGGAGTATTAATGTGAAGTTTCTTGAATATCTCCAAAACTTTTGCAAATTGCTTGTCTAATTGCCTCTTCTTGTATGCAAGAGGAAAAGGAGGCTTGATCTCTATTGGCTTTTGCGCCACCTCTCTTGCCATTAGTTCAACTTCTTTGGCTTCTTTGGCTTCTTTAGGCTTTCCTTCCTCAGGACCTTTCAGTTCTTTCCCACTTCTAAGTGATATAGCTTTTACATGTTCCTTAGGGTTTGTCTCAGTATCACTTGGTAGTATGCCTTGTGCTCTCCGAGCGACTATATTTGCCAATTGTCCTATTTGTACCTCAAGGTTTTTTATGGATGCTTCTTGGTTCTGAAATCTTGTTTCAGCACTATTGATGAATTTTGTCATGAGTTCCTCTCGATTAGATTTCTTTTCTTGAGGTTGAAACCCTGGTGGTGGTTGCTTCATTGAATTCTGATTACTCTACGAAAGATTATGATGATTTCGCCACCCAGGATTGTATGTGTTGGAGTATGGGTTGTTCTGTTGAGGCTTACAAAAATTACCCATAAAATTAGCACTTTCAGAAGAGTACATGAATGGGTTACCTACTTGACAATCAATGCTCGCATGACCCCCTCCACATAAGTCACAAACTACGCTATTTGCTTGCATGACTGCCATTGTATCGATTTTCTTATTCAACACTTCTATTTGGGCAGCCAATGTATTGAATGAATCCACTTCATGTATTCCCACAGCTCTCCTTGGTGCTCTATCAGTTTGCCATTGGTAACTATTGGAAGTCATTTCATCTAACAGCTTGAATGCTTCCTCTAGTGTCTTCCTCATAAAGTTACCTCCTACAGCTACATCAATTAAAGTACGATTAGTAGGCATTAAACCATTATAGAAAGTTTGTACCTGAAACCATATGGGCAATCCATGGTGGGCATTTTCAAAGTAGTTCCTTGTATCTCTCTCATGCTTCATATAATGACTCTGTGTCATACTGCATGAAAGTTCAGAAATAGTTTAAATAATAGATTATGATCAGGAAATAAATTAAAATAGGAAAACAATAACTAATACAATATACACATATAGAAATGGAAACAATATAGAGATATATACAGAAACAGAAACAGAAGTAGTTATGAACTTATAAGATAGGAAACTTACAAATGCAGTGACAAAATACAACGTACCAAATAGTATATGTAGAACTTATTAATATACTTAATAAGTTATCTAAATAGTAAGAATGCACATAACAGAACTATAATGGATGTACAGTTAAATAGAAAGTAATTAGAAGGAAACAAATGATAAACTATTATGCATAATATACATTACATGACATGGCATGCCGACTTAATATTTTCAAATAAAGGGATCAAGGGATCCATATGCATCAGTTTTCAGTGTCATAGCTTAATATCCAAGTTAGTTAGTAAAGGTGAATTCAAAGGGGCATCTATGGGATTTCAGCTTTTTGACTGCAGTCAGATTGGTTTATTTTCAACTCACTAGCAATTCGCTGGTCTACTTCAGCCCACATGACCAACATGTCAAATCTCTGTTTTCATCAGTCTGATCAGCACAGGAGGTATCTTCAGATACACAGAGATTTCATATATATATGACATTCAGTATTTTCAGTATTTTAAGATCTTCAAATCCCAATAATTTTTTACTAAAACTAGTTTTCAGAAAAATATTTTCAATAAATTGGCCTAAGGGCTCAGTTATGATTTTCAATTTCACTAAATATGATTTCAACATACCTCATAGCATGTCATCTGTGTTATAAGAGCAAACAAAACAAAGAAATTATTAAACAAGCTGATAACTAGTAATACAGACAAAATATGAAATGTCAGAGAGATAAGTATGTACAGAATATTTTATATATATAACAGCATGAACAGGTTTATAGAATAAACTATGACAGAACAATAAATGAGCCAAAAAATAGAATAATAAATATCAGAAAGAGAACTTAGTAAGTTAAGTTGCACCGCTCAGATTTCTCTTCATATTAGGTTATTTACATATACTTATATACGTATTTACGACACAACGTGAGACAGTGTTTGAACAATAAGTGAAGCTAGAGAGGAATACACTATAAGAACATAAATGAATTAAGTTGATTATATCAAATAAGTAGTCAGACTAACTATAAACAAAGTAAAGTCTATTAAACTAGTAGTCAAATGAGCAGTAATGAAATCGAAAGAGTAAGAAAACATTAAAGAAAGAAAACAGAGAATAAGATAAGAGAAGAACCTATTAGGCCGGTAAAGAACTTAGTTAAGTTCACCAATTTAGTAGCTAGCCAGTGGCATTTCAGCTTAGAGTCTACCCGAGAGCAGAGGTAGGAGATGTTTACTAAGTGATTTGTCACTCATCCCCTGTAGTTTCCTTCTCCATGCAGGTTACGTTAGGGAGCTGCACTTAGAGTGTGGGATGGTTGAAAAGTAGGATACAGCTTGAGCGAGTTCTTACCTGATGTTTTTAGTTTTGTATATATATGTATATATGTATCAAGTTTTCAGTAGATAGCATGTTGGCTCGCATGCTTTGTATTGCTCATACATATGGGACGTAAAATATCATTTATAATTTTCAAACACTAGTTCTTAGTAATAAAATATGAATTTTGTTCAGGATACTGTACAGTGGGTTTTCTTTGGCATACCATCATGCTTTATGTTTCGGACAATGCATAATTTACTAAAGTAGTTTGTGCAGGTCTCCTACTGTATGTACTAATAAAGGTTTCATTTTCCAATACAATATAATAAAATATTATTATTTTGATAATATTTATGTAATATAGTAGCAGGAGTACATATGATAGTGGGGTCATACATTGTTGGTATTAGAGCATGTTTTGAGCCTTCAGGGTGAGTTCTGAGCAAATGTTTTTAGAAAATGTTTTTTAATACGTATTTTTTTCTAAATTGCATGAGTAGAAAGCTAGTGTATCCCTACAACCAAAGCTCATGTCTCCCTCAGTGTAAGTATCTCAGTAGCAGATTCTATTTAGATCTCAGATTTTGTTTCTTTGTCAAGTGATCTTAGATATAAGACTCTAGCCCCCTAGAGTTATAGAACAGTAATTTAGTAGCCCATTCAAAACTGTAAGAGATAGGAAGAGGATCCTAAGAAGCTCTAGAGTCTTAGAGAGCAGAGGATTTAAAAAGAGATGGTCAGAGATATGATAAGAAAAGATATTTTGCAATTGTTATTGTCAGAGGGCAGTAAAAGTTAAGAAAAGGTAGTGACCAGTTACTCGAGATTTGGCTATTGTCAAAGGGTCGAGTTTGACATTTAAGACAAAGGAATTTCAAAAGCTTATCAGTGGAGATAGTTAAGAGATATTAGTTAAAAGAAGAATGTCAGAAGCTTATCAAATGCTAGTTAGGAAGGATAATGTATGTAGCTTGTCAGAAAGAAACCATCAGGGCTAGTAAATTATCCTAAGTCAGATATAGATTGATCGAGTTCAGAGATATAAATAGTAAATACCAGATTCAGAGAGAGATTTCCTCCCCTGTTTAATTGTTAGAAATTTCGTAATTTCCAGATTTGTTTTTAATAAGGGGAAAGAGTTTTCAGTTAACATAAAAAGGACAGCAAGGGCTAAAAGAAGAGACAGTTATCAGGTACTAAATGGGTTATTATCAGAGGTCAATATAAGAGGCAAAAACTTAAAGCCTGAGACAGAATATCAGAGATTCAGAGAGACTTTATTTTATATATAGTTTGTCAGTGGTTTACTAGCTTTCTAGATTCAGTAAGTTCAGAGATCCATAAATAGTATAAGTCTGACTAAAGATGGTATCAGTATGATAAACAGAGAAAGAGAAGAGATTGTAGTAACTTGTAAGAAGAGAATTGTATGATGTTGTCAAGGGTAGTTACGCAAAGCCAGTTTGGTATAGTTCTCAAAGGCCAGAGATGATTCAGTATTAAAGACAGGGTTCAAAGACAGATTTAGTAGGTGTCAGAGATTCAAAGAGAGAGAAAAATTGTCTTAGCTCCAATTTGTCAATAGCTTACTAGCTCTTTAGATTTTTATGGGTCTAGGAGATTAACAGTGACAATTGACTAGTTAGAGACATCCAAGGATACCATATATCTTCTTAGTATGATAGACAGAGAAAGAATCAGACATGCAGCTCACTTATTCAAAAGAGATGTTAGGGTTTAGTAAAACCCTTTTGAGTTACTATTGAATAGAGACAGTTTGACCTAAACAGATTTGAGAGATTAGCTGAGAGAGGTAGAATTAAGGATAAAGGAAAATAATCAGATTGAGGATAGAAGAAAACAACCAAATTTAGAGAGAAAGAAGAAGCAACAATTCAGAAAAATAGAAAGAATCTATAGATCAGCCTCAATTATTAGAAAAGTGACACTATGAGCTTCTTTTCTCCAAAGATTTAGTAAGGATATGAAGAAAACCTTGAGATCAAGGATAGAGTTCAAAAGATCTGCATATTTTTTATATTAGAAAGAATTTTTTAGAATCAACATGCTTTAAGCTCAGTAGAGAGGGAAAGACAGATATGAAGAGCAAGGTCAAGAAACTAATTCAAGGAAAGAACATGAGAAAGAAAAGCAGTTAATTGAAAAAGTAGAGAAGACTCAGAGAGAGATTTGTGTCCAGCATGTGCTAGATGTAGCAGGAGACATCTAAGAAGGTGTATTTGGTTAGTCAAGATATTATTTCAGCTGTAGCCAATCAAGACACAGGATTTCAAAGTACTTTGAAAAAAAGGTAAAATAGATCCCATTAGAGTTTAGTCCCACTGAGAGATAAAGCAGATTCCACCTAAGAAGGTTAGATACAGTCAAAGGAATAACGAGATCGAATCAGAGCTCAGATAGTAAGACAAGAACAAATAAGAATTTTCTTATGTGCAGATTTGGGGCGGTATCTTCTTCATGATACCTTTCTTGATGACTGATGGCAATATCATTCATGTTTTTCATTCAGAAAAGTAGAGAGATTTGGGTCAGTCTCCAGCATGGCAAATAATAGTACCAATGCTCCATTGACAGAGGATGACATAATGAGAAATGATCAGGGAGCTATTAAGATAAGAGACAAAGAGAGGTTGATTCATACTCGAGGTTAGATTAATCACTATCAAGTTACTGTTTGAAATGACCATAAGCAATGATTCTTTGGGTAAACACAGAGTAAAGACAGATGATCAAAGAAAGAGGAAAATGTTAGACTTCAATGAGGTAATGATTGTTTTGGGGTTTAAGAAACAAAGTTCAAGACAAGTGAATCAGAGTACGCAGTAGAAGCCAGAAAGATGGTAAGTAAAGTCTTGCTAAGAGACTAGCATTGAGAGAGACAAGAGTTCATAGGGGTATTCCTAAAAACTTACCTCGATTTATCTCAATAAGAAAGAGATTTCAGAGATAGTTTTTAGAAGACTTATTGAGATTGCCTCTAGAGAGTAAGAAAGTTTATGAAAACAGTAATAAGCTTCAAGATATCTAGATAAGAAATTCAGCAATTTCAGTTGATCAGACAGAAAAAAAGATGAGACAAGCTTGAAATACCAGAAGAATTGTTCACATATGAAGCTCCAAAAGATAGAGTAGTAAGTGTGAGAAGAATTTTCTAATATACCTTCAATAAGAAGAAGAGGAATTCTATAAAGACTGTAGTGAATTTTAAAAGAAGTAAGAAAGAAAAAAAGAATCGGATTCAGCAAATCAGACAGAAAAAAAGACAAGCCAAGCCCAGGGCCATCAATAGAGCCACTCAGACATGAATTTTTCACATGAGAAGGATACCTTGGATAAAGTATGGTGGCAAAGAGTCGAAGAGATTCCTAGAGTTTCCTTAAGAGAGTACAGTTTGAGCTTGAAAGAGTTTCCCCTAGTATAGTTTAGAAAAGGAATTTTGGGGATGGAATTTTTATTAGAGGGGGTGAATGTAATAGCTCGATGTTAGAATGGTCTTTCAAAGCCTTGAATCGAGGTTAGAAGAGAAATTTTTCAGTCAGAGTTCAGCTTTAGTAAGTTATGGGGTAAAGTAGTCTTTTTAGTGGCTTTATATGTAGCTTGTGGAAGGAGCACGACCATGCGTCTTTGGACACATGCTCATGTGTCCGTTTCTCTTCATGCACGCCTGTGCATGCTCGCTAATATTTAAAGTTAGATTTTTTTCTCTGCCTATTTCAGCCAATTTCTTATCTATTTTTCCTTTCCTTTCTCTCTAGCTAACCTTAATCAATTGAGAGAGAGATTAGCTAGTTTTTAGCAATCAATCCAGTTAAGATTTAGCCATAGATAGAGAGATTGAAGTCATTTGTAGCTCCAAGTAAGCATTTCTTTACCTTCTTCTCTGTTTCCACGGTTTATATTTCTTTAGATGGGTATATTCAACTATAGAAGCATGTTTTCAGTTTACTAGCATGTTTATGAGATAGTGATGATGAATAGATGAAAGATTTGAAGTTAGAAGCATGTTTAGTTCCCTTTATGCATGTGTTTGTATTTAAGGGCTTAGAAAGGTGTTAGTTGATTTGGTTGTGAATGATAGGGAAACTATGTTAATAATAGTGTATGTTGTATGTATATATGTTAGAATAAGTTTAATTGAAGTTTGATAGAGAGTTGAGTTGAGATTTGGTAGTGACTCTGCGTGTTTCAGCCACGGTTACCAAAACAAAGCAGAACACACACCCCATGCATTTTTGTTTTAGTAGAGTCACGATCGTATATGCAAGTCATGCACAACTGGATTATAATAGGGTCAAGATCGTGCACTTGAGGGTTATGGTCGTACGTTAGCAAAAGAGAAGAATGAAGCAAAATCTCAAGAAGCTAGCACAGTTAGGCTACACGACTAGCACACGGCCCATATACCTTCATACATGCCCATACGTCCAATAGTACACGCTCGTGTGCTTAGTGAAAATAAGAGAGGAAACAGAAGATTATGAATAGGAATAAGTATAAAAAAGGAAGAGACATAGAGAATCCACATAATTGTATATGCAGAACTTATTAATATCCTTAATAAGTTATTTAAACAATAAGAATACACAAAACAAAATTATAATAGAAGGAAAGAAATGATAAACTATTATGCATGATATATATTACATGACATAGCATGTCAACTCATTATTTTCAGATAAAGGGATCTAGGGATCCATATGCATAAGTTTTCAGTGTCATAGCCCGATATCCAGGTTAGTTAGTAAGGTTGAATTTGAGGGGATATTTGTAGGATTTCAGCTTTCTAACTGCGTTTAAATTGGTGTATTTTCAGACTGGTCTGAAGACTAGTATGGTATATATTTCAGCTTACTGGCAATTCGTTGATCTATTTCAACCCACATAGCCAAGATGTCAAATCTCTGTCTTCATTAGCCTGATCAATATAGTAGGTATTTTCGGATACACAGATATTTCAAATACATATGATATTCAGTATTTTCAGTAGTTTAAGATTTTCATATCCTAACAGTATTTTAGTAAAACTAGTCTTCAGAAAGATGTTTTCAATAACTTGGCCTAAGAGCCTAGTTATGATTTTCAGTATCACTAAACATGATTTTAACATACCTTATAGCATGTCATCTGTGGCATAAGAGTAAACAAAATAGAGAAATTATCAAACAAGCTGATAACCAGTAATACAGACAAAATATAAAATGTCAAATAGATAAATATGTACAGAATATTATATATATAACATGATGAATAGCTTTACAAAATAAACTATGACAAAACAGTAAATAAGCCAAAGAACAAGATAATAAATATTAGAAAGAAAACTTAGTAAGTTAAGTTACACCGCTTAGATTCCTCTTCATACTGGGTTATTTACATATACTTATATACGTACTTACGACACAACGTGAGGCAGTGTTTGAACAGTAAGTCAAGCTAGAAAGGAATACACTATAAGAACATAAATGAATTAAGTTGAGTATATCAGATGAGCAATCAACTAATTATAAGCAAAGTAGAGTCTATTAATCTAGTAGCCAGATGAGTAGTAACGAAATAGAAACAGAGTAAGAAAACATTAAAGAAAGAAAGCAGAGAATAAGATAAGAGAAGAAACTATTATGCTAGCAGTGAACTTAGTTAAGTTCACCAGTTTAGTAGTTAGCCAGTGGTATTTTTGCTTAGAGACTATCCAAGGGAAGAGGTAGAAGATGCTTACTAAGTGATTTATCACTTATCCCCTATTGTTTCCTTTTTCTTACAAGTTACATTGGGAAGTTGAGCTTGGAGCATGGGATGGCTGAAAAGTGGGATACAGCTTGAGCGAGTTCTTACCTGATGTTTTCAGTTTTGTATATGTATGTATATATATATCCAGTTTTTAACAGATAGCATGTTGGCTCACATGCTTTGTATTGTTCATGCATATGGGACGTACAATATCATTGATAATTTTCAGACACTAGTTCTTAGTAATAAAATATGAATTTTGTTCAGGATACTGTATAGTGGGTTTTCTTTAGCATACCATCACGTTTTATATTCCATACAAGGCATAATTTAGTAAAACAATTTGTGTTAGTCTCCTACTGTATATACTAATAAAGGTTTCATTTTCCAATACAATATAATAAAATATATCATTTTGATTATAATTTACGTAATATAGTAACAGTAGTACATACAGTTTTTAGGTCCTTCAAGATACCAACAACCTGGACATAGATTGTCAAAGTACCCAGTTGTTGAAGGAGTAGGTAGAGGTACTCTTGGTTCAGCAGGCAAAGGTAGTAAAGCAAGGAGAGGTGGTACCAGTGCACCTAGAGAAGGTACTAGTCCTTTAAGTGGAGGTAAAGCCAAAGTATTCGTAGTCATGTGAGATCAGACAAAGACTAGTCCGTATGCAATTAATTGTTAGTCACTTTTCCTTGATACTCCTATTTATGTGTTGATTGATTGTGATGTCACACATAGCTTCATATCCAAGAAGGTAATAGAGAGTTTAAAGTTGACCCTTAGTATGGTAAATAAGAGTATATGTATTAAGATGTCAAATTGTGGTATAGTCCTGAGTGACCGGATACTGATAAATCAAGAGATAGAGATTATAGGTAGAAGATTGAGGATAGATTTGATCATATTGGAGTTAGTTAATTTTGATATAATCCTAGGCATGGATTTTCTAAATAGATATCGGATAAAGATAGATTATAGGAGAAAAAAGATTAAACTACAGTTAGGCTTTGATCAGTTTGTATTTGGAGAGGGGAGAGTAAAAACCATGTTTATTTCTTGTTTACAAGCACGGAGACTTTTCAGTAATAATTATGTCGAGTACTTGGCTAATGTTGTATGTAGGAGTATAGTTAAGCCAAGTATCAAAGAGGTACTAATAGTGAAGGAGTTTTTTTTATGTGTTCTTAAAGGATTTACCAAGGTTACCTCCTAAGAAGGAATTAGAATTTTGTATTGAGCTGCTTTATAGAACGGCTCCTATTTCTAAAGCTTCATATCATATGGCTTTAGTAGAACTTCAAGAGCTAAAGAAGCGACTTTAAGAGTTGATTAATAAGAAATTCATTAGACCAAATTGCTCACCATAGGGTGTTTCTATTTTATTTGTAAAAAAGAAAGATGGATCATTGAGGATGTGCATAGACTACAGAGAATTGAAAAAGGTAAAAGTTAAGAATAAGTATCTATTACCTGAGATTGATGATTTATTTGATCAGTTGAGTGGAGCTGCAGTGTTAGCCAAGATTGACTTGAGATCTGGGTATCATCAAGTGGGAGTAGCAGAGAGAGATGTAACCAAAACGGCTTTTAAGATGAGATAAGGTCATTATGAGTTTGTGGTGATATTTTTCGGATTAACGAATACTCTTACTGTGTTTATGGATTTGAAAATTTGAGTTTTCCAAAACTGTCTAAATAGATTTATGGTTGTATTTATCGATGACATCTTGGTCTACATAAGGAGTATAGAGGAGCATAAGAAGCATTTGAGGTTTATTATGCAAAGACTAAAAGATCGTCAACTTTATGTCAAGTTCAGTAAGTATGAGTTTTGGTTGAGCAGCGTGTCTTTTCTTGGACATATAGTTTCAATAGTTGGAATTTTTGTGGACCCAAGTAAGATAAAGGTTATTTTGAGTTGGCTAAGGTCAATGACACCTAAAAAGGTGAGGAGTTTTTTTACGTTAGCTAGTTACTACAGAAGATTTATTGAAAGATTTTTTAATATAGCGAGACCATTGATTGCTTTAACTCAGAAAAAGGTTTTATTTCCATGGACTGAGGAGTGTGAAGAGCAATTTAAGAGTTAAAATAAAGGTTGACCAGTGCTCTAGTGTTGGTTTTGTCTCAGAAGGGCATTGGCTATGAGATTTATACGGATGTTTCCTATTAGGGGATTAGACTAGTGTTGATGCAGTAAGGTAGGGTAATTGCCTATACCTCTAAATAATTAAAGAATTATGAGTTGAGATAAGTTACTCATGATCTAGAGTTAGCTGCAGTGGTGTTTGCTTTAAATATTTGAAGACATTACTTGTATGGTGTCAAATGTTGCATATATTCAAATCATCAAAGTCTCAAGTATTTCTTCACCCTAAAAGAATTAAATATGAGACAGAAGAGATAGTTAGAGCTGGTGAAGGATTATGATTGTGAGATTCATTATTACTCGGGTAAAGCTAATGTGGTAGCTGATGCATTGAGCAGGAGAGTAGCTTTATCCATGATTTCACTTCAAAGGGAGTTACAATATGAGATTACCAGAATGGATATTAAGATAGTGACAATCAGTTTCTCCAGACTTTAGATTATGTTTATGATACTTGATGATGTCAAGGCTAGTCAGATGTCAGATATCAGATATATGAATTTAGAGTATGGTACAGAGGGTCTTTAAGGGTACAGCACTAGATTTTAAGGTCAGAAATGAGATTTTAAGGTTTAGAGACAGTTTTTATGCTAGAGGATACAGATTTGAGATAGAGAATTTTATCGAAGGCTTATAATACTGTTTATTCAAGTTGCTCCTAAATTTATTAGTTCTTATGAGATCTTAAAGAGAATGGTCAAAGTTGCTTACAGATTAGCCCTTCTAGCTAGCTTGGACAAGATTCACAGTGTGTTTCATGTGTCTCAGCTAAGGAAATATGTGAGACATCCTTCTCATGTGTAAAAGTTCAAGACCAGGAATTGTCAGATGATTTAAGATACCTTTGGTTAAAGTTCTGTGGAGAAGTTAGTGACTCAAGAAAGCCACTTAGGAGGTTGAGATTGAGATGAGAGAGACACACCCAGAGTTGTTTAGCTAATTCTAGGGATGAAATTTTTTTAAGGGGGGAGAGTTGCAATAGCCTGAAAGTTAAATTATCTTTTTAGGCTTTAAAATCCAAGGTAAAAGTGAGGTTTCTTGATACAAAGTATATTTTAGAAAGTTCAGAGGTAGAAGAGTCATTTAAAAGCCATTTGTGGCTAGTACATGAGTCTTCTTAAGAGAATATTCTATATATGATGCGAATGAGAGGAAATTGAGATTTCCATGAGACACACGACCATGTGTCGTGTTATTTAGTCATATATACCTTTTTATTTTTCAGCCGCATAGTTCCCAGCTTTCATTTTCTTTTTCTCCTTGTTTTTCTAGTGAACCCTAGAGTTGAGAGAGATCAACTAGCAGCTTAGCTTTATATTAGAGATCTGAAAGCCCTTGGAGAGAGAAAATGTAAGACACCTCAAAAGGGTAACTGTTCACTGCTTAATATAAAATAATGATAAATAAATAAAGAAAATATGGTTAATAATACCCAACCGAAATGCTTAACTGAACTGAAACATCGCAGTGGAAAAACTCATGGTATAAATGTATACATACATATACATGCCCAAATAAAAACTGTATTATATAAAAATATTCGCGGAAAAACATATACGTGTGCATACAAATAAACTAAAGCATAATGGATCCCAGACGGCAGCCAACCTCTCCTCCCAGCTCCCAAAACTTACCTGCAAAAGAAAGGAAAGTAGGGGGTGAGTAATAAAATCACTCAGTAAGCACTTCATATCCTCTGACCCTAAACCAACCCTTCTCGAAGGATTGCCACCTCAACTCAAACAGAACAGGCTCAACTGACATCATACTCTGGCATTCTCATCTTTTCTGATTGGATACTATCTCATATCGGATCGTAAAATACGTAAACAACCTAGAGTGAAGAGTAATCCGAGCGGTCAAACTTGACTCACTAAACTCTTACTGCTGATACTCATAAACTGTACTGTTCTGATCTGTTACTGTTTTCTGAAGTTCACGTGGCTTATCATGTTCTGATGTTCTGTTGTTCGTGTCTTTTACACATTATTTCATGTTCTGTTCATTTACAGTTTCTTACTGTCTTATCATTTTCTGAATGATATGCTGATGTGTCATATAATCATGACATGATATGATAACATGCTGAAATCATAACTAGGCCTGGGCCTGGATACTGAAAATAGTTTTCTGAAAACAATTCATGAAAACTGCTGTTGGATCCAATGATCCCATATCTGAAAATCATATAAAGCTTTATCTGAAAGCTGTACTGAAAACTGTGTACCCTGGGGTACATGCTATGCTGAAAACTGTGCTGCGTAGACTGATGAATACAGGGATTCGACACTCTGGCCATGTGAGTTTCCTCTGCAAACACGTGCCACAAACTGTATGGCCCACGTGATGCCATCAGACCTGGGCCTGGAAACTGATCTGAACTGAGCGCCTCGCGCTATAACTACATCTGATCCTGAGATCAGGAAACCTAAACTGCTAACTGAGCAACCTGGCACATGCCGATACATAGGGTTAGTAATGAGCATATAGCTTCTGGTGTCATGGATGCTGAAACTCACAAGTGTCCCCTCGTATTCACCCCTGGAATCTATGTTTTACATCTGAAAACATGAATTCAGATCCTTGGATCCATTTCTGAAAACACTGTATAGCATGTCGTGCTATGCTGTATGTATGATGTATCATGTATTCTTATTTGAGCTCGTTTTACTGTTTTCTATCCATTGGATAGGATTTACTGTGCACATTTATCATTTCTTTCTTATTTTTCTCATTTCTGCCTGATGCACGGGCGTGCGTGTCATGTGCACGGGCGTGCATAAGCTTGCACGGGACCGTGACCCAAATCGTGCGTGTGGTCGTGCAAGGTTTTGGAATTTCAAGCAATATTCTCATTTTCTCTTGGTGCACGGGCGTGTATCAACTATGCACGGTCGTGACCCCTCAAATTAGGTCATGCACGGGCACGTAAACATCGCCGTGACCATACAGATAACGCAGTATGCACGTGCGTACGCCTCGGGTGCATGGGCGTGCGTCCTGCTCTGCACTTCCATGACCGCCTGGAATCAACTCGATTCCGGCCAAAATCGCATACCAAATGCAAATTAAACATAATTCACATGCACAACACTTCAAATAGGCATAATAACACTTCCAGCAACTTCAAATCTCAAGCAAATCATTCAACCCAAACTCAAAAGCATATATAAACATATATTCTCACTCATCACATGCATATAAGCATCAATCATCATCATAATCATCTCAAATCATCATCAACACACAAGGAAAGCATCACAAGCATGCTGGAAACAAATCTCATGCCTCAAACAAGCATCAAACATACTGAAAACGCAAGGGAAAGAGGAAGGAAGCACCTACCTCTAGACATGTTTTCTCTCTCAAGAAGAACACAAGATCAAACCAGATTGGAAGGTCCTGGAAGCTGCTCTCCACTTCTAGGGTTGAGGTTCTCTGAAATTGAAAGGAAACTTTGGGTGAAAAATGAGTTTGGAAACGGATAAGCTCAACTTAAAACTGAGACAGCTGAAAAAACGGGCATGCACGGGCGTGAACCTCTCATGCACGGTCGTGCATCCCGAGAAAATTACAAAAATGCTATTTTCCCGCGCTCGCATGTAAATCCTCCCAAACGGATCCATGCACAAGCCACCAAACTCAAGAAAAACTCCCCTTTCACCCCAAAACTCTCTCGCAACCCTAGAAAACTCAGAAATCTCAAACTGACCCCGAACTTGGGATGTTACAATCTCTCCCTCTTATAAGAATTCCATCCTCGGAATTACCTGAAAAGCTTGAGATAACGATTCATAATCTCAGATTCACGTGGACTCTTTGAAACTCTGATTCCTCCACAGAACTCTGACCAAAGGAATCTCTTTATTTCTCAACACTTTAACTCTTCTGTCTATGATCTGAACTGGCATCTCCTGATAACTCTGATCCTCAGCCAATTCCAACTCTAGAAGCTCTAGCACATGAGAAAGATCTCTGATGTACTTTCTCAGCTGAGACACATGGAAACATCGTGGAATCTGTCCATACTGGCCGGTAAAACTAACTTGTAGGCAACCGGGCCGACTCTCTCCAGGATCTCATAAGGTCCAATGAACCTAGGGGCCAACTTGCCCTTCTTGCCAAATCTTAAAACATGACGATAAGGAGCAACTTTTAGGAACACGTAGTCCCCAACCTCAAACTCTAACTCCTTACGCCTCACATCTGCGTAGCTCTTTTGGCGATCCTGGGCCTGTTTCATTCTCTACCTGATTACCCTGATCTGCTCGATCATCTGTTGAGTCATCTCTAGACCCACTACTGCTAATACTGAGTCTCTCTCCCCAATCTCATCCCAATGCAAGGAAGATCTATACTTTCTGCCATAAAGTGTCTCAAATGGGGCCATCTGAATAGTCGACTGGTAACTATTATTATATGCAAACTCCATCAATGGCAACAAATCAACCCAACTGGTCTGGAAGTCTAAACAATACGCTCTAAGCATATCTTCCAGAATTCGATTCACCCTCTCTGTCTGACCATCTGATTGAGGATGATAAACTGAACTGAAATGCAAATGAGTCCCAAATGCTCTCTGTAAACTCCTCCAGAAAGCTGACAAGAATCTGGAGTCACGATCTGACATAATAACTCTGGGAACTCCATACAGTTTGACTATCTCCCTAACATATAACCGACTCAACTGATCAGTCGACATGTCATCTCTGACTGGAAGAAAATTGGCTGATTTACTCAATCTATCTATACAAACAGATTCTCTTTCCTGGTCAAAGCTGTCAAAGGTCTTGCCAAGCTGGAAAACCCCTGAATAAATCGTCTGTAGTAGCCTGCCAAACCCAAGAAACTACGGACCTCTCAATTGTACTCGACTCGGCCAAGTCAGAATCACCTCAACCTTAGCTGGATCCACTGACAAACCCTCAGCTGATATCATATGTCCCAAGAATACCACACTGTCTAGCCAAAATTCACACTTGCTGAATTTGGCATACAACTGTCTATCTCTCAATCTCTGCAACACAAATCTGAGATGATCCACATGCTCCTCTACACTCCTCGAATAAATCAGAATGTCATCGATAAACACAACAACGAATCTATCGACACAATCATGGAATACTCGGTTCATCAAATCCATGAACACCGCTGGAGCATTCGTCAACCCAAATGGCATCACTACAAACTCATAGTGGCCATATCTGGTCCTGAAGGCAGTCTTTGGCACATCTCTGTCAGTAACACTGACCGGGTGGTATCCTGACCTTAAATCAATCTTCGAAAAGACTGATGCCCCACTGAGCTGATCAAATAAGTCATCTATCCTCGGCAACGGATACTTATTCTTTACTGTGGCCTTATTCAACTCTCTATAATCGATGCACATCCTCATCGACCCGTCTTTCTTCTTTACAAACAGGATGGGAGCACCCCACGGTGAACAACTTGGTCGGATGAATCTCTTCTCTATCAGCTCTTGTAACTGTTTCTTCAATTCCTGAAGTTTTGCGGGAGCCATTCTGTAAGGAGCTTTCGAAATCGAAACTGTCCCTGGGAGCAACTCAATACTGAACTCAAACTCTCTCTCTGGCGGTAACATCGATAACTTATCTGGAAACACATTAGGAAACTCGCAGACGACTGCCACCTACTCAACACTAGGCCCACTCACATCTTTGCAAACCACATTAGCTAAGTAACCAATACAACCCTTACTTAGCATCCTCCTGGCCTGAACACACGAGATCAACATGGTCTCCACTCTACCCTCTCCAAAAACAAACTGATCAGGGCCTAAGTGAAGCCTAACTTTTTTCTTCTAACAATCGATCTCCGCCCCATACCTCGCCAAGAAATCCATGCCTAAGATCATGTCAAAATCACTCAACTCCAACATGATCAAATCTATCATCAGACATCCACCCATGATCACTATCTCCTGATCAAATAACAACTGGTCACTATACATCACCCCTCCATCTGGAACCTCTATACACACATAGTTCTCAGCCACGCTAGGGGTCAATTCTAATCTCTTAACTACCCCTCTAGAAATAAAACTATGGGTGGCACCACAATCAATCAAAACAAACAAAGGAGTGTCAAAGAAGAACAAGTGACCAGTCACAGCATGTGGAGTAGCCTCTACCTGCTCCTGCCCCATGGCATAAACTCTAGCTCGACCTCCACCTCCACCTGAAGTCCCTGCACCTCCTCCTGGTGCACTGGCTCTGCCACTACGATGACGATCAGCCCCTCCAGCTGAACTGCCTCCACCTCTGAAGAAGCCTCCTCTGTCTCTACCAGAACCAGGCCTACTGGAACCTGCTCCTCCTGCTCCCCCTGGTCCACCTCTCACTGGACACTCAGATATCTTATGCCCCGGCTGACGACATCCGAAACATACCGGCTAACCAATCAGGCACTCTCCACTGTGCCTCTTGCCACATCTAGGACACACTAGTGGCTGACCTCCTGTCCTCTGACACTGAGTACTCTTGCCTGATTTCCTCTGTTGCATGGGCCTCTTGCCTCTATCTCTGTCACTATCTCTCTCAGGCTGTCCAGAATACATACTCATCCTCTGCAGGCACATCTCTGATCTGGTAGCTCTCTCTAGAGCGTCACTGAATCTCTGCGGGGGATGGTCTCTTGTCAGAACATCTCTGGCAATGGCTGGATGCAACCCATAAATAAATTTCTGTACCCGACCAGCCTTTGTACCTGCTAAACTCGGAGCAAATCTGGCCAAAGCATTAAACCGAATAGTATACTCTCTAACCGAACTCGAGCCCTGCTACAACTCAATGAACTCCTGAGCTCTAGCATACATGGTCCCTGGGCTCCTGAATTCACTCTCAAACATTGCCCGAAACTCTTCCCAAGATAAGGACTCCTCATCCACTGTAGTCCTCGCGAGATTCCACCAAGACCTCGCGTCACCTCTGAACATGAAGACTGCATATCTGACCCTCTCCCGATCAGACATGGTGAATAGGCCAGTCACACTCTCAACCGCTTCTATCCACTCCTCAGCTGCAGCCGGATCTCTACTGCCCACAAACTTGGGAGCCTGGTGAATACCGGGTAAATTGTAAATGGGATGAACTCACTCTAAACCACTGGTGCTAACTGTACCAAACCCAAAACTCTGCCCCTGATACTGCTGATACTGACCCATATCTGGCCACTGACCACCTATCTGCTCATGATAACCCTGTCTCTGAAACTCAGGCTGACTTCTTCTTGGCCTCTGATAGGCATCCTCTCTAGCTGGCATCTCTCTGTCATACCCTTGCTCATCGCCTCTGACAGGCTGCTGAGGTCTTTCTCTCATCATTTCTCTGAAGATCTGTCTGACATCCTCTGCCCCAAGGGCACCACGGGCGACTTGCGATCCCCTTCTACCACTACCACTACCACTACCACTACCACTAGACTGCCCAACTGAAGCACTATCCTCATCCTCGGACGATCTAGGAACACGGGCTCTCATATCTGAAGAATCACAGAACATTAGGGTCAACCAAACAAAACAGATACTACCGTACTTACACTGAGAGGAAGACGAGCTCTGGTTGCTGGGATACGTTGAAATACACACATATGCATCTTGAAAACAATGCAATTCACACACATACACACAGTTTCCCGCTTTGATATCACTCTGATACCAAAAATGTAAGACACCTCAGAAGGGTATTACTGTTCACAGCTTAATATAAAATAATAATAAATAAATAAATAAAATATGGTCAATAATACCCAACCGAAATGCTTAACTGAACTGAAACATCGCAGCGGAAAAACTCATGGTATAAATTTATACATACATATACATGCCCAAATAAAAACTGTATTATATAAAAATATTTGCGGAAAAACATATACGTGTGCATACAAATAAAACTGAAGCATAATAGATCCCAGACGACAGCCAACCTCTCCTCCCAGCTCCCAAAACTTACCTGCAAAAGAAATGAAAGTAGGGAGTGAGTGATAAAATCACTCAGTAAGCACTTCATATCCTCTGACCCTAAACCAACCCTTCTCGAAGGATTGCCACCTCAACTCAAACAGAACAGGCTCAACTGACATCATACTCTGGCATTCTCATCTTCTCTGATTAGATACTACCTCATACCGGATCGTAAAATACGTATATGAGTATACGTAAACAACCTAGAGTAAAGAGTAATCCGAGCGGTCAAACTTGACTCACTAAACTCTTACTGCTGATACTCATAAACTGTACTGTTCTGATCTGTTACTGTTTTCTGAAGTTCACGTGGCTTATCATGTTTTGATATTCTATTGTTCGTGTCTTTTACACGTTATTTCATGTTCTGTTCATTTACAGTTTCTTACTGTCTTATCATTTTCTGAATGATATGCTGATGTGTCATATAATCATGACATGATATGATAACATGCTGAAATCATAACTAGGCTTGGGCCTGTATACTGAAAATAGTTTTCTGAAAACTGTTCATGAAAACTGCTGTTAGATCTTGGGATCCCATATCTGAAAATCATATAAAGCTTTATCTGAAAATTGTACTGAAAACTGTGTACCATGTAGTACATGCTATGCTGAAAACTGTGCTGCACAGACTGATGAATACAGCGATTCGGCACTCTGGCCATGTGAGTTTCCTCTGCAAACACGTGTCACAAACTGTATGGCCCACGTGATGCCATCAGGCCTAGGCCTGGAAACTGATCTGAACTGAGCGCCTCGCGCTATAACTGCATCTGATCCTGGGATCAGGAAACCTAAACTGCTAGCTGAGCAATCCGGTACATGTCAATACATAGGGCTAGTAATGAGCATATAGCTCCTGGTGTCACGGGTGTTGAAACTCACAAGTGCCCCCTCGTATTCACCCCTGGAATCTATATTTTACATCTGAAAACATGAATTCAGATCCTTGGATCCATTTTTGAAAACACTGTATGGCATGTCGTGCTATGTTGTATGTATGATGCATCATGTATTCTTATTTGAGCTCGTTTTACTGTTTTCTATCCATTGGATAGGGTTTACTGTACACATTTATCATTTCTTTCTTATTTTTCTCATTTCTGCCTAACGCACGGGCATACGTCTCGTGTGCACGGGCGTGCATAAGCTTGCACGGGACCGTGAACCAAATCGTGCGTGTGGTCGTGCAAGGTTCTGGAATTTCAAGCAATATTCTCATTTTCTCTTGGTGCACGGGCGTGCATAAACTATGCACGGTCGTGACCCCTCAAATTAGGTCATACACGGGCACGTAAACACGGTCGTGACCATACAGATAACGCAGTATGCACGGGCGTGCGCCTCGGGTGCACGGGCGTGCGTCCTGCTCTACACTTCCATGACCGCCTGGAATCAACTCGATTTCGACCAAAATCGCATATCAAATGCAAATTAAACATAATTCACATGCACAACACTTCAAATAGGCATAATAACACTTCCAGCAACTTCAAATCTCAAGCAAATCATCCAACCCAAACTCAAAAGCATATATAAACATATATTCTCACTCATCACATGCATATAAGCATCAATCATCATCATAATTATCTCAAATCATCATCAGCACACAAGGAAAGCATCACAAGCATGCTGGAAACAAATCTCATGCCTCAAACAAACATCAAACATATTGAAAACGCAAGGGAAAGAGGAAGGAAGCACCTACCTCTAGACATGCTTTCTCTCTCAAGAAGAACACAAGATCAAGCCAGATTGGAAGGTCCTGGAAGCTGCTCTCCACTTCTAGGGTTGAGGTTCTCTGAAATTGAAAGGAAACTTTGGGTGAAAAATGAGTTTGGAAACAGATAAGCGTGACTTAAAACCAAGACAGCTAAAAAAACACGCATGCACAGGCGTGCACCTCTCATGCACAGTCGTGCATCCCGAGAAAATTACAAAAATGCCATTTTTCCACGCTCGCATGCAAATCCTCCCAAACGGACCCATGCACAAGCCACCAAACTCAAGAAAAACTCCCCTTTCACCCTAAAACTCTCTCGCAACCCTAGAAAACTCAGAAATCTCAAACTGACCCCGAACCTGGGATGTTACAGAAAACAAGTTTCCATGGCTAGAAGTAAGTGTTCCCTTACCTCTTTCATCTTGTTTCATAGCTTGTTTCTTTGTTTCTTGAGTTTTGAGTATGCTTGTTGTGTTATTAAGGTTTGCTTAGCTTGCTTGAGTGATTGAATGATGATTCTATGGTTGATTGAGTGGCAAATTTCA
Organism: Anacardium occidentale; assembly: GCA_026122585.1. Taxonomy (NCBI): domain Eukaryota; kingdom Viridiplantae; phylum Streptophyta; class Magnoliopsida; order Sapindales; family Anacardiaceae; genus Anacardium; species Anacardium occidentale. The sequence continues at coordinate 229,645 of JAJEJH010000197.1, forward strand.
TTATAATATGTGTATGTATTGTTATACATATGTTTTATGCTTTATTTATTAGATATAACGTGATTGAGATGAAATTTTAATGAATATGAATGTGTTGGTAAAAGCTTAGAATGTGTATTAAAAATTGATTGAAGTTTGGGAGTGATTTGGTTAGGATTTCTAGGTTTCCAAATATCATCTGCAAAAATCGAGTGGTCCACACGACTGTGCACCTGTAGGTACACACTTGTATGGCCTTATTTCTACATGAGTATGGCCTTACATGGCACCTGTATGAACCTAGACACATGTCTGTGTGACCGATGCACACACCAGTGTGCTTATTCCCAATTTCATATGCCCATGTAAGCAGGACACAGTCTTGTGCCTTGAATGCATGCTTATATGTTCACATCATATGCCCATGTGGCTAGCCCAAGTTTCATAAATTCATTCCAGAAGCTAGCATGACCAGCACACGATCCCGTGTGTTTTCTTACATACCCGTGTGTTCAGTAGTACATGCCCATGTACCTTAAGAAATACACAGAAACAATTCCAAAGCATTCTTAAGCCACTATAAACCATTTCTAAGCATATAGAGCTCAATAAATAACAAGATATAAATAGCATATCATGTATGATCAGCAACATAGAGCATGATATGTCATATTATAATTTTCAAAAACGGATCCAAGAATCCCACAATATATTTTTAAAGTATAGATATACAATATTTCGGATATCAGTTATGAGTGAATATGAATGAGTGTCTGTGAGTTCACACATCCACTAGAGAGGGAAATCAATGTCTACTAGAGGGAATATGGTCATTAATCAAGCTCGTTAAAAAGAGTGCTAGTTATGCATCAATCGATTTTAGTAAAATTGAGCTCACACAACTAGAGTACCAAATTTATGTATTCATCAGTCTGGCCGGTATAGTGGTTATTTTCAGATACAGTATTTTTTTATTTAGTTTTCAGTATATATATATATATTCAAGATTTTCAGATCACAGTTTTTATTTCAGTAAAGTTTTCAAAAAATCATGTCCAATGGCAAGTTTTATAAATATTTAGCATCAACATGACATCAGAGCATACATATCATGTCACGTATAATATTCATAAGAAACAAAACAAATAAAGACAAATAATATTACAGTAAATAAATGCATTTCCAGAAATAAAGAAATAAAAAAACAATAGAGTAGAGATAGCATGATAAGTGACGAGAGTCAGATTAAACTTGAAATTTGCTAATATTAAAGATAAGAAATGTTTGCTGAGTGATTTTATCGTTTATCCCTCCTTTCTTATTTCATTCTTGTAGGTCAGTAAGTATAGAAAGGGCTGAGTAGCAACAAGACAGTTATCAAAGTTTGGGGATACGACTTAGCAATAGATAACACATTCATGACTTGCATGCTTTTGTATAGTTTTGATTATGTATATGTGTGTGTTATACTATTAGTATATACCATATGAGTAGCATATTTTATTCATGAGAAACTTGGAATTTTCAATGCATGATGAGTGTTTTCTCTACTTTTATGACAATACTTTAAAGTTACAGCTTTCACATGCAAAGAAATTTTATTTAGTAGTAACTTTTACTATAAAGATCCTCGTTGCAGGTATATTATATATATAATATATTTTATATTCGATAGTAAACAATGACCTATGACAAGGTTCACCACATTCTTAGATTTAAAAATCGTTAGAATGTCTCATGCAAAAATCAGTATAATTTGACAGCATCTATGTGTTACCATAACAAAGGTTGCCATAAAGGTAGTAAATTAACTATATCAAACTTTATGCTTACACCATGATGATTCAATATAGGTTCGTTACTTCAAGTAACAGAAGACCTTTATCTCTATACGTTATGCAAACGTATGTTGGTAATCATTAAATCTATGATCGGGTTATTGTCTAATCCAATAATATTTAGTCGTTATCTTGATTGTCAATTCTTATAATGATGAAAAATACCTAAAATAGACACTATTTTTATATCTTAGCCTTAGAAAATAAAACATGACGAAAAGATTTGTATTTTACGTGTAACTGCTTGTTGATAAGCTGCAAATATAAATGTTAGCACTCCAAAAGACAGGTGCCCATGATCTTTGGCTAAAAGCCATTTACGATCCTATGTTAGAAGGACTGTCAAACTAAATGTATTAACACAACATGAGACAATGCACTACCAAATCATTGGAATGCAATTAAATCACATACATATAAGGATTGATTAATATGAGATATAATAGGATTCATCAAGATGAATCAAGTCCTTGTTTTGGATAATTAGTTTTTATTTCAAGCGATGTTTGGACTCAACATAGATAAGAGTCCAAATTAAATTGAATCTTGAAAAAAAACGGTAGAAAAACTGTTAAAGACTTTTTGAATCCGTTTGAATGAGTTAAAAGTAAAATAAACATTTAAGTTTGGTTATAGTTGTATATAGAATCAAATTGACATTTGTTCAAATTGTTTATCAAATCCAATTCAATCGAAATAAAGTTGTACTGTGAGTTGTTTAACCCATGCAAGACAATGTGTGTGACACACACAAGTACATCTACCTAGTTGAAAATATCACACAATTTTTATCTAATTACATCTGTACAGAGACTTCAATATAATAAACATGAAACACGATTGTATATGCACCTTCACATGCCCAATATCTACCCCATATAAAGGACACAATCATGTCTACAACTACATAAAGAAATAAACTCTCATTTCTTTTCTTGACCACCAACATTTTAGAGAGATTTTTCCTTCTTGCCGATGGAATAATCAGTCGTAAAATGCATTATCTAAACCTTGTATGATTTACTTTTATACAATTTCTAATTATTAAGATAACCTAAGATAAGATTGATTTGTGTATATATATAACATTTATTTATACATACTGATTTAGTGTACCATATGAGTATGAAAGAAAATTTTTATTGTCAATTCCATTACATCAACCCCTTTACACACCCAACAGACGAAATAGTAGAAAGGCGATAGATGTGAACTGCCTCCCTGGCTCCCTTCATTTAATCATTAATCATTATCCGTTGTCTTGATGCGGGATCAAAAATGTGAAACAGTCAAAGATCTTTATGTGGAATCAAACGTGGCTTCCATGCAGGGCAAAGTGGACATGCATATTCAAGGAAACGTAACACTATAAAGTCTAAATCACTGCTTTCAATGAGAACCGTGCCATAACCAAGACAAACGTGGCTTCCATGCAGGGCAAAGGTTTGATATATACACACACATAATCAAACAGACTTGTAACCTTAATGGAAAGTGGAACATTATTTGAAATAAAAAATTTGCCTACATGTGCACTTTCTAAGGAACATTATAGATCAGATCCTTTAAATTCTTTTCATAAAATAAAAACAATACCAAATTAAGTCCCAAACATATAATGCATCTAGAGCAGTTATGAAAATCTACTCGTGGACAATCTCAATATTATCATGCAATAAGATAGAATTGATAAAAGAAGTTGACCATGTGAAATCTGGGCAAAATCAATAATATGGTCATGTTCGTGAAAAATATGAGAACATTGGAATTGCGTATTAGAAAAAAACAAAACAAGGCAGTAAGCTTCAAACCAGAGCAAATTCAGTCTCAAGAGCAGATGCATTTATAGCTGTGAGTGCAATGATATTCAGCAGGAAAAACTACGGAAAATTAACACTTACAAAGGCCCAGGTTCTTTAGTTTCAAGCTCCTCTATCAAATTGTCAATATGATCTCATATACTACCATTTTTGAGATACGATCCTAGATATATACTAATATTTTCAGATCATATGATCATACATATACACCAATATTTTTGGGATATGATCCTATATCCACACATTAATAAACAGAAATTAGTCTAAACAATGATACTATTGTTTACGTATCTGATACAGACCTGATGCTGAATGCAGTTGAACCTTTGGCTTAGCTGCAAGTTCCGGATATCCAGTCCACTCTAATAGCTACAGCAATAATTCTAGGAAAAACTTGGTAGAGCTTCCCCTCTTTTCTAATGATTTCCTCAACCAACAAAGAAAGGAGAAGAGAAGGAAACCAAATAAACAGCTACTTCACAGCCAAATAAACAGCTACTTCACAGCAGAAGAGTCTTTCAAGAATCAACTCAAGCCACAACACTAATGAAACAGTTTAACGTAATGGAAGATTATGGAAGTAGAACATGTGTTTTATGAAGAATGGAGAATCAGCATTGCTGACTTCATACAAGTGAATGTAACTGACCAGAAAGGAAAAGCGATGAACATAACTGGCAATTAATGGAGGCCAGGATTCTCCCCTGAATAAAGAACACGATATATTCTGTTTATATCCACTTTCTTCTCTGATTTCCCTTCTCTGAATTCCTCTATTTAACAAGCAATTTCACAACCAGAAAGGAAACACCAACCTTTCTGCTTTAAAAAATACCAACTTTAAAGTGCTATCAAGAGAAACCAGTATAATACAAGTTAAATTTCAGCACATATCAATAGCAAACCAGAGCATAAGATAAAAGCTTGGAAATGCTAGGGAAAACTAAATGCAAACATCAAACAAATGCACAATCACCAACATAATTATAGGTCAAAAATGACAGAGAAATGGAATGAGACTTCAATTGAAACAATAAAAGCATGGCCATAGAGAGCGGTTATGAAAAAAGGCCATAGTTAGATCCAACTGAAGGGAATACAATTACAAGACATGAATTACTCTAACCTAACCATTGTTAAGATAAAAATATAAAGATAGTACTGTCACAACATGGCAACGCAGGGACAAATGTAGTCTCCGCTGCAGTGAATGCAGCATATTCCTTAATTATGAAGTCAAACAATGTGACAGACAGAAAGAACACCTAACATTAACACAATAATAGGATAAGAATAAGTTCCTTAAAACACCTACACAGCAAGAATATTTGTCTAACCCTTTTTGTTTTCATTGACCATACCCCACGAAAACAACACATTGTTCTATTATAATGCCATCAAAAAAGTCCTTGACTAGGAGATGAAAAGGATCCATACAATTCTAAATCACTACCAAACTCAAAGCAACTTTATGTGTGACAAGAACATTCTGATCGAGAACCTTCACCACAAAATTTTCATATCTCCTGCCACAATGAAAAAATGGAAGTCAATTTACAGCTAAATCCATTACCACTAAACAGAATACTGGTTAAAATTCCAGGATTAAGCCCAACGTCATATAGCTAAATGCATACTTTCTATGGTCATAAAAAAAAAAAAAAATACTGAATCTAAGTTCCTTCACACAATAGTTTCCCATCAAAAGCACAAACCTAAGATCATTCACAGGATAATTCAATCAATTTATTGAATTAAGAGCATACGCTATCACTGTGGCTCATCACTGTGGCTGCTGCGGAGGGTTTCCTGGTGGAGGTGGCATCCCAGGACGAGGAGGTGCGAAACCAGGAATCGAAGCACCAGGTGGTGGAGGCATCCCAGGACGTGGGGGAGGTGCATTGGGCATTCCCGGTCGAGCTGGTGGAGGAGCAGGAGGTCCTCTCATCATAGGCCCAGGTGGAGGTGGCACCATCGGTCTCTGACCCGCAAACTGTTGTGGCGGCATAGGGAACTGCTGGGGTGGCGGTCTAACCCCAAAAGGCGGTGGGACCTGCTGCGGTGGGCCTCGTGCCATGGGTGGTGGAGCCTGTCCCGGAAACATACTAGATGGAGCAATCTGACCAGGCGGACGAATGACTGGCGGGGCAGCTGGCGGGTAACTAACCGGTGGCCTCGCGATCTGTGGCTGCATCATGCCAGGAGCAGGACCACCGACGCCACGAACGGGTCCTGCGAGGCCTGGCTGTGCTTGGACGAGTGGAGCAGTGGGAACTCCGCGACCAGCAGCCCGGCCAATACCGGGACCAGCAATTGCAGAGGCGGAGACAGCCTTCGCACGAGACTCTTCAGGAGGAGGAGGGCCTTCAACGGTCATGGAAATGACTTCTTCACCCCTGAGCAGGACGAGACCTAAGGTGCGACGGTCCTCACGTTCCTCATTGTTGTTGTTTTTCTTTCCCTTAGCCGGGGGAAGCTTACGAAACTCTTCAGTATCACCAAGAACGAGGTTCATGTGACGGTCAAACGCCATGAATTTTCCAATCAGCTGGCGACCGTCTTGGATGGTCACGCGCATCCGGTAGTTTATGAATTGAAGCATCTTCGAACTCTTTGACATCGACATTGTTAAAATGCAGTAACTAGTGGAAGATGAGTTCGCGAAGAGTTAGCCGAAATTTCGAAACGCCTGAGAGGAGACGAGTTTCGACGCCGGAGTGCAGAGGAGATGATCCGTAAAAGGTTAGGGTTGTGGATTGTGCAGGGATATTAAGCGAAGAGACGAAAGGGATTTATATTTAAACATGATGTTTGGATGAAGACGTAATCCAATTCTATACTAGGGTTAGAGTATTAGTTTACACCAAGTTAGGTATTAATTTCTAATTTTAATTTCAAATCTATTTAAAGGTAGTTCTAAGCACGTATTTGTGGATGGGCCTAATAGCAACTCTAAAAATTTGTTTTTAAATTTCTTTAATTTGAAAATGACTGTAGACCTAGCGTGGCCAAGACCCAAATCCACTTTTCCGTGAACATATGGCCCAAGGACTTAATCCCACCTAAGGTTTCACTCAAACACAAATTTCCATCCTCTTTTACTCAAACACCCACTTTTGATTATTTTGCATCCAAATTTTTTATTATTTTTTATAAAATTATTAAAATACTTTTATTAAAATAAAATATTTATAAGTATTTATATTAAATTTTTAATGGATATTTTAAAAAATATTTGCAAATATTTGAATTTTGAAAATGAAAAAGACAACCACCACCATCGGTAGCAGTGGTTATCGAGAATTAAACCAAATAACAAAAAACAATCACTTAATTTTAGGGGTGATAAAGGTGGTCGAATATGATTGTCTCTTATTTTGGAGGAGGTGATCAAATCTAACCATCTTCGCCAATTATTATAACTGACAACAATCAATAGGTCTTAGACAAACCATTTTCAATTATTTATAACTGTTTTGGTTGGAGAATACTATTAGATCTGACTATTGTCTCCAAAATAAGAGACAGTCAAAACATGGTGGCTATATCTGATTACTCTTGAAATCAAACAATCATTTTCGATCTTCTAGTTTCATTATCGACTGTCATCACTACCGGTATTGACGGTAGTGACTGTTTTAAATTTTTTTTTAAAATTTTTTATATTTTTAATATATTTTTAGAAAATTAATATTGTTTAATATTTAAATAATATTTTATATTTTATAAAATTTATTTTATTATTTTATACATTTTTATTAATAAAATGATTAAAATACTTTTTGATTGATAAAATTTAACTATTAACTGTTTATTTTAATTAATACAGAAATATTTAAATTTTTAAAAATTAAAAAATATGAATTTATCTTTAAATAAAATTAGGGGTGGAAGTATGTCTCTCCCCCTGAATGTCTATCGGTTTTCTTGATGGAGTTGGAGGTATCAAAGGAACCACATTAGTCTGTAACGCAGGCTAAACCTGATCGAAAAAGCTCAATTCAGCTCGACTACTATGGTGATTTATTTATTTTTAAATTTAAAATATATAAAATATATATATTATCATATCTACAATATAAAATATAATACGTTAACAAACAGCTTTATTACTATTCACAAATAAACCTATTAAAAATCCTCAGTCACGGCTGTACGAGTTTGAGTCATACTTCGAACCTTAAAAAATTCCAGACCAGCCGAAACTCAAAAGCTGGCTAATTTATGACTCTCGGGGTTGACACCTCAAAGTGGAGCCTTAGACCGAGTGATCATTGATGGCAAAAATTTTTCAACTCAAAACTTTAGATGCGGGCGAAACTTGGACAAAAGTGTTTAGAATTGTTTTACGTGAAAATATTCAATTTTAATTTTCCAATTTTTCGGAGATTTGCCGCTAATAAATCAATTGATTTATTTGCCATTTTATTGCAATAGATTTTGTAGACTCATGACCATGATTTTTCAGTTTCCAATTATAATGAGCTTGAGTGTAATTTTTGCCCAAAAGATGGCCAAACGACTTTTCCCCATCATAGAATTCCTTAAATAATAAAATATCATTCAAAAGCTTTTAAAAAAACTAAATATTTATCGGTTAAATATTAAATTTAATTGATAAAAAAATTATTTTAAAATAAAAAAATAAAAAAAATGACGAAATTAAATTTATAAAAATATTTAAAATAAAAATAATATTAATATAATTTAATATAATGGTAAAAAATTGTAAAGATTTAAAAAAATTTAAAAAACTCTACTTTAACATGTCATGTAATGTAATACTTATCATACATAATATTTTATCACAATTACTCTTTATTAGATTTCTCATACTTGTATAAGCTTCAGTTTTTGATTCTGTAACTTTTACTAAGTGCATGATCATGCACCCTCATGACGCATAATCGTGCATCAACACATAGATATGATTTTATATTGCACGATCATACAAGTCTAGTGTATATACACAGTTGTAACCTAGCAAGCGCAGTCCCATTATACTGGTACAAGCAGACTATGATCCTGGTCACAAGATCGTGTCCCAATAGTACGCTTTCTTCTTGGCTTTAATTATGCATATGTATGCACGACTATGAGGTTATAGAAACTTGACTACACAATCATGAATCGAATGCATGGTTGTGTGTCATGCTTTGTTTCTATAATATTATGTCTAAAAATTGTGGATTCAGGCACAAACTCATTTCAACTACAACCAAGCTTATTCAAACATTTATATATAATTACCAAGCTACTTTTGCACATACAATTTTAATCAATAACATTAAATCTCATCAAGACATGCATTAAAACCCATGCACATGTCATGTATAGCTTTTAAATGACAATTTTACCCTTAAAACATCTCAACTTTATTTTTCATCATAAAATTTCACTTTTGACCCCAATTCTAACCTAAAAAGACCATTTTAATGTCAAAATGTAACACTCTCTCCCTCTTATAAAAATTTCATTCCTAGAATTTACTTGAATAACTCTCAAATTTTAGACTTTACCTTCCAAGTCGCATTCTTGAGCCTTTGACTTTTACACAATACCTTAACTAAACATATCTTCTTATTTCTCAAAACTATAATTTTGTGATTCAAAATCTAAATTGGTCTCTCCTAATAACTCAAAATTTCTACCAATTCCAGTTTATGAACCTTTAATTCATGGGACTCATCCCCAACATACTTCATCAACAGAGACATATGAAAGACATTATGAATATGATCCATACTAGTAGGTAAAGCCAATTTGTAGATAATAACACTAATTCCCTATAATATCTCATAGAGCCTAATGAATCGAGGAGTCAATTTTCCTCTCTTACCAAATGTTAATAGGTATCCTTAGGGAGCAACTCTAAAAAATACCTTATCTCCCACCTTAAACTCTATCCTTTTAAGCTTCTTATTGGCATAACTCTTCTGGAAATCCTAAACCTATCACATCATCTGCCTAATTGATATGATATGCTCAATCATCCTGTAGGTTATCTCAAAACAGCCTGTAAAGAGTCTTTCTCTCTCTCTCTAATTTAAATAAAGTCATTTGAATGGTAGACTAGTAGTTTTTATTATATGTAAGCTCTACTAAAGGAATCAACACCATCCAACTAGTCTAGAATTCCATATAGCAAACTCTCAATATATCTTATAGAATTTGATTCACCCTCTCTGTCTGACTGTTTGTTTAAGGATAATATGTTGAACTAAAATATAGTCTGGTTTCTAATACTCTTTATAAACTACCCTAGAGTATTGACAAAAATTTGGAATATTTATATGAAACAATAACTTTGAGAACCTCATGTAATCTTATAATCTCTGTAACATAAAGTTGGCCTAGTTAGTCTACAATCATCCCCTCTTAGAATAGGTTGAAAAATGGCTGACTTACTTTGTCTGTCAATAATCACCTAGATGTTGTTATATTCATGCTAAACTCTAGGAAGGTCTGAGATAAAATTCATAGAAATATTCTCCCATGTCTACTTAAGTATACTCAAAGGTTGTAACAACCTAAAAGGCCTTTAATGCTCTACCTTAACTTGCTAACAAGTTAAGCACTTCACTACAAAATCTACTATGTCTCTTTTCATACCTAACTACTGGAAGTCTCTCTTGGGATTCTGATGTATCATAGTATTATCTAAATACACGATTAAACTATACTATAAGCTTTAACCAAGATCCTCTATCTTAACTCTGTATAGTTTAACAGAAATGCTCTACCTCTGAATCTTAGAATCTCATCTCTAATCTTCTAGTCAGTTGTTATACTTTCTCTGAACTAAGTTATCAGTCATCTTTCAGGTCTTAATATCATCTAGTAAGGTAAAAACTATTTGTGTGTGTGTGTGTGTGTGTGTGTGTGTGTGTGTGTGTGCGTGTGTGTGTGTGTTTGTATTCAAGTTTGAGATCAAGTGTTGGGTTTTTGTTCGATTCGTATTCATATTTGTATTCGCATTTAATTCATATGGTTCATATTATATTGTATTTAAATTTGTAATTAATAAAATATAATTAAAAAATTTTTAATTTAAGTTTAGGTTCATATTTGTGTTTAGTTTTTATAGTTCATGTTCAAATTTACATTCAAAAATTTTCAAAACCATAGTTTTGATTCATATTCGTGTTCAAGTATGCATAGTTCATTTCATACTTATTCAAATCAAATAAACAAGTTTGATTTAAATCTAACCCTAATCTCACTCCACACAAATAATGTCTCTAGATCTTTAGTACAAAAACAACTACAACTAACTTTAAGTTGTAAGTAGAGTATTTTAACTCATAGTCCTTTAATTGCCTAGAAGCATAGGTAATTATCCAACTAGACTACATCAATACTGTTTTAATCCTCTAATAGGATACATCTAAGTAGATATTAAACTCTACTCCCTCTCTAGATAGTACCAAAACTGGTGCATTGGTCAATCTCTACGTTAACTCTTAAAATCGAGTCTCATACTTATCGATCCACTTTTCAAGTCAAAGCAGTCAAGGGTTTCACTAGACTTAAAAATTCCTTGATGAATCTCCTATAATATCATATCAAACTAAAGAAACTCTTTACTTCTTTAGATATCTTTGACCTTTCCAACTTAACACAACCTTCACCTTACTCAGATCTATTGATATGCCCTTGACTAGCACTACATCCTAAGAAATGTCACACAGCTAAATTAAAACTTGTATACGGTAACTTGGTATACAATTAATAATTTGTCAATCTCTGAAGCATAAACTAATATGCTTCTCATGCTCCCCTCTACTCTTTGAATAGACTAGGACGTCGTCAATTAACAACACTACAAATCTATCAAGATAATTTTGAAATATCCTATTTATCAGATCCATAAAAATAGTATGAGCATTTATCATCCTAAATGGCATATCTGGTCTTGAAAGTAGTCTTACGTATATTTCTATTAGCCACTCTCACCTGAAGATATCGAGATCTCAAGTCAGTCTTGAAAAATATTACAACCTCTCTCAACTGATCAAACAAGTCATCAATCTTAGTTAACAGGTACTTATTTTGTATAGTCACCATATTTAACTCCCTATAGTCAATACACATTCTTATCGACCCATTCTTCTTTTTAACAAATAAAATGAGTAACCCAAGGTAAACAACTTAACCTAATGAAACCCAATTTTGTTAATTTTAACCTATTTTCAGAATTCACCAAAATTTAAATTTAAATTATGAATAAACCGGACCAAATTGTGGACTGGTTCATGGTTTAACAGGTCAAACCGGTCAGTACAATCCGATTTTAATATAAATGATAGCAACACTAATTAGTAAATAAACCAAACCCCAAAGAACTGATATATGTTTCAATTTTTGACAGTCTTACTGTTAGTAGCATTAAGTTGTAGATTATATGATTTTATTGACAATGATGTGTACTTTCAAAGGAACATAAGAGATCATATCCTTCAAAATCTTTTCATAAAACAAAAACAATACCAAATTTAAGTCCCAAAGATATAATGCAAATAGATCAATTATGAAGACCTACACTTCCGACAATCTCAACATTATCATAAAATAAAAGAGAATTGATATAAAAAGTTGACCATGTGAAATCCGGGCAATCAAAATCAACAATATGGTTATGTACACGAAAAAGTGTGAGAATATTGGGACTTCCATATTAGAGAAAAAAAAAGTAAGAAGGCAGTAAGTGGGGATAAACATGGCCAGCTTCAAAGCAGAGCAATCAGTCTTAAGAGAAGATGTATTTATAGCTCAGTAACAAACAAGGTGAGTGAACTGATATTCAACAGAAAAGCAGAAAAATGAACACTTAAACTGTACAAGGGCCAAAGGTTTTAAGTTTTGAAGCTCCTCTATCAATGGTCAATACTACACTTGCAGTTTCAAGATATAATCCTATATACTAGCATTTTTTGAGATATGAACATCTGTACTAACATTTTTAAGGTATGATCCTACAGATATAATAACATTTTTGAGATTTGATCCTATATCCGTGCATTTTCAAAATATGAACAGAAATTAGTGCAAGCATAGATACTATTGCTTACCTATCAAGGTAAACAATTCAAAATTAAGCAGAAAAATAAAAGCAAACCATTAAAATGAAATTGCTCTTAGTAGGTTAAATTGATGACACCTGACTCAAAAATACTTCGAAGAAAGTTTGAAATATAAACCTAAACCATAAAATGAACTTTTCTTACTAGAAGAAACTCCAATCTTCTGCTCATAATATACGTACTTTAAAGTTCTATCAAGAGAAACCAGTATAATACAAGTTAAATTTCAGCCTTATATATCCAGCAATGTCTGTAACATATCAATGGCAAAGCAAAGAATAATTAGAAATGTTTGGTAAGAGTAAGAAAAACTAAATGCCAACATCAAACAAATGCACAAGCACCAACATAATTACACGTCAAAAGATGATAGAAAAATGCAGTGAAACTCTAATTGAAACAATAAATGCACAGCTGTATAGAACAGTTATGGAAAAAAAGACACATGCAGACCAGATTGAAGGTAATGCAATTAGATGACATGAATCACTTTGACCTAACTATTGTTGAGAATATATATATATATATATATATAAGATGTTACTGTCACAACATGGTAGCAGAAGGACGTATGTAGTCTCCACTGTCGTGAATGCAACATATTCCTTACATTATGAAGTCAAACCACGAGAAAGACAGAAATAACACCTAAAATAAACAATAATAGGACAACATTAAGTTTCTTAAACCACCTACAAAGCACGAATATTTATCTGACAACCCTTTAGGTTTCCACCAGCCGTATACTAAAAGACAACACATATTGTTCTATTATAATACCATCAACAAAATCCTCAACTAGGAGAGGAAAAAGATCCATATGATTCTCAATTTGTACCAAACTCAAAGCAGCTTATGTGTGACAAGTACATTCTGACAGAGAACCTTTGCTACAAAAGTTTGATAACTCCTGCCACAATGAAAAAAAGAAAATCAATCTATAGCTAAAAGTCCATTACTACCATTCAGAATACTGATTCCAATGCACATCATATACACAAGCGCATAGTTTAGCTATAGTTAAATAACAGCGAATATAAATTCCTTCACACAATAGTTTCCAACCAAAAACACAAACCTAAGATCATTCACAGCAAAATGCAATCAATTAATCCAATATGATTGAAAATTAAAAGCATACCCATCATTGTTGCTGGTGCGGAGGGTTTCCTGGAGGGGGTGGCATCCCAGGACGAGGAGGTGCAAAACCAGGAATCGAAGCACCAGGTGGTGGAGGCATCCCAGGACGTGGGGGAGGTGCATTGGGCATTCCCGGTCGAGCTGGCGGAGGAGCAGGAGGTCCTCTCATCATAGGCCCAGGTGGAGGTGGCACCATCGGTCTCTGACCCGCAAACTGTTGTGGAGGCATAGGGAACTGCTGGGGTGGCGGTCTAACCCCAAAAGGCGGTGGGACCTGCTGCGGTGGGCCCCTTGCCATGGGCGGTGGACCCTGTCCAGGAAACATACCAGCTGGAGGAATCTGACCAGGAGGACGAATGACAGGCGGGGCAGCCGGCGGGTAACTAACCGGTGGCCTTGCGATCTGTGGCTGCATCATGCCAGGAGCAGGACCACCAACGCCACGAATGGGTCCCGCAAGACCTGGCTGTGCTTGGACGAGCGGAGCAGTGGGAACTCCGCGGCCAGCAGCCCGGCCAATACCGGGACCAGCAATTGCAGAGGCGGAGACAGCCTTCGCACGAGACTCTTCAGGAGGAGGAGGGCCTTCAACGGTCATGGAAATGACTTCTTCACCCCTGAGCAGGACGAGACCTAAAGTGCGACGGTCCTCACGTTCCTCATTGTTTTTATTCCCCTTAGCTGGGGGAAGCTTACGAAACTCTTCAGTATCACCAAGAACGAGGTTCATATGACGGTCAAACGCCATGAATTTTCCGATCAGCTGGCGACCGTCTTGGATGGTCACGCGCATCCGGTAGTTTATGAATTGAAGCATCTTCGAACTCTTTGACATCGACATTGTTAAAATGTCGGTAGAGTGCCGTTGATTTTTAGGGATTTGCTTTTCAGGTCGTCTTCTTCTTGGAATCAAAGACCTGTTAAAAGCAGAGGCTTTTATTTTAGGGTTTTGTACTGTTGTTCGGCGACGGCAGGGTTCTCCTCTAATCCAATTGAATTGTTGAGGGTTTTGGGTTTTCGGTCCGGTAGTGAACCCCATTTATAGGTGGGCTTGGGCTTGGGCTTCTTAGGATTCCTCAAAATGGGCAGCTCCAAAGCCCCACGACTTTTAATTGAAAAGTAGTGTAACGTACATTTTTCTTAACCAAGGATTGATCTAAAACTTTTTGTTCCATCTAATTGATATAAAAATATATTTTTATCTAAATTCAAATTATATTTAGAATAATTCAATAATTTAAAAATAAAATAATAATTTTATTATCATTTATTTTATTAAAAATAAAAGGCAATTCTCTTACAATCGTAATTCAACCTTATATTTTAAAAATACAATCATATCTCTAATACTTTGCAATCTCATATTTATATTTTTAATTTATTATATTTTATTCAATTCTTTAGAATGCAAATATTAGTTTTAATATAGTAAAAGGCACATTGAAATTAGACCTAACAAAATTGACATGACACAATACAAAAAAATTGGATGAATATTATGATTTTTTACACAAAAAAATAGTTCAGATTGGACTCTTGTTAATTCAAAAAAATTAGATTGCGTTCAAGTTAATATGAAACAAACTCGAATTGACCCAAACTAATCCAAAAATTTCAAATAAAATATTCTATAACATGATAACAATAAAAGAAATCTCTAATATCTATTATCTTGTTCATGAAACAAAAAAAAGTTCTAATATGCAAAATCTCTATTTCCTAATTTGAATCAGCAAAGAAGTTAACATTATTTTACCAGATGTCAAATTTACATTATTCACCCATTTCAGCAATTAACATTAACAAATTAAGTTGGTTTGTTTTTTACTTCTTTTATAACAATAGCTTCTTCTTCTTTTTTAATTGCTTGTTTTTAATTGGCCACTTAGCCCTGTATTTTTAACATGGCTCAGGGAGGACATGACTTATAAAATTGTAAGTTGTGTCAAGGTCTTTGACCATATGGGCCATGTTAAGGGCCCTCAAGGCAAGGCCAATATGCCAACCCAACACGACCTATAATATATATATATATATATATATATATATATATATATATATATATATATATATATATATATATGTATGTATGTATGTATGTATGTATAAAATGATAAGTTGACCAATAAAACATATGGATCGACCTATTAAGGGTCAGTGGAGACATGACTTAAAAGGCTTTTGGTTTGAATCAAACCGAATCTAATTTGTTCAAGCCTAAACTCAAAAAAAAAAAAAAAAAATTTAAGCTCAAACTTCAAGTCTAAAATTTTTTTCAAGCTTGGTTTATTAAATTATTAGGCTTCAGGTTTTTTTAAGACCTTTTTGTGTCTGTTTTATAACTTTAAAAACCTTGAAAAACATACTCTTGCTCACAATAAATGTTCAAGTTTATCAGGCTTCAAACTTGAACAAACTTTATTCAAGCTTGAGATCAATAACTTAATGAAAACAAATTTTAGTCCAAGTCCTTTGGAAGATTGAATTCTATCTAAGCCAAAACTAAATTTTTTGAGCTAAATGATTGAGCCTCAGGCTTGTATAGCCCAATTGAGAGTCCTAGCCTTGTTATGCTAGTGAGGTCAACCCTACGCATAACATGGCATGACTTGCAGGCACAATAAGTCACATTGAATTTGGCTTAACATAGTTCATTGTCATGTCTATTCATCAAAAATTGCTTTTGCTGTGTAGTCGTTTGACACCAAGCCTTTTCACGTTATTAGGTAATAAATCATGTTATTCCTTAGTGATAAACAAAATGTCTTATTACATCTTTTAATTAATTTGGGTTAGGATAGATCAGGTCATTCTAAAAAACATTTTGATTTAGTTTAGAGTTGAAAATTTTTGACACAATTGTATTTCAAGGTTAGGTTAAGGTTAAGGATCTTCAATCCAAAACTCAGATCAACACGATATAAATATGACCTAATTACATGAATTACCAAATCTAATTAAAATTTTAAAAATTTGAAAGATGCCCTCAAACTTTTTAATTTTCAAAATCCCCTCTAAATTTTTATTAAAACCCCTAATATTTTTAAAAATAATAATAAACTCTAAATATATGATTATATGTCACTAACACTTTTATCTACAGGAAGAGAGGAAGAAGGGGGTAACGGTAAAGGTCAAATGAAAAGGAAATAAGTAAGTTGTATATATTTTGGATATTTAAATGGTTTGTTTTTAATTTTTATTTATTTTGTGATTATATGATAATTTGAAAAATAAAATAATAAAGATAAAATATTACTTTTACTTCTTAAAACTAATTTTTTCTATAAAATATTATTTATGCTAACTAAAGGTGGAAAGTATTTTAAAACCACACCTACGGTAGGAAAATGTATTTTACTCTAAAATTATTAGAATTTCAGTGGTTAGGAAGTAGAAAAATAAACCATAAGGTGTTTTTCTACATTTTTGAAACATTTCGAAAACCAAAATCTCTGAAACTAGTATGAAATGTTTCAAGGGCATTATAGAAATTTTAATAAAACTCAAAACAAGTTTCAAATATGAGTTGATTTCATATTCTCAATTTACAATTTCAAATTTGGAAAACCTTAACTCTCATATTGTGTCTCCTTTCCTCTCAGATTATGACGTGTTAAATTAGTCTTCTTCCATTCGTCAATGAATCTTGAAAAATCAATCAACTTCCTCTCAGTTCAATCACTTTATTTATTGTTGTTAATGAATTTACAATGGAAAAACATTCCCTCTCTAGCGTCTTAAACTCTTGACTCCAAATTCTAATCCAAATATCATTTGTAACTTGTAATTCCTATGGCTTTGCTCTATTTCACTTTCAACATATTGTGTATATTAGTTTTACTTACTTACAAGTTTGATGAGTCCTAAAAATATAAATATTATTATGAAAATCAATAGTCAATCCACTCTCCAACATTACATAACACATTAGCATATAATATCTTTGATCTTATCAATCATGTTAGATATAATTTTCATTACAAACTTGAGTATAATAAATTATGGTAGTCGTGAGTGGTGTTGCTCTTTTTGCCTTGTATTGGAACTTGCGTCTTAATTTTGATGATAATCAAACCAAAGAAGTTCAACCCATTTTTAAGCCTAGCTTGTTTAAGTTCATTTGGTTGGGTATGTAGGCAAAACAAACATAAATATGAATGGTAGTTTAATGGTCGAGCAAAAAATGAATATGAACCTAAACATGGATGAGAACTATTTGATTGAGTCATCAATAGCTCACAGATGAAACGAAGCAACATCATTTTGCCAAAAAATCAAAATGGTGTTGGCTCATACGTCAACTAAATTAATATTTTGATATTTTTATTACACCTCATTCACTTATTTATTTCATGACATACCCTCTCATTTTATTCGTATCTATGTCATTCCATCATTTCTCTTATAACTGAAGTTGTTGCGAAGCAAAACCAAAGCTGTTGTTGACTAATATCTAGTAAGTCTTGGTTAACTATTGTGTTCGATTACTGACTTTATATGTATTTTTGTATGAATTTTTTGAATTGTACTATTGTTGACCTATAATCATCGCCCCCGTCAAAAAGAGCTAAATTTGTTGTGATTGCAATATGTTTATTAATGTGGTTAATTGAACCGGAACTAGTTTTAGGGCTTTATTCATCTACTTCTTCAAGTTACACAAATGTGTAATTTTTATGTTTTATTTTATTGTTACATTGATTTTCTTTCGTTACGTTATTAAATTTAAAACAATGGAATTATATATGATTTAATCAGAGATTCAGAATTAGTTTATAGTTTGGAGTTGTTTTGTTTTATTATGTTATGTTGTTATACTTGGTAGTTAGTACCTTTAAGGCAATATGAAGTCCATTTTCAATTGATAATTATTGAGTTTCTAATAATGTTTAAAATAAGTAAATTATTTTCTAAATATGTTCAAAATTTGAAAATATAGCAAAGCAAAGATTTGATGCATACTGAGAGGTCTAATTCTTTGTCCATGTTAATGGCTTAGAAGGTGAATTTGGACCAACAAATGTCTCTTCACATTTCATACTATTGCATGCATTAATCAACAAAAATAACTAATTAATCAACAAATTTATTACCTGTTAGGATCGGTGTCCTATAGTTATATGCTCGTTGTATATTAGTTGTAATTATTTATGTATTATTGTATTTGTAAACATTTGTTGATGTTAATAATATAAGCTAGTTAAGATATATTATTTTTTGAATAACATATATTATGTCCTTAGTATGGTAAAATCGAGATAATGGATTCAAATGACTGATCATGCTTTTCATATATCTCATTGGTGGTTATACTAGAATAATTTATAATCCCAACATCATTATGAACTTTAGAGACAAGTGATGGTGTGGGGATTATCATAGTGTGTACAATCCTATCCAAAAATAATAGTAGTTTACATGTGTCGAGGTCTATTAATTGCAGTTTGGTTTCATACTTGGGTGCATGATTTGATGGTCATATATATTGGATAGACCCAATAATAAGGATCCTATATAGATAATGCTAATTGTATCTATGGATCAATCATCATGACTTGATAAGTATATATGATTCTTTAACTTAAGATATATTAGACCATCTTGTATTAGGAGTGACACTGTTTGATGTTATTAAATATATTATCATAGCTGAGGTGTTATAAAAGTGAGTGATTAGTCATATCATGATTAGTACGAAGGTTATGGTAGATTGAAATAGGATTCATCAATCTCAAGCACAAAATAAGTGTCTAGATTGAGTTTTCTGGAACCAATTAGTTTGTGGCCACAGTTGCATCAGTTAGTGTCATATGTAGTCCTAGTTTGGACATATGCATATAAAAGGTAGCTAAAATAGACACGAACCTATATCTAAGCGCTACGAGACACAGTAACAAAAAAGATTATATTATGTATTAATTATTAAACTGATCAAGCTCAAATTTGGTCACTGACACTCCACTATTTGAGTGGTCATGATGTCTTGCTAGAAGCTAACATAACTTGTGTTTAGATTCAATTTGAATCCAGATGATATTGAGATAGTAAAGAGCTTATAAGTCATACACTTATGAGTTGATATATTAAGGCAAATGATCATTCTCCTAGTGATTGTGTTACGATGTGGTGTCAATAAATTAAGGCAAATGATCGTTCTCTTAGTGATTATGTTACAATGTGGCGTTAATAGATTAAGGCAAATGATCATTCTCCTAGTGATTATGTTACAATGTGGTGTCTTATTGGATTTGCTAGATCCGTTTGGATTAGGTTGAGAAGTTAAAATCTAAGATTTGTCTTAATATATGGTTATGGACCTTTGTAGGTTATAGGCATGCATGCACTATGTATGAGTGTACAGGTAGTTATTTGACAGTTATTGAATTGTGGGAACATTGCATGGATTATGCACAACATTCATAAATTGCAACGGTTAACAAACATATATGTACAATCATGAAGATTTAATTTGCGGGCATACATGTGATGGTCATAGGAGTACATGTTTCATAGTCGTACTCGTGACTTGTTTTCTATGAAAGAAAATGTGACAAATTTTTCAATATTTTTTCCTTGAGAACTTGATTCACACCCGTAAATATATTAATCACACTCATGCACTCAGTTAAGCTAACACCTAAACCATGTTCTTTAACCTCATTATTAATTCGTGTGGATTGTGCCAATGTCGTTGGTTATTCTGATAAGAAAGGGGCTCATTTTGTTATTGTTCCTTTACCACGTAAAGACACAAAAACGCAATTAAAAGTATGTTATTATATACAACACCTTATGTTTGAATAACATGTATAGTTTTCTAAAATTAAAGAATGTTAATCTCGCTCATGGTTTCTCTTTGCTTTATTTGATTTTATTAATTCCGCTGCTTAGTTGCCACTTTAGCAACTTTGGGAAGCCCTACATTACTATTGGATCAAGGGCATCATTTGCTTGCACATCACTAAAGGCACTCCAATTAGAAGTCTTGCAGCCATTTTTGCACCCCATTTCACATATGGTAAACCTTTTTCTTTGAAAGTAGCTTCTACCATTGAATATTCATTCTCGATCTATACATATTTAAAAATTTAGTTTCAAACCTAATACATATAGATTGCTTTAATTGAATGAATTTTTTTTTTTTCATTTAATTTGTAAAGAAACAAACTTAAAATAGTATGATGGGTATTCCTTGTGAAGCAAATAATCCTTCTGATTTTATCATGTTTACTATTTTTGTTGTGAAATTTTGCATATAAAACTTCAATCAATAAAGTCAAAAAAAATTGGTGTCAAATTATTAAAAAATAATAATTATAAATAAAAGTTAGGGCTAATTAAGCTTAAATAGGAAAATAATAGCCTTCACCTTGAATGGTTCATTGTCGAATCAAAAAGTAATTCTTGTAATGTCACGTAGCCACAATGGTATATTTCTGCACCTATTGCAATTACTGGTGTGTATGCTTATTTAAAATTCTTTTTTGTTTCTCTTTTTATTATTCTTTAAATAATGCTATTACATTTTCTTATACGTATAATAGTATCACATACAAACTTAATTGTTTCTCATACATTTGAGGAACATTAACATCATAATCATAAATTATATTTATTTATGAAATACCTTTTTTATTAAACTTTTATTAAAAATTGCACATTATGCAAAACATATTGAATCTACCTTTTTATTATTCATAGTGCAGAACATAAAATATTTATAATTATAAAACATATGAATTGTTTTAGAAACAAAAACTGTAAACAAAAACTTTACATAAAAGCCCTATAAAACTATCAAGTAATCCTGATAACAGTAATCTCATCAATGTAGTTACTCAGCAAGCAAGAAGACTCACCTTGTAAGGAAAGGGATTTAAAATAGGTAACAAATCACTCAGCAAGCAATCTCTTAAACTTAATATACATAACCCTAGTCTTTGAATTCATATCATTCTAACTTAATTTTTAATTCTTTCTTAACGTCTTAATTTAATTCATGTCATAAATCTCATATCGTTCTTATTTTTTACTTTTTCATAGTTCTTACTTTTCCTGTCTTTTTTATCATGCTATGTCATTTACGTTATAATATAAAACATATTGAAAACTATGACTTAGCCCAAAAGCTTCATGCTTAAAATCATTTACTTAAAAATCTCAAAAATTGATTCAAAGATCTCATCACAAAATATATCATAAGCAATCTGAATATCTCATTGTAAAACTGATCATAAAATCATTATTTTCATAGAGTTTTTATAAACCTCTTGTGTTAATCAAAGTAATGAACACAGAGATTTGACACCTCGGCTATGTGAATGCAAAACTAATGCATGACTAGCATTCTCTCTAACAAGCTTAGCCAATGGCCATGCCCTCTTTAACAAACATTAGTTTTCCTCTCTAATATGTGTGTGAACTCATAAATGTCCTCTCATATCTGCCCCTAAAAGATGTCTGGAATATTGTTGTATTAGTTTTTCATAAAACATGTATATTCAATCCAAAGATCGAAAAACATGTAAAACATTATTCTTATTTTCTTGAATCATTTTCTTAGCATGTCATGTCATGAAATGCATAAACTGTATTAAATCTAATTGGACTAGCTTAATTAATATTTTTGTTAATTCTCTATATAACTAGATCTTAAAAGTAACATTCTTATTTTTCTATTCTAGACACCATGCTCAGTCGTGCACCTAAAAGTTGCATGGCCTTCTAAATTTCAACGAATGTGGAATTGACACATACACAACTGTGACTTAGCAACCCATGGTTGTGTCACATAGCAACACCTTCGATGCTTCACGTGACTATGCATGTATAATATGCATGATCATAACACTACAAATATGAGTGCATGGTCGTATATCTCTCATATACACAATTGTGCAGCGTGCGTTCCTACAACAAATCTCAGCGAAATAGTCATGATTCCCACTAATTCATCACCGTAACACATATTATCAACAAATTATCATTATATATTCAACATCACATGAAAACACATAGATTCAACCTTATCAGCACATTAGCAATAATAAACATGTTTATACACATAACTAATAACCTAAACATGTTTCTAATCCTTTCATCAACATTAATCAATCATGAATTCCCTTTAATCTCAACAAACATCATCAAATGTAATTAAAGTAGTAAGAGAATGTACCTTAGGTTACAACTTCTATAATATATTTCATAAAGATATACATTTTATGCTTTAAACCGAGATCTAATCTTTTTCATCATCTTGTTTGATTACATGTAATTCATCATCAAAGTATCTTATTTAACATCAATTTATGCTTAGAATCATAGATTAAAATGAATCACACTCATAACAATAAGTTCAAACATTAAAATTCAAGAAATTACTTACTACAACTTATAAACTCATTATCTCTTTTTAGCTTAAGCTCCAACCTCCGACGATGACTGAATGCACATATGTTATTCTTTTACTCTTTGATACTCCCTCATTAGAATGTTCAAGATTTGAGTATTTGAAATTTATAAAAAATAATGAAAAAGAGTTTTTATATATAAACCGCATCAAATCACCATATGCACAGTCATGCATCTTTCAAACGTATGGTCGTATTGATAAGAATTCAAAAATTCTCATGCCTTCCACATTATACCTGTGGCAGCCTCTCAAGTTGACATGTATACAACCCAAAATAAAGCCCTAAAGACTATTTTATCCCTAATATCAATTTAAATCAACTTAAAAACATAAAACACCCAATTTACCCTTTTTCTTACCCTCTTTACCAATTTTAGAAAAACATACTCTTACAATTCTTCCCTTTTATAAAAATTTTGTCCTTGAATTAAATTAACAACCTTAGAAACCTTTGCCTAAACTCAGACTCAACCCCCTAAGTCACCTCTTCATATCTCTAATTTCTCTATAACACTTTAATCAATTGAGTCTATTTATTTCTCAAAATCTTAACCCGACGATCCAAAATCTAAACTAATTGCTCTTGATAATTGAGATCAACTGTCAACTCAAATCTTAAATCTCAAGCACATGAGAAGAATCCTTTACATATTTTCTCAATAGACATAGAAGACATTACGAATATGATCTATGTTGATAGGTAAAGCTAGTCTATAGGTAATACTACCTACTTTCTCCACAATCTCATAAGGTCCAATAAATCAAAGAGCTAACTTTCCCTTCTACCAAACCTAACCATACGCTTACCAGAAGTAATCTTTAAAAATACCTTATCACCAGCATTGAACTCAATTTCCTTGCACCTTTTATCTGCATAACTCTTCTGTCGATCTTAAGCATGTTTCATATGCTACCTAATCAACTATACATGATCATTTATCCTTAGAGTCATCTTAGGACTTAAAAAAGAATCTAATGGATCTCACTTACCAATCTTATCTAATAAAGAGGAGACATATACCTCCTACCATATAGAACCTCATATAGAGTCATCTAAACAATTTACTGATAACTACTATTATATGTATACTTTATCGATGGCAACAACGTAACCTAATTAAACTTGTGATCCATACAGTATGCCTTCAACATATCTTTTAAAATTTAATGAGTCTTTTTTGTTTGACCATTTGTCTGTGAAAAATAAGTTGTATTAAAACTCAATCAAGTAACTAATAATCTCTACAAACTCCTTTAGAAAACAGACATAAATCTTGAAACTCTATTTGATATAATGATCTTAAGAATCATACGCAATCTGAAAATCTTTTTGACATATAATTGACTCAGTTGATCAACTGGCATACACTTTTTAATCAACAAGAAGTAAGGTAATTTGGTTAGACAGTCCATAATCATCTAAATACCATTATAACCCTACTAAACTCTTGGAAGACTCATAATAAAATCCATAGAAATACATTTTTGTTTTCACTCAAGAATTCTGTAGCATCCCAGGTTAGAAAAGCCCTTAAGGGAAGAGTTTTGGGGTTAGAAACGAAATCCAGAAAGAGATTGGGAGTCTAAATGAGTTTAAGGGTGAGTTAGTAAGTTTCCAGATACTGTGTGGCTTTTGTATGATTTCTTTCAAAAGGATTCGATCATACGAATGCATGAGAAATGAGAAATGCTCATTTTCCCTTGTGCACGCCCGTGCACCTTAGATGCACGCCCGTGCATGGCTTAGTATAAATAGTGAGCCGAGAGAAAGTAGTCATTTTTCTCACCCACTTTCATTTTAGCCAAAGTTTCTCTCTTTCATTTGCAGCTCCTAACATTAGAGAGGAGATCCAGTCTCCCGTAGCTCCTAATCCGGTGAGAGAGCCAAGAGAATAGTTGATAGAGAAAGCTTTCAAAGGTAATGGCGCGAGGTAAGTGTTCGTTTACTTCTCGTCGTATTTTTCCAGCATGTTTGATGAGTTGTGATGCTTGGATGAACTTTATGCATGTTATATGATGATGATTGTTGCGCGAAATGATGATTTTGGCCATCCTCGATTCCATGCATGCTTGTTGATTATGCTTTAGTGAGAGAAAGATGATGATTCAATGGTGAAATCTTGATGAATGGGTGTATGTAACATTTGATACTTGAATTGTGTTATTTGAGGTGCTGGGAACACATGTTTGAAGTGAATTACAGATTGATTGTGAAATGGTTGAGAATTTTGTGCATTTCCAAGCGGTGTTCTTGTTGAAGAACAAGACACACGACCGTGTGCCTGCATGGCACAGCCGTGTGCCTTCATTTTTCCAGACACACACCGGTGTGCACGTTGTGTGCATGGGCAGAAATGCACACACACGCCCGTGTGTCCTGAGGGGCACGCCCATGTGCATGTTGTTTTAGATAAATTTCTAAAAATTCCAGTAGCTTGCAAGGTTGGACGCACGACCGACATACGGTCTCGTGCATCCAGGCACACGCCCGTGTGCCTTAGCCATGCACACCCGTTTGTGAGGCATGCACGCCCGTGTGCTTTGTCCCACACGCCCGTGCATCAGTTGATTTTCAGAAAAAGAAAATTAAAGCATCAGAATTCAGTTTAAAGATCAGATAAGCAGTAATTCAGATAATAAAGCTGCATATGCATACTATAGCATGACATGTAGCTTCAAAAAGGATTAAGGGATCCGAATTTAATAGTATTCAGTATTCAGAACCTGATGTACGGGTAAGAGTATGGGTGAACTCGAGGGGGCATCTGTGGGATCCAACTTTCTGACACCAGTTAGAATGTTCAGTAGCATTTCAGATTCAGCCTTCTGACACCAGTTAGATCGTACAACACAGCATAATCAGCTTTTTAGCCAGTAGCTAGACTGTTCAGCCCACACAATTAGGATGTCGAATCCCTGTGTTCACTAAGTCTGATCAGCACAGCAGGTACCTTCGGGTACATAGAGATATTCAGATGCATGCATCCATAGTATTTTCAGTTAGCATGACATGACATACACATCATGACATGAATAATAATGATATCAGTAAATGAATAAGATTCAAATTAATCAATTTCAGATTCCAACAAGCGCATAGATGTATGAATAGGGCCAAGGACAGGTATGTTTGTTATTGTT
The DNA here is from genome assembly GCA_026122585.1 of Anacardium occidentale. Lineage (NCBI taxonomy): Eukaryota > Viridiplantae > Streptophyta > Magnoliopsida > Sapindales > Anacardiaceae > Anacardium > Anacardium occidentale. The sequence goes on from JAJEJH010000197.1 coordinate 256,064, forward strand.
GTGCTTGCTTGGGTTGAGGTAAGTAAGGAGCGCTTACTGGGTGATCTTTATCACTCATCCTCCTCCTTCTTCCATCCTTTTCAGGTGTTCGTGCTGTTTTCGAGGAGCGGGTGGATCAAGGCTGACAGGAGAGGGCCCACACCACGATCTCAGTATGTATTTTCAGTTTTGGACCTGTGTGGTCATGTTGTATATGTTTCATTTTCCAGATATACTTTTGTATGTAACCAGATGTACAGGAACAATATGTATATATGAAAAGGCCATATGAGCTCATGATGTATTTCAGTATATCGATATATGTATTTTACGCTTCCGCATGTGTATTCAGAATGTATCGTAGTTTCAGTTTTATTTTCGTAGGATTCCTGTCACGGGTACTCGTATTTCTAGATTATTAATAAAAAGGTCATTCAGTATTCAGTAGCAGGGGTACTCGTGGTGGCAGGCCCTACAAATTCTCAATCGTTGTAACAGCTTTAAAGGTCTTTAATGCTCTATCTTAACTTGCTAACAAGTCAAATATTTGGCCATAAAATCTGTTATATCTTTTTTACATACCAGACCACCAAAACCCTCTCTTAAGATTTTAATACAACTTAACACTTCTTGGATAAGCTTCATACACTACACTATGAGTCTAAACTAACATCCTCTATCTTAACCTATCATCATCAAGAACACATACTTTACCTTTATATTTTAGAATTTTATCTCTCATCTCAAAATCAGCTACTAGACCATCCCTAATTTTTTAAACCATCTTCTGTGATTACTTATCTAATAACTATCGAACCTGTATATTATTTATTAGAGTAGACTTAGTCTATAATATCAAAAACCCTACAGTCATATTTTTAATCTACTCTCTACAAATCTCATGCTATAACTCTCTTTACACAGAAACCCTAGATAAAACCATTTTTTTATTGAAAGTATCTACAATCATATTAGCTTTACTAGGATGATATCTAATCTTATAATCATAATCTTTTATAAACTCTAGTCATTTGTACTACGTCATATTAAACTCTTTCTATAAGAAGAAATACCTCAAACTTTTATTATCATAATATATATTACATCTCACATGATACAGATGATGTCTTTATATTTTCAAAGTAAATATCTAGAAACATAAGTAATGACCTTACCAATCTATATCAAAACTGCTCTTATACCCTAATGAGATGTATCTGCATATATATTGTACTTTACTCCCTCTTCAAACAAAGCTAACATTGAAGTACTCATCAATCTTTCTTTTAACTTTTGAAATCTAGCCTCACACTTATCAAACCATATGAAAGGAATATCTCTCCTCATCCAAGTAGTTAATAGCCTAGCCAACTTAGAGAAATCCTCAATGAATCTTCAATAATAACTAGTCGATCTCAGAAACTACTAATCTCCTTAGTTGTCCTTAGTCTCTATCAATTTAACACAGCCTCTATTTTATTCAAATCCCCTAAAATACCCTTGACTAATACCACATGACTTAGAAATGTCATATTATCCAATCAAAACTCACACTTGAAAAATTATCATACAATTGCTTTTCTCTCAACCGCTATAGCATTATCCTTAAATGCTTCTCATGCTTTTTTCTACTCCTTAAATATGTTAAAATACCATCAATGAATGCCATAATAAATTTATCAAGGCAATCATAGAATATCTTATTCATCAGATCCATTAATACTACTAGAGCGTTAGTGTAGTGACTCCCGCCACAAGCTACTATAAACCACGTATAAATAATAATAAATGTACTAATAATAGACCTGTAACAGAAACCTCTACAATAGAAACTGCTACTAAATTAAAAAATTTTATGTTGAAGCTTTAAATATAAAATACTATTACTAATAATTAGAAAATATGAATTTTGTATTGAAAGTCCCCAGGTTTCTTACTTATAAAACATGTTACTCATACAGTAGATACTAACAGTATAATAGACACATATATATGATCAAAACTATACAAAGCATGTGAGCCGAACATGCTATTTACTGCCAAGTCATATCCCCAAATCTGATAGCTTTCTCACTTCTGTCTAACCTTCTATAATCATTGACCTGTAAAAGGGAACCAAGAAAGAAGGTGTGAGTGATAAAATCACTCAGCAATTGTTTTTTATCCTTATCACAAGTAGGTTTCAAGCTTAGTCTTATTTCATGACTTGTCATATTATTTTTTACTTTAGTGTTTTCTTTATTCTTTACCTTTTTTTGTAGTGTTATTTGTCTTTATCTATTCTATTTCTGATGAAATGTTATAAATGACATGATATGCATGCTTTAATGTCATGTCAATGCTAAAAATTGTAAGATTTACACTTAAGCCTATTTTCTGGAAACTCTTTATGAAATAAAAGCTATGATCTAAAGATCTTGAATATATACATATAATATATACTAAAAAACTGAATCAAAAAATATTGTATCTAAAAATATTTGTTGTACTGGTCAAACTAATGAATACAGAGATTCGACACCTTGGTTGTATGAGTTTAACCCTACTAAAATCTACTGATGCACAACAACACTCTCTCTAATGAGCTTGGTCAATGACTATGTCCTCTCTAATAGATATTGGTTTTCCTCTCTAGCAGGTATACAAACTCATAAACAACTCTTCGTATTTATCCCTAATTGATGTCCGAAACATCGTATAGCTATATTTTTAAAATATGTTATTAGATCATTGAATCTGTCTCTGAAAACTCTGGTATTATATATCATGTTCTATATCTACTAATTATCGATGTTATGTTATTTTATCTTGATATTAATAAGTTATGTATACTTGGAAATATTTTAAAATAGCTTAGCATTGCTTTAAGACTGTTTTTATGTTTTTCTTAAGGTGCATGGGCGTGTAGGAAGGCACACGAGATCGTGTGTCAGTCATGCTAACTTCTAGAATAAATTTATGAAACTCTGGCTGGCCATATGGGCATGTGGTATGTGACACATTGTAGGACCCGCCGCCACGGGTACCCCTCTGCTGCTGAATAATACTATAGGGAGCTTTTATTGATCATCTGAAAATTCGGGTACCCACGACGGGAATCCTACGACAATTAAATAAAACTCTCCTGAAATCTACTATACATTCAGAATTACACATGCGGAAGCTGAAATACATATATCGACTGTAAAAGATACATATCTGTTCTGTACAATGGGCCCAACGACCTTTCCATATACATACATACTGTTTCTGTACATCCGGATACATAAAATATGTACAAGATGACCACACAGGTCCAAAACTGAAATACATATAATTGAGATCGCGGTGTGCGTGTGTGCCCTCTCCGTCAGCCTCGATCCAACCGCTCCTTGGAAACAGCATGAACCACCTGAAAAGGATGAAAGAATGAGGGGGATGAGTGATAAAGATCACCCAGTAAGCGCTCCTTACTTCCCTCAAAACCCAAGCAAGCACAACAATCACAATAATCAAACATACCTGGGCCTCGGCCCTAATCATATATCTATGCGCTTGCTAGAATCTGGAACAGTTATCTGAATCTCATTCTCATTATATACTGATGTCATTATTATTCATGTCATGATGTGTATGTCATGTCATGCTACTGAAATATCTCATGGATGCATGTATCTGAATACCTCTATCTGAATGTACCCAAAGGTACCTACTGTGCTGATCAGACTGGTGGACACAGGGATTCGGCATCCTGGCCATGTGGGCTGAACAGTCTAGCTACTGGCTAGAAAGCTGAATCTGAATACTGCTGCCTAATCTGATTGGTGTCAGATGGTAATATCTGAATACTGCTGAATATTCTGATTGGTGTCAGAAACTGAATCTGAAATACTGCTGAGCGTCCTAACTGGTGTCAGAAGGCTGAATCCCACGGATGCCCCCTCGTGTTCCACCTAATGCTCTCACCCGTACATCAGGCTCTGAATACTAAATACTGCTAAATTCGGATCCCCTGATCCTCTCTAAAGCTACATGTCATGCTATGATATGCATATGCAACTTATTAACTGAATTTCTGCTCATATGATGCTTATCTGAAGCATTTATCATTAAACTGGATGCTCATGCTTTATTTCCCATTTAATAATCCTTTTTCTGAAAATCTGCTGATGCACGGGCGTGCAAGCAAGAGTGCACGGGTGTGAGCTAAGACGCACAGGGTCGTGCGCTGGTCGTGCGCCTGACCATGCAAGCTACTGGAATTTTGGAAAATTTCTCACTGAAAGCGCATGCACGGGCGTGCGTATGCAGACACACGGGCGTACGTATGCATTTTCTGGCCGTGCATGCAACGTGCACACAGGCGTGCATCTGGAAAAACAAAGACTCACGACCGTGCCATTCGGGCGCACGGCCGTGCGTCTGGTTCTTCAACAAAAGCACCGTCAGAAAATGCAAAAATGCCAACCATTCTTTCATCCATTTACCAAATCACTTTAAACATGCATTCCCAGCATCCCAAGCAACACAATTCAAGCCTCAAACACAACATGCATCAAGCATCATGAAATCTACCATGGAAACTTCTTGATTCTCTCACTAAAACACATACATCACACATGCATGCTTCAAGGATGGAAATTTATCATCAACAATCAACATGCAAGGCCATATAAGCATTCCAAACATTCATCCACATGCAATTAACACATCCATGACATCAAAACTCACAAAGCAAGCTGGGAAACGCAAGGAAAAGGTAAGAGAACACTTACCTCGCGTCATGCTTCTGAAAACTAACTTCAATCAACTATTCTCTTTACTCTCTTACCGGATTGGGAGCTATTTGCTGCTGAATTTCCTCTCTAGGGACGGGAGGAACTGAAATGGAAGAGAGAATTTGGCTGAAATGCAAATGGGTGAGAAAAAGAAACTAACTCTTCACGGCTCTCACTTATATACCATGCTACGCATGGTCGTGCATCAATGATGCACGGGCGTGCACAAGGGAAAATGAACTTAATTCATTTCCCGCACATTCGTATGATCGGATCCTTCCGAAAGGATTCGTACGAAGGCCACACAGCTATGAAAACTTACCAACTCACCCCTGAACTCTGCTAGACTTCCAATCTCTCACTGAATCTCATTTCTAACCCCGAAACTCTAACCGAAAAGGCTTTCAGAATCTAGGATGCTACATTTCCTCCCCCCTTATAAAAATTTCGACCCCAGAATTTACCTGAATAACTCTGGGAACCTATCCCTGATCTCAGACTCTACCTCCCAAGTGGCTTCCTCCACTCTCTGACTGCGCCATAAGACCTTCACAAGGGGAATCTGCTTGTTCCTGAGAACCTTGACTTTGTAGTCGAGAATCTGCACTGGCAGTTCTTGATAACTCAAATCCTCTGCCAACTCAACCTCTGAAAATTGAAGCACATGAGAAGGATCCCCCACATACTTCCTCAACTGAGACACATGGAAGAAATTATGGATTCTGTCCATGCTAGCTGGTAAAGCCAATCTGTAGGTAACTGTCCCAACTCTCTCAAGTATCTCATAGGGACCAATAAATCTAGAGGCCAACTTCCCCTTCCTGTCAAATCTAAGAACGTACCTGTATGGAGCAACCCTCAGAAACACTCTGTCGCCTACTGAAAACTCAATCTCTCTGCGTCTCAAGTCTGCATAGCTCTTCTGTCGATCCTGGGCCTGTTTCATTCTCTGTCTGATAATCTTGATCTGCTCAATCATCCCCTGAATTATCTTTGGATCCACAACTGTCTCCAGAGAATCTCTCTCTCCAATCTCATCCCAATAAAGAGGAGATCTACATTTTCAACCATACAATACCTCAAATGGAGCCATCTGAATAGTCGCCTGATAACTGTTATTATAAGCAACTCTATGAGGGGAATCAACTCTGCCCAATCTGTCTGGAAGTCCATACAACAAGCTCTGAGCATATCCTCCAGAATCTTATTCACCCTCTTAGTCTGGCCATCTGTCTGAGGATGATATGCTGAACTGAACTGTAATCTGGTCCCCAAGGCTCTCTGCAATGATCTCCAGAAAGCTGACAGAAATCTGGAGTCTCTGTCTGACACTATCATTCTGGGAACACTATGTAGTCTGACTACCTCTCTGATATACAGTCTGCCCAACTGATCTGTAGACATGCCCTGTCTGACTGGCAGAAAGTGAGCTGACTTACTCAATCTGTCCACAATCACTCATATGCCATCGAATCCTCTCTGAACTCTGGGAAGACCGAAAATGAAATCCATGAAAATATCTTCCCATTTTCACTCAGGAATACTCAAGGGATGAAGTAAACCTGATGGTCTCTGATGCTCTGCCTTAACCTGCTGACATATCAGACATCTGGAAACAAAGTCTGCGATGTCTTTCTTCATGTCTGACCACCCAAAGCTCTTCTTGAGATCCTGATACATCTTAGTACTGTCTGGGTGTGCTGTATACACCGTACTGTGCACCTGTGACAAAATCATCTGTCTCAACTCTGAACTCTGTGGCACACAAACTCTGACTCAGAATCTCAGAATCCCATCTCTGAACTCAAAGTCGGGCACTGCTCTCTCTGACATCCTATGAATCATGCTCTGAGTCCACTCATCTGACATCTGACTGTCTCTGATCTCATCATACAAAAAAGACCTGATCTGAAGTCTGGAGAATCCTGCAGTCACAATCTCAATCTGCTCTCTGGCAATCTCATACTGCAACTCTCTCTGAACTGAAAGACTGGATAAGGCTACTCGTCTGCTCAATGCATCTGCCACCACATTGGCTCTCCCTGGATGATATCTGATGTCACAGTCATAATCCTTTACCAACTCTAACCATCTCCTCTGTCTCATATTAAGCTCTCTCTGGGTGAAGAAATATTTCAGACTCTTATGATCTGAATAAATGCTGCACTTGACCCCATATAAATAATGTCTCCAAATCTTCAAAGCAAACACAACTGCAGCTAAATCCAAATCATGAGTGGGATATCTCATCTCATGATCTTTCAACTGTCTGGAGGCATAGGCAATAACTCTACCACTCTGCATCAATACTGCCCAGATCCCCTGATGGGACGCATCGGTATAAATGTCAAACTCTACTCCCTCTTGAGGTAGTGCCAACACTGGAGCACTAGTCAATGTCTGCTTAAGCTCCTGGAATCGTGCCTCACAATCATCTGACCAAACAAATGGAACCTCTTTCCTAGTCAAGGCAGTGAGGGGCCTCGCTAGGCTAGAGAATCCCTCAATGAATCTCCTGTAATAACCTGTCAACCCAAGGAAGCTACGTACCTCTTTTACTGTCTTCGGCCTCGGCCAACTCAAAATCGCCTCTACTTTACTGGGATCCACTGAAATACCATCTGCTGTCACCACATGACCCAGAAATACTACTCTGTCAAGCCAGAACTCATACTTGGAAAACTTAGCATACAGCTGTCTATCTCTCAATCTCTGAAGCACATATCTGAGATGCTCCTCATGCTCTACCACACTCTTGGAATACACCAGAATGTCATCAATAAAAACAACCACGAACCGATCCAAGTAATCATGAAACACCCGGTTCATCAGATCCATAAAGATCGTTGGGGTATTAGTCAATCCAAATGGCATAACCACGAACTCATAATGCCCATATCTGGTCCTGAAAGCAGTCTTGGGAACATCCTTGTCTGCCACTCTGACCTGATAATAACCTGATCTCAAGTCAATCTTCGAAAATACAGCTGCACCTCTCAACTGATCAAATAAGTCATCTATCCTCGGCAGGGGATACTTGTTCTTCACTGTTACTCTGTTCAGATCCCTGTAGTCGATACACATCCTCATCGACCTATCTTTCTTTTTAACAAATAGAATCGGAGCTCCCTAAGGTGAACAACTGGGCCTGATGAATCTCTTATCTGTCAACTCCTGAAGCTGCTTCTTTAACTCCTGAAGCTCAGCTGGAGCCATCCAGTACGGAGCCTTAGAAATTGGAGCCGTACCTAAAAGAAGCTCAACACTAAACTCCAACTCTCTGTCTAGAGGTAACCCTGGCAACTCATCTGGAAACACATCTGGAAACTCTCTGACTACTAGCACCTCCTCGATACTCGAACCCACTGAACGGCTACATACCACGTTGGCCAAGTATCCAACACAACCCTGTCTCATCAATCTGCTTGCCTGAATACTGGAGATTATCAGACTGTCAACTCTGCCCTCACCGAATACAAACTGATCAGGGCCTATGTGGAATCTCACCTTCTTCCTTCCACAATCTATCTCTGCACCATATCTACCCAAGAAATCCATCCCCAAAATCATATCAAAATCTGCTAACTCCAGCAGAATCAAATCTATCCTCATCTGTCTACCCATAATCTCTACCTCCTGATCTATGAGGACTTTGTCACTCAACACGAATCCCCCATCTAGCATCTCTATATGGATACTCCTATTGGCCACACTAGGGTTAACCCTTAATCTCTCCACTACACTCCAAGCTACAAAGCTGTAGGTGGCTCCACAATCAACAAGTACAAATAATGGAATATCAAAATAAAGTAACTGACCAGTCACCGTGTGGGGAATGGCCTCTGTCTGCTCCTCGCGAATAACATAAACTCTGGCTCTGCCTCCGCCAACTCTGGAAGGACCGGTACCTTCCTCAGGTGCTCTATCACCAACTCTAGGAACATCTGCTCCACCTCTCTCTGCTCTGGCTCTGCCTCTGAATGGACCACCTCGACCTCTGAACTGACCGACTCCACCTTGGCTCGGCCCACTACCAGCTCCAAGTCTAGCTGGACATGCTGCCATCATGTGCCCTGGCTGATGGCACCAATAACAAACAATCTGGCCGACTAGACACTCTCCCGAATGGTGTCTGCCACACTTGGTACACTGTGGCGGTTGGGGTGTAACTCTCTGCCTCTGACTCTGAAAACCTCTGGCAGATCTCTTGGCTGACATCGGCCTCTTACCCTTATCTCTATCCTTCATCCTCTGATCTCTCTCGGATGTTCTGCTCATAGCACCTATCTTCTGTAAACCAGCCTCTGATCTGAGTGTTCTTCCCAAGGTATCACTGAATCTCTGGGGAGGATTTGCTCCTGTCATGACATCTTTATAGATTGCAGGGTGTAACCCATGGATGAATTTTTGAACTCGGCCCATCTCTGTCCCCGCCAAACTTGGGACGAATCTCGCTAGTGCATTAAACCTGGTAGCATACTCCTTGACCGAACTGGAACCCTGAGCCAAATCAATAAACTCCTGGGCCTTGGCATACAATACCTTTGTACTTCTGTACTCAGCATCAAACAACTGTCTGAATCTGGCCCATGTCATCTGCTCCTCGTTGATGGAAGCCTTGGCTAGACCCCACCAAACCTTGGCATCACCCCTGAGATGAAACACTGTATATCTAACTTTCTCTCTCTCTGAAAGAGTGAAGAGTCCCATGACACTCTCCACTGACTCCACCCATTCTTCTGCCACTGCTAGATCCCTGGATCCACTGAATCTTGCTGGCTGATACGGCCCTGGTAGGTGGTAAATCGGATGAAGTCTCCCTGAAGAACTAGTGCCAGTTGTCTCTATAGTCATACTCTGACTGGAATCTGCATAACCCGTTGGATACTGATGCCTCTCTCTAACTGACTGAGGCTGAGACTGATACTGATACCATAGCTGCGACTGATGCTGTGACTGGGAATGTCTTCTCCTCAGAATCTGATGACTCTCATACTGAGGAGGAGTAACTCTATCTGGCTTTTGAATATTACCCACTCTAGCTTGCTGGAGGCTCTCTCTAACAATATCCCCAATCATCTCTCTCAACTGCTCTGGTCTCATCGACACATGGGAGGTACTCTGAGATCGCCGCCTATCACTAACACTCATAGGACGGGCGGGTGAACTACTGTCTGTCTCATCTAGACATCTAGGGACATACTCTTCTCTATCTATAGCATCACAACAAACTGGGGTTAGAATCACATATCACAATCAAAACTGGAAAATAAATACCTGACTGTGCTGTGAGGAGGGTCTGGATGACGACTGCGAAGGAGAGAAAAAGGCACCACACACTTACAACTGCTCTGATACCACCAATGTAGGACCCGTCGCCACGGGTACCCCTCTGCTGCTGAATAATACTATAGGGAGCTTTTATTGATCATCTGAAAATTCAGGTACCCGCGATGGGAATCCTACGACAATTAAATAAAACTCTCCTGAAATCTGCTATACATTCAGAATTACACATGCGGAAGCTGAAATACATACATCAACTGTAAAAGATACATATCTGTTCTATACAATGGGTCCAACGGCCTTTCCATATACATACATATTGTTTCTGTACATCCGGATACATAAAATATGTACAAGATGACCATACAGGTCCAAAACTGATATACATACAACTAAGATCGCGGTGTGCGTGCGTGCCTTCTCTGTCAGCCTTGATCCAACCGCTCCTCGGAAACAGCACGAACCACTTGAAAAGGATGGAAGAAAGAAGGGGATGAGTGATAAAGATCACCCAGTACGCGCTCCTTACTTCCCTCAAAACCCAAGCAAGCACAACAATCACAATAATCAAACATACCTGGGCCTCGGCCTTAATCATACATCTATGCGCTTGCTGGAATCTGGAACAGTGATCTGAATCTCATTCTCATTATATACTGATGTCATTATTATTCATGTCATGATGTGTATGTCATGCCATGCTACTGAAATATCTCATGGATGCATGTATCTGAATACCTCTATCTGAATGTACCCGAAGGTACCTGCTGTGCTGATCAGACTGGTGGACACAGGGATTCGACATCCTAGCCATGTGGGCTGAACAGTCTAGCTACTGGCTAGAAAGCTGAATCTGAATACTGCTGCCCAATCTGACTGGTGTCAGATGGTAATATCTGAATACTGCTGAATATTCTGACTGGTGTCAGAAACTGAATCTGAAATACTGTTGAGCGTTCTGACTGGTGTCAGAAGGCTGAATCCCACAGATGCCCCCTCGTGTTCCACCTAATGCTCTCACCCGTACATCGGGCTCTGAATACTGAATACTGTTGAATTCAGATCCCCTGATCCTCTCTAAAGCTACATGTCATGCTATGATATGCATATGCAACTTATTAACTGAATTCCTGCTCATCTGATGCTTATCTGAAGCATTTATCATTAAACTGGATGCTCATGCTTTATTTCCTATTTAATAATCCTTTTTTTGAAAATCTGCTGATGCACGGACGTGCTAGCAAGAGTGCACGGGCGTGAGCCAAGACGCACGGGGTCGTGCGCTGGTCGTGTGCCTGACCGTGCAAGCTACTAGAATTCTGGAAAATTTCTCACTGAAAACGCATGCACGGGCGTGCGTATGCGGACACACGGGCGTGCATATACATTTTCTGGCCGTGCATGCAGCGTGCACACGGGCGTGCATCTGGAAAAACAAAGACTCACGACCGTGCCATTCGGGCGCACGACCGTGCCATTCGGGCGCCACGACCGTGCGTCTGGTTCTTCAACAAAAGCATCGCCGAAAAATGCAAAAATGCCAAGCATTTTTTCATCCATTTACCAAATCACTTTAAACATGCATTCCTAGCATCCCAAGCAACACAATTCAAGCCTCAAACACAACATGCATCAAGCATCATGAAATCTACCATGGAAACTTCTTGATTCTCTCACTAAAACACATACATCACACATGCATGCTTCAAGGATGGAAATTTATCATCAACAATCAACATGCAAGGCCATATAAGCATTCCAAACATTCATCCACATGCAATTAACACATCCATGGCATCAAAACTCACAAAGCAAGCTGGGAAACACAAGGAAAAGGTAAGAGAACACTTACCTCGTGCCATGCTTCTGAAAACTAACTTCAATCAACTAATCTCTTTGCTCTCTTGCCGGATTGGGAGCTATTTGCTGCTGAATTTCCTCTCTAGGGACGGGAGGAACTGAAATGGAAGAGAGAATTTGGTTGAAATGCAAATGGGTGAGAAAAAGAAACTAACTCTTCACGGCTCTCACTTATATACCATGCCACGCACGGTCGTGCATCAATGATGCACGGGCGTGCACAAGGGAAAATGAACTTAATTCATTTCCCACGCATTCGTACGATCGGATCCTTCTGAAAGGATTCGTACGAAGGCCACACAGCTCTGAAAACTTACCAACTCACCCCTGAACTCTGCTAGACTCCCAATATCTCACTGAATCTCATTTCTAACTCCGAAACTCTAACAAAAAAGGCTTTTGGAATCTAGGATGCTACACACATAAGTGTGCATCAAAGCATGAGGTTGTGTCCCATACTTACACGAGTGTGTAACTATCATCCAACACTTCTGTGTCTTGTTTACACAGGTATGTGAAATTAAGATTGAGCACATGGGTGTGTGCTCTATCACACAAGCATGTGTCTGAGTTTTTCAGGCATACACAAGTGTTATACAAGGTGGTGTTAATGCAGAAATAAGGCCACATATGTATGCACCTAAGGGTACACAATCATGTGCTTAACTTAATCTCTACACTCTCCCATTTTCAAACCTAAAAATCCCAACCATTTCTCATCTAAATATTTTCCAACTCAAAATCAAGAATCATATCATTCAGGGCCTCAACAAGCATCAATATGTTCATCAAAATCTTATCTCAATCATGACATATCTCGCAAACAAATTATGAAATACATGTATACAAACATATACACATATTATCATGAAATCAGCCAGTCAATCAGTTTCTAACTCATCATCTACTTGTTTTGACAAGCTAAGCAAGCAGCAAGCATCCATATAACTCAATTTACAAAAAAAATATGTTATGAAATAAGGTGAAAGAGATAAGGGAACACTCACATCAAGCCATAGTTGTTGAATCTCTCTTTCTCTCTCTCTCTTTCTCTCTCTAAGGGTCTCTAGATCTCTAATCTAAAGTTAGACTATTGGTTAATCTCTGTCTAATGCTCTAGGGTTCACTGAAAAATGGAGAAGAAGAAGAAGAAGAAAATAAAAGTTGGGAACTGTGTGAAAGTAGAAAATAAAACGTATATATGGCTAAATAACACAATGCACAGTCGTGTGCCTAAGGCACACAGATTGTGTGTCAGGGAAATCTTAATTTTCTTGCTTTTTGTACCATACATAAAATATTCTCCTAAGAATACCCATACACAAGTCACATATAGCTTTTAAATGACTACTTTGCTCTTAAACCCTCTCAGCTCAATTTTTTTAACATAAAACCTTACTTTTACCTTTGATTTCAAGCCTAAAGGACAATTCTAGCCTCAGGCTATTACAATTAGCCAAACCAAATGATATTAAAATAAACTCATAATGATCATACCTAGTCTTAATTACGTACAAGTTCTCCAGTTACTCTCTGATACTTCCTTTTTAGAATGCTCAAAATTTGAGTATTTGAAATGAAGAGTTATGAAACAGAGTTACTTTATATAGACTGTGCCAAAACACCACATGTATAGTCATGTGTCCCTTACATACACAGTCATGTATGACAAGAATTTAAAAATTTTTTATGCCTTGAATGTTGTACACATGGTAACCTCTTAAGTTGACATGTGTATGACCCAAGATAAAGCCATAAAGATTATTTTAACCTTAATATCAATTTAAATCAAAAACACAAAAACACCCAACTGACCATTTCTCTTACCATTCTTACTAATTTTAGAAAATTAAACTCTTACACTAGATCCTTGTCTTTGGCTACAAAAATATTGTCTTTCTTCATCACTTTTAGTTCTTTCCTTTTTTGTTTCTCTTCTTTTGTTCTTTTTAGATATATTGAAGTTTATGTTTGTTTTTGTTTTGGTTATTTAATTAGTAGAATAGGTTTTAGGTAGGATGACTGTTATCTTCATTCTTTCTTGTTATAGAAATTTTTTCATACTCTTTTTGTCCTTATTTTCATGTATTATTACGTATTAATTTCTAAATTTTCCATTGTATAACGTAAGATCAAACTTGTTAAAGTAATATTGGAAATCTATATTTCATGTCTCATATATATATATATATGTGTGTGTGTGTGTGTGTGTGTGTGTGTGTGTGTGTGTGTGTGTGCATCACAAATCAAACAATATGGATTGAAGAAACTTGATCCAAGGTTCATCATATCATTGACTTCAAAAGGTGGCAATAGTAGTGGTAGAGGATCTTCTCAAGTCGAAAGATCAATGTTATCATTATCGAAGTGGAAAGAAATAGCAATTGATAAATTGTAGTAAAGATAACCTAATCTATTTAATTATATGGAAGTTGATATGTGAATCGTAGAAGATTTTGAGCTTTCCAATAATGATGATCTAGATTGGGGGAAAGACAAGATTTGGTTTCTAAATGAAGGAATACAGTTGCAACTTCTCCTTTATCTCCTTCAACACCTATTGTCCCACTCTTATGAAATGAAAAACTTTGATGGTAGGAAGTATTTTCCTAAGACCATATGTATTTTAGTTAAGGATGTTTAATTTTTTATGTGAAATATTGTCAAAAGGGTTGAAATTACATAAGACAAACACCACTACGCATTTGACACAGTATATAGAGCAATGTGTGGAAAAGAAGAAAGCCTAAGCTAAAAAGATTCTTTTAAAGGGTTAAACTTATTGGGGTTTAAGTCTTTGAAGTCCCCTAAATAGCTCATGGGTCCACCCATTATCGAGATGAGTGGAAAATACAAGAATAACAAGGTACAATTTAAAAAACTTGTTTCAATATTTTTATCAAATTTGAGTGCACATTTGTTGCATATTATTATCAAGAGGTTATTATTAATTTGTTTTGTATGTTTGTGTAATTATAATTTAAAATTTCATGACACTTTGGCTTACATGATTTTGATAGATAAGTTGTCTTTCAACTTTGTAAAGCATACGGGATTCAATTTTTTAATTCAGCGTTCTACAACCCTTGTATGAGAAAATCAAACACAAGCATGCAAAGTCTGATTGTGGGAGAGTTACAAAGGCTAAAGCACAACATTGAAAAAATGTTTCCAATAACTCAGAAGGATAAGTAAGGCCACCAACCTATAGAGGTCAAATGCACAACACTTAAAGACATAAGGTTTAGAGAAATGCATTATAAGTTTTATTCACGTACCTCTCCCTTGGAGGGGTAAAGACATTGCAAAGGTTTTGTATGATAGTTTTAAGGAATGGGCCATTAAGAAAAAGCTAATATTTTTCAACCTCGGTTTAATACTTTAAGTTATATTATCTGATACTGATAATATTAATTCAATATGTTTGTAGGTGCATAACATAATGATAGACAATGCATCTATTAATGATAAGTGTACAAAATCATTGAAAGATGAGTTTGGCTTGCATCAGCCTATAGTCGTAAGGGGTCCTCTTTTTCATATCCATTACACCGTCCACATCGTTAATCTCCTTATACAGGATGGTGTGGGTGTAATTAAAGATTTAACTAATAAAATTAGGGATGAAGTTAACTTTTTACAGGCAAGTGAGGCTTGACAAAAAGAGTTTGTTGAGATTGCTAAGATATGTAGCACGAAAAAGAGAACATTTGTTCTAGACTATCCAACTAGATAGAATATCATATATAACATGCTTAGTGTTGCATTACTGTTCATAAAGGTGTTCCCTAAGTATAAATGCAATGAATCAACATTTCTCACATTGTGCTCGACCGAAGTAGAATGGGATAATGCCTCAGTCGCATACCAATTTTTAAATGTCTCCAGTTCACACTACCTAACAACCAACTCATATTCTATAACAATATACCAAATAAAGCAAATTTTGAAAGTTTGACAATCTAACAAGGATCAAGGTGTGGCGTTGATGATAGAGGTAATGACTGCAAATTTCAATATTACAAGGATTGGAGGGAAGTTAATTTATTAATGTCACTAGCGAGCATATTAGATCTAAGGAAAAAAATCTCATTAAATTTATGAATGTGTTTCTCATTAATATCATTCATATTATATTATTATTACATATGATACAATATATAATTATTATTTTTGTATTATGCAAGATTAATTTTGATTTTATAACATAAGCTTACCCTCAATTATGTGGCGAATGCCAAATTGAACATGAGATTGCCAATGTCCAACATTTACTTGAAGATGTGTACAACGAATATAAAGATATTGTGAATTCAGAGAACCCATCCATCTTTGCTGAATTAATTTCACATTCATCTGCCACTAGTATGCTTTTCACTTATATATTATATGATAATGACAATCTAATTAGAGTTGAGTTTAATTTGATGTTAATAACTTGATATATTTGTTATTTTGAAACCACAACTATGATAAACAACAAACTCATTACATGAAGGTGATGAAACATTTATGGCAAATACTTGACGTTTATGGACAGAGCACATGATAATGAAACAATCTTACACCACTGACAAGTATGGATTGCAACAACACTTGGATGAATGATTAGAGGAAATATATACTTCAAACCTTATCTAGTTCAATGCACTTAATTGATGGCAAGTCGATTCTAGCAAGTATAAAGTGTTGTCGCGTATGCCAATAGAAATTCTAGCAATTCTCATCTCAACGGTTGCATCAGAAACAACTTTCAGTACTAGTTCAAGAGTAATTAACCTTGGCAGGTCATCTCTTGCACTAAAAACTGTAAACATGTTGACCCCGAGGGTTTGGCCTAATGATGAGAACATGAGTCATCTAAAGTAGTGGTCAAGGTTCAAATTGTGATGAAACTAATAACCTTTGATTTACCTGATTTGTGGTTATTAGTCTAAGTGGTTATGGGCCATCAAGTTTATCTTATCCAATCAGCTAGAGTTGATCGACTAATATGGGTAAGGGTTATTGAGTCATAAAAAAAAAAACTATAAACATGTTTATGTGTAGTAGGGATTGAATCCGAGCTTTGCATTGGATTATATTATCCCTAAAGATATGTAATCCTTATGAATAACTTCATATATAGTATACTTTATTGTTTTATTGTTAGTTAATTAATTTTGCTTTTTCCTTATCATGAAGAATGATCCAGGCATTGAAATTGATTTGCCAAAAGAATGAAGAATATATTCAGTGGCGCAAAAACTAGCTAAGTATAGTCTTATATTTCAATATACCTTTTTAGAGTTTCTATACAGTAGTTGTAACTGTATACAGTTCTAAAAAAATTTACTACTTTGCTGGACACAACTCAAATAAAAAGCTTCTTACATTCATTTAGGTTATTTATTATCATGATAAAGATTGATATCCTGACTCGATTAGAATGTTGCTATGTTTGTTGTTTTGGATAGGAAAAAATGGAGTGTTGCTTTCGTTGGTTGGTTGCTGCTACTGCCTGCCTGAATGCCAGCATGCCTGTTTGCTTGTTGAGTTGTTGTTTATTGGCCTGTAGGCTGTTGCTTATGCTTCTGTTCTATCATCTGTGTGCTTGCTGTTGGACCTGGTGATGCGCTTTTGCTGATTGTTTGTCTTGTCTGCGTTGCTGCCTTCATAATTCTGATGATTCCATTGATGTGCTGATTGTTGATTGCTGACTGCTTTGGGGCTTCGGCTGCTGGCTGCTGGCTGCTGCTACTACTTGTTGCTTTGTTAGTTGTTTTGTTGACCTGGTGATGTGCAAGTGAAAGCTCTCAAAAACTTGCCTCTGGGTTCTTTTAATTTGTGTCAAAATCTCACTTTTCAAGCAAGTGTCTAGGTTAATAAATTAATGGGTCATCTGTTCACAAGTCCAGCATATTAAAGCCCAAACATGGCAACCAAATAAGCCCAAAAAGGAAGTTATTAGAGATTGTAAATTTCTTACAACGGCTGCACCCACTAAAGTTCAGATATGTATATATGGCTAAAGTCCCTATTTCCACCCAAGTTTCTCACAATGACAGTCCGCCCTCCAACTTTATAAAACCTATCACCCGCCCCTTAACTATTTTTCATCCCTTTTTTTAACTTTTTAATAAAATTATTAAAATATCCTTATTAAAGAGTAAAAAATTATAATAAAAATATAATGTAATACTTAAATATAAAAATTTTAAATATATAAAAATAAAAAAATAAACCAAAAAAGTAGTAATTGTCCCTGACAATAGTAGATATCAAAAAATTAAAGGATTAGAGTCTGTTTTTAAGAAAAACCTTAGGTGGGAGTATGTTCTTTGGCCGCATATATAATACACAAGCTGGGCTGTTGAAAGCCAGCAACCGAGAGGGAAGCAATATACGAGGAAATTCTACCAAGGGGAGAAAAACTTGACCGAATTTGCCACAGCATGGTCTCACAATCTTTCTCATAAACTGTTATATTTTAAACAAATAATGCATAATATTATTACTTTATAGCATTTATCATGAGAGCAAAGATAATATAAAATGTGATTTGAAGGTTTAGCATCCCGACCGCCAACTCAATTGATTATCTTTCATAACTTCTTCCCCATGTGGCTTTAAATTTCATTGTTTGACAATACATACTCATATCCAATTGAACTCATCAGGTTTTATAAATTCCCGTATTTAATGAATGAGGGCACACCTTAATGATGGATTGATCAACTTTCTAACTTGTAAATTTGGCATTAGATTTTCGTCTTATTTCTGCAAGAAATCTTAGTCAAAGAAAGCAAGATAAATCACTTCTTGTTGAATCAAAATTGGGATTTGTTACGAAGAAGATGGGCATTATTCTTGTAAAAAATATTACACTCCTTGTATTTTACTCTCAATAATTCAACCCAAATGTTGCATGAAGAAATACTCAATTAAATTTGCACACTTATATGAGATGAATACAAATATTTGCATTATTACAATTTCTTTCTTCAATTTCTAAACCCTTCTTGTTGCTTAAATTTTCTCCTATTCAAACAAACTGAAATAAAGAGATGCATTATTATTTTTCTTTTTTTATCATTCATTGAATTCTAAACCACTATTCGCAATTTTGGTTTTTCTATTGTGTTGGAGGAATAAATATATAAGAATCTATATATCTTTTCTTCAAGGATCTATCTCGGATTTGACTATCCAGGAGAGCCACTTGCCTTAACAATAATGTACCCAAATCCTCAACGTAGTGAAACTGGGAAACCTTGTCAAACAAGAACATTAATCACATTAAAAAAAAAAAATAATTTAAAAGGCGTCTATAAATGTCATAAAAATTTTATTATTAGAAAATGTTATTATAATAAAACATGACAGGTTCCTTAGGAGGAACAGTTCAAGTATAAGGTTGGGAAAAAAAATTTGTCTCGATGAGATGATGCGGTTATATAATTAGGGTTTGTCTCGAAACTTGCTATCCTAAAGAAAGAGCTATAATTTTATCTATTATTTGTCTCGAAATCATAGATTTGGTTAACGAATCCCTTCACGAAATTATTCTATTAGCATAAGATCTTATAACAAAGTATCATTTATAACTTATTAATAATTGATCATAAATCTAATCCACCATTTAACCAAATTAATAATAATATTCGTCAAGTTTTGTCCCTTACTATAATTGTTTATATACGTGAGAATTTAGTAATTAAAATGCGAAGTGGTAGAGAGAATTTTGATTGAAGTAAAATAACTATATTCACACAAAAACAGTAAAATAAAATAATAGAATAGAGTGTGTGTGTGTGTGTATATATATAAAAGATGGTGGGACAGAATCTAGCAGTTTCATGTAGAACCAATAATACTTAGTATAAAATAAGGCAGACATGGAAACAATCTCAACAGTTTATGGTGCCAAACCAAGAAAGAGGAACTCAACTGGGATTCCCTATAAATTTTTATTTTTAATTTCTTTTTGGTTTACTTGTTACAGTCATCATATTGTATTATTTATTTTAGAAGTTAATATTATAGAACTAATTGAAGTAATGTTTATGTAGAGTTTGCATGGTCTGGCTGTGGCATAATTTGTCCGATTGTCGGCCTAACAATTCAGCGGGAACATGGCAGGGTGTTCTTATTTGATTTATACTGCTTTCTCACCATGTTTCCTTTACGTCGTTTATTATAAACTTGTTTTCCTATTTTTCGTCATTTATTTATTAACCCACTATACTATATATGTGTGTGTATGAAATGCTTATGATCTTGTTTTATATATATATTTCTCTCATTCATATGATGTTTATTCATAAAGGGCATGCAAGTATCTTTAGTCGATTTTAATAGAACTTTTTTTATTTTATAAATTTGATAAATTGAATATCTCTTAAATTTGAGTTTGAGAATATTCAAATGGTAAGTTCAAACTCATTTAAACATATAGCTGTCATGTAAGGGGAACAAATTGTTAAAATGTTATACATAAAATATATAGTGATTCATAGCACACATAGATTATATAAATATATATCATTTACATGTAAGCGTTTTGAGGCTTCTGAATTTCCTCTTATCATCTCCTTCTAAAGTTATGACATGTAAGGGCACCAATTATTGTTGACATCTTCTGAGTGAGAATACCAAAACCCCAAAGAAATTTTGAGTTTTGAAGGTTTGGCCCACAAGACCTCCTAAGTAGGATTAGCAATGATGATTTACTCATTTACATGTGTGGTTAGTGCTTAATCACATTGTTTTGTGTGGTTAGAATTTTGTGCTAAGAGTAAAAGCTACGTCTTTTTCTTTTCTCCTTTAGAAAATATTTTTTGAATTAAATTAATTTATATTTATTATTAGTCAATAGGATTGTAAATATAATTTTATTAATTTTTGAAAAAATAAATCAAATAAAATAATAAATAATTTTTTATTTGTTATTATTAATATTATTGATTTATTTTTATTTTATTAAATCATATTTATTTATTATAGATTAATCTTTTAACGGCATCCTTTTCTTTTTTATCCCTAAAAATCAAATCAAGCTACAGATAATTTTGTCTGCCTCCACAGTACGGATGATTCTCTCACTAACATCATTGTTGACTTTTCCACCTTCATTTCAATGCCAATATCACATGATTGATGTCTTTACACCTCTTTCTTTTCTTTTGAGTTGAGCTAGTTTGCCTCGTTTTCATTTATGGCATATTCCTTTGGTCTTCATCAAATTCGTAATATCGTTGAAAATTATATTATGTAACTTTGCTATAGGTGACAAATTTATCTTAACAACACTTGTTTTGAATTTTATAAAATAAATTAGTTTTAACTCAATTTATTAGTCCATTAGAGAATAATAACTAATTATTAGTTTTTTGTAATAAAGCATTAAGATAAAATATAAACAATTAAGAACATCAGATTATATAATCATTGAAACAATATACATCATCAAAATATTCCATAAACATATGGACACATGTAAACACAATCATCAAACAAGAGTCATATACAAACACCACAAGTCAAAATAGATTTAGAAAAATCGAACTACTTCTTTTATTAATAACTCAATAAATATATCATTAGTAGCGGATTGGCGGGCACCTATCAAACAACAAACTCAGTAACTCCCAAGACAAGTGGTTGTCATTTCTCTTAGCCTTGAGCCCTCATGGTTGGATCAAGTGAAACTAGTCACTCCCCCTCAAAAGAGGTTTATGAGACTTTATCAATCTGATGAGAATAAGTATTATCTTTATTTGAGTAATCACACCTCTTTTCGAACTAAATCATTGTATTAAGTTCTTACAATTCTAATAATGTAAATTCTATTTTTCATATTATATTTACATGATATAGAAAAAATTTCACATTAAACTGTTCGCCTGCAAATTTGCGTGCGTTGGTTTTCTCCTACAAATCTACGTGTGATGGTTTTCTCCCGCACATATGTGTGCGTTAGTCTTTGCCTGCGAATTGGCTTGTGTTGGCCTACTCACCCATAACTCTTGCGCACCCACGTGCTTGCCTGCAACTCCCTACATGTTAGACTGGTTGGACCTAGACTTGGCACCCCCTTACCACTTTTCTTTGTGTGAGGTTAGAAAAAAAAAAAAAAAACTCTTTTATTGAAATCTCTCAAAAATAGGCTTTGTTTCTAAAATTTTAACAATTGCGTTACCGAAGAGCAAGTATTATCACATAGGTGAATTAATTTAAAGATTAATAAAATATAAAGAATAATTTATTTAAATAAATTAATATATAAAAATAATTATTGTATTTAATAGATGTTAATAAAAAATTATAATATAATTATACTTAATATGTTAAAGTAAATTGATTAAATATGAATAAAATTGTAACAATATTAAAATTATTAAAACAATTTTTTAATAGTTAATCAAATTATCTCTTATATTATTTGTTACATTAGTTTATTAATAAAATCTTATGATAATTTTTAGTCCTATCAAACACAATAATATCAATGATAAAAGATAAATTAGTATAATAATATGATATTATCTCAAAACAAAAACACCCATAAATCATTAAATAAAACAAAATATATTTTATAAAAGAACAAAACTATATGCATAGATAAATCTTACTAAATCATTCAAGCATAAAGGCGCTTGTTTGGTTAGATTAGGGCAGAAATTTTGGAATATGACTATTTTAAGACATATGTTTAAAACAAATTATTTAAAATAAATATTGAAAAATAAGAGTACGTAATAAAATTTTCCCTATATCATCTAAGTTAAAATTAAAGAAAAATGGCTTGTTAATTGGATTTGCCATTGGAAGCACACACCACAAGGAAACAAGAGATATAACAAGTGGGGATTTATGGGTCATCATTGGAAGAAATTTTCCAATGGCTCAAACCGCATAAATCTGCCCCGTTGCTGCGCTTTTTGCCGTACTTTTATGCAACACCAATTTCATTCAAAGCCATCGGGGGCCCTTGCCCATTAACTTGTTTTGAGGTTGAAAACGAAGTAATCCAAACTTCCAAGGGACACATGTTCCCACCAGGTAAATCCCCACTCTCTGTGTCCACGTCATACTTTCTCTGTTTCATTTTTGTCCATTTGGAATTTTAATTTATGTCGGTCTGTAAAATTTACAATTACCACATTGCTAAGATTTCTCTTCTATTCTACCTACATAAATCTTGAATTATTTTCTTTTCATTTGAAAACTAGGGAATCCAAGCAGAATCATGACAAAATATGTATGAAACAAAAGTTTTATGTTTTCTTTTCATGACAATCTAAGAAAATTTTGTTTAATTTCATACTTATGAAAACATTAAAAAAAAAATTTTAATTCGTAAATGTATTTATAATTTATTAAAAAATTATAATTAAAAAATTCATGTTTGTAAACCAAACTAGAGTTTGGTTCGTATGGTTCTAAGTTTGAGTTTGAATTATAATTTAAATTTGAATTTGAATTATAATAATTCGTTTAAACTAGTTCAAATCAAACTGAAAAATAAATTTAAATGTCTTCAATTCAAATCTAGCCCAAAAATAAAGCATTAAATTTCTGTTTCACACCAAGGTTTGATGGAATTATAAGTTCCATTATTTCAGTTCTTTTTCTTATCCTAAATATATCTCTTTTTTTAATAAAAACAATATTTTGACACAATCTCACTAAATTATCATATTTTTCTAAATTTTTACCAAACATCATTCCCTTAAAAGAGAATATCTATGATTTAACTAAATCCAGTTTAAATCATATCGACTAACCTTAATTTTATCTAATCACATTAGTCAATATGTAATCTTATTAAATCTAATTAAATCATATATTTTCAAGTAAATTCATACTTAAAAGATGTTATTCGACAATTTAAATCATATTATACTTTCCTATATAAAATTTTGATTATATTTCACCATTATAAATTGATTCAAATTGAATTGTATCTTTTTAAATGTAATTTTAATATCAAAATCACATCAAATTTGATACAGTCGAATCTATTTGCACATTTTAAGATGTAATTTGACCTAAATCATTCTCTAAAAGGTATGTATGTATATGTATATATATATATATATATATATATATATAAAGTTTGACACTTACTGGCTGCTATGTATACATGAGTCACACATGAGGACATGTATCCACACATATATATAAGGTTTGACACTTATCAACTATTATACATACATGATTCATATGCAAAGGTATTTATATTTACACACATATAAGTAGGTTGACACAGTATATACATATTTAAATATTAATTAATTAAATATAAATATTAATTATAATTATATTTGTTTAATAATTAAAATATTCAATATTTGATAATTTAATAGTATTTTAATTATTTATTATATAATTAAAATACCAATTGATAATATATTTTATCAATTTGTAGTATCTAAATATAAATCGGTATATTAAATATTATTAATTGTATTGAGATATAAAGATTTTTTAATATATCGATTTTTCATATATATTGATATGCATAAATTATAGTGATTTATATTATTTAAATAAAAAATAATGCCCTAAATACTAATAAAATTATAATTCATTATTATTTTATTAATCATTAAATTTTTATAACGTATTATCATTTTATTAATTATCAAGGTTGATTCTAAAACAACTTTTAAATTTATAATACAAAAAGAGGAAAAGTTAAGCAGGAAACATAAAAGAGGAAATGAGAGAGAAAATTGCTAACGCTAAAAATATAAACTTATATTTAAACTTTTTTATTAAGCATTTAATTTTGGTTATCTTGAGCCGAAAAAAACATTTCCCTTTTAATAATTAAACGAAAAGCTATTTTTCTTTTACATCAAAAGATCATGAGACATTTTACAGAGGAAATGTTTCATGAAAACGTGCGAAGAAGTGCAAACAACAGTAAAATCACACGCGCCTGGTGTGTGGAATTCCAATGCATTTTATTTCAAAAAATCTCAGACACGTGACGACATCGTCCCACACGTGTCGCGTACTGACGTCATCATTATGCTACTCTGCTTTATCGATCCAGAAACAATATCAATATTCTAATCAGATACCAATGCCATTGTTTTCATCCAATATTTTCAAATGACACTTTTACCCTTCCATGATGTTTTCTTTACCCTAATAGTCTGTCGTGTTCCCATTGTAACCCCATTTCAAAAGTGATGGAGATTCAAAAGTGATATAATTAAATATCTGATTGAAAAGATCTTGTAATAATGAATTAATTAATAAACATAAAATAAAAAATAAAAAAAAAAAGACGAATCCATTTCTCAGGCAGATTTTGACTTGATGTAAAAAGACTATTTAAACCTTGCTCTTATTACCTCCGTAGAACCGAGCATGAATACGCCCCACAACCATCTTATTTACAGCGGATCCTCTTTCTCTCCCTCAGTCGCTCACGAAAGAAACCAGA
Organism: Anacardium occidentale; assembly: GCA_026122585.1. Lineage (NCBI taxonomy): Eukaryota > Viridiplantae > Streptophyta > Magnoliopsida > Sapindales > Anacardiaceae > Anacardium > Anacardium occidentale. Next base: position 281,387 of record JAJEJH010000197.1, read on the forward strand.
GAAATTGATATAACATGCGCTCTCTCCCCATTACTCTTTTGGGGTACGGACTGGTTTTGCATCAGAAAAACCCTAATTTTCAGGTACACACTTTGTTGAAGCCTGCTTCTTTCAAAATGTACATTCAAACAATCCTTTCTCTCTTCTATCTCTTGTAATGCCTTCTGTCAAGTCTCAACCTTCACTTTTGTTTTCGTTTTGCACACCATTTTTGACTTCATGCTCTTTTATATGCCTTATCTCAAGTCTCAACCTTCATTTTTGTTTTCGTTTTGCACACCATTTTTGACTTCATGCTCTTTTATGCGTATTTCTCCATTACACCCCATTTCAGGTATCTGATTCCTTTTCAATACGTTCTAGAAAAACGTTCAATTTAAATTCCTTTTCTCAATCTTATTCGCGTTGTTATTGTTGTTGTTTTTCTTCACTTTTTGACCTTTGATCTCTCTCTTTCTCTCTCTCTCTCTCTCTTGTAAAGAGAGAAGTAAAATGGTAATAGAGTCATCAGAGCTTGATACGATAACAAATTCAAGCTCGATGAGCAGTGAAAGTTGTAGTAGTTTTAGTCGTCTCTCCTTCGAACTCCCAACTTCTAAATCTTCCCCAGATAACCTAACTGTCAAGCCACACCGTTCTTCAGACTTCGCGTACTCAGCAATCCGTTCGGCGACGTCTTCCCGAAAAGCTTGCCTCACTTTCCGAGATTTCGCTCTGCTCCGCCCCATCGGATCTGGAGATATCGGAACAGTCTATCTCTGCCGACTCAACCACCGTGAGATTACCGAGAGTGGAGATGATGAGAAGTGTTTGTATGCGATGAAGGTGGTGAATAAAGAGGCATTGGCTAAGAAGAAAAAAGTTCAGAGAGCTGAAATGGAGAAGAAGATCTTGAAAATGTTAGACCATCCATTTTTGCCTAGTCTTTACGCTGAATTTGAAGCCTCTAATTTCTCTTGTATTGTCATGGAGTTTTGTTCCGGTGGTGACTTGCATTCTCTCAGACATAAACAACCCCACAAAAGATTCTCTTTGACTTCTGCAAGGTACTTCATTAAATCTTTATTATTTTGTTAAGTTAATCTCTGTAGACACATCCATCTTCTTCCTATCAGGAATTAATAAAGCTGAAACATCTTCAAGTTTTTTTTTTTTTTCATTTTATTTTAAAATTATTTGGAAATTTCTTGATTCTGCGTGTTTTGTTTTCTTGTGTAACAAAGCGCTGTATCTGTATGTATTGTTCTTATCTTGTCTGCTTCGGCACTGCAATGTCTGTCTTCTTCAATGAAAATAATCAACTTTTATTTTATACATCATTTCGTTCATTTATTGAGTCGTTAAACATCGTTTTAATATTCCCCAGTTTTCAGATTGTTCTCTCGTAATCAACTTACTTAGCCGCAAATTTCCTTTATTAGGGCAATACTGCCTTCCTGTTTCAGTTTGCTTCTTCGATAGAATTTGCCTCATCATGCAGGACATCAGAAGATTTTCTCTGAGATGAGATTTCATTGATGAGAAATTAAAATTAATTATTTTCATTTTTTATTTTCAGGTTTTATGCTGCGGAAGTTTTGGTGGCCCTTGAGTACCTTCACATGCTGGGAATAATTTACAGAGACTTGAAACCCGAAAATGTTTTAGTTAGATCGGACGGTCATATCATGCTCTCAGATTTTGACCTGTCTTTATGCTCAGATGCCATTCCAGCCGTTGAATTTCCATCCTATTCTCCTGATCCCGCATCTCCACAATCCCAAATCTACACACGCCAACACTTGAGTAACAACCCCACGCTCTTCTCTTGTTTTTTTAACCGGCTATTCCGGTCTAGAAAGATCCAAACTTTAACCCCCAATCGGCTCTTCGTTGCCGAACCGGTCGCCGCCCGGTCATGCTCTTTCGTCGGAACGCACGAATATGTATCTCCTGAGGTTGCGTCTGGTGGGTCCCATGGTAACGCAGTTGACTGGTGGGCCTTTGGCATTTTTATCTACGAGATGATTTATGGCCGTACACCATTTGCTGGTGGTCCATCAAATGAAACTACACTGCGCAACATAGTGAAGAAACCATTGACATTCCCAACCCACGTGCCTTCTTCGACATTTGAGCTCCACGCGCGGGGCCTGATTTCCGGGTTGTTGAACAAGGACCCTAATCATCGACTCGGATCGAAACGCGGAGCTGCGGATGTTAAAACGCACCCGTTTTTCAAGGGTCTCAACTTTGCCCTTGTACGGTCGCTAACGCCTCCTGATATTCCGGGTCTTAGACGGAAGAAAACGGTGCCGTTTCCTGAGAAAAAGATTAAAATACAAGCAACGGCCTTCGATTACTTTTGAGTTGGACTAAAAGGAATCAACGGTGTTGTATACACCACGTCTTGGAGTCAACCTTTGCCAGATTTTGTAACTGGCTTGTGACAAATGTGTACATATATATTTTTTTAACTCGGTATGTTTTTGAGAATTATATACTTGATTACGTAAATATCGTCATCAAACAATAACAACTAAAATCTTAGTTAGAGAGATAAATATTTTATATATATTTGTCTATTTTATGTTTTGTTAGTTGAGATTAAAAAGAAGAAAAGACAGAAAGCAAGTAATCAAGAAAAATAATGATGATTTATTAAGAAGGAAGAGAATATAATGAAATTCATGGAAGGCGAATCATTTGATGTTTAATTCGACTTTTCCAGAAGTTATGATGGAATTTGCAATTGCGTAGAAGAGGATCCGATTTGTCTGCCAAACACTATCGCTTTTATTTCCAACTTACAGTATTATCATTTTGCATGCTTCCTGCAATACAACATTTAACATCTTAATCAGCCTGTCGTCTCATCTCATCTCATCTCATCTCATCTCTTTAATTATTTTCCATTAAAAATAATTTTATAATATTAAGTTGAATTAAGAAAAAAAAAAAACAAACAAACTGAGAGGAGGAGGAGGGTTATTGATGCCGTCACCAGAGCAAATAAATAAATCTCCCCAAATTCACTAGATTTTAATTACAATGGAGATCAGGATCAGCATCATATGGGAAGGAGACTCGTGTCGTGTGGGACACAATCAACGGCTGAGATTGAGTCTCAATTCGTTTCCTTCATTTGTTTTATCAAAATAAAAAAAATCATTGGATAATAATTTAGAAAAGGGTTTTGCATATGCCGAGGTTACATTAGATAATGACGCTCTGTGTAGGAAGGTGAAAGCACGAACCAATGAAAAGGGGAGTAGATGAGAAAGAGGAGGTTTTCATAATTGGTGTGACAACACATGGGATTGTCGATGTGAACACCTGCCAACCAGGCAGGTTTAACAGCTAAGTTAAAAGCAGTGTCCCCACTTTTGTCGAACCAAACATAATGCTACCAAATATCTGTCCCCGCCCTATCACATTTGGCCACATGCCCCTTTTTTTTTTTTTCCTTCCTTTGGTACGTGGAATTCTTTATTTCCACTAAAAAATTATTATTATTATTATAAAATTACATTAGAGGTATTCTCACTCTTGAGAGACGGAAGGTCTATTTGTTATATATATATAAACAATTAATAGGTGTACCAGAGACAAGTTTTTCTATCATCAAATTGAATTATATTAAAATTTAAATATTTTTTTATTATTATTTTATTCATATCATATAATAATAAATATAAAAATTTTTATTAAGTTTTTATTGTTATTATCATAATCTAATTTGAGTGAAACTCTAATTTACTTATTTTGATTGTTGAGGAGAAATCAAACGAACAAAACTAATCACAGTTGAAGTAAATTCTATTTGATTTCAAAAAATCTTGTACCCTAATATGACACGAGGAAATTTGATATGCAGTGGTGCTTTCAAAACCCAATTTTGTAATCACAAATGTACCCTTAGTAAAATATTAAATAAGAGAGAAGAAGTGGTTGGTTGTTATTTAATTCAATAATCTTTGCTTTCTTCATATTTGGGTATACTATATTTTAATTTTAATTTTAATTTTTTACAATTACTAAAAGTTGAATATTTTTAAAGGATAATGAAAAAGATTAGTGATTTATTTAATTGAATAAGGAATAGTATAGCAATTTTGTATTGCAGAAATAAAATCAAAGATAAGATGAGCGAGCAAACACAAAAAGTTTTTCTAAAGCTATACAAACATTGCATGATTTTATGGATAAATAATATGTTCAAATCATGAATTTAAAAGGTACAACATGTTAAAACTGGAAATATAAATAAAATTGTTATTTTGGAAAGGTCAAATCACTAATTTACACCCAAAGTTTTCTTAAATGTCATCTCTCACCCATGAAGTTTTAAAAAGCCAAATACCCACCCTTGTTCTTTTAAAAGACTAGAATACCCTTCATAAAAATAAATAATATTAAAATAAAATTTAATATAAATAATAAAATAAAGCAAATAATAAATTAATAATAAAAAGTAATAAATTAATAAAATTTTAAGTCATCGTTGATAGTGACTAACGCTAACCTAACAAAGTGGTCAAAAATAGCCACTTTGTTTCATTGGCTATTGGATCTGTCCGCTTTAATGACTATGGTCACTTCCACCATTGGAGAAGGTCGAAAACAATAGATATGTTTGAAACTGACTGTTTTCAGCTATTTTAGATGACGAAAACGGTAAGGTCTAACCACCTTAGCTATTGAGACTATCAGATTTGATTGTTAATAGAATTCGGTGGTCGTTTTTAACCACCTAATTAGATTAACATCAGCCACCAGTACTAGTAATGTTGCTGGCAGCAGTGGTTGCTTTTTAAAATTTTTAGTTTATTTTAAACATTTTTATTAATTTATTATTATTATTTTAATACTATTTTGTTATTATTTTATAAAATTTATTTTTTATTTTTATTTAAAAAGATAAAAATACCTTTCTAATTTTGGTCAAGAGTAAATATTTGACTTTATAAAACTTCTTAGCTGAGAGTTTGTCATTTAAGAAAGCCTTACGTGGGAATTAGTTGTTTGTCCTTTAGAAATAGGCGAGTTTACACAAATATTCACACTTAGAATTTTCAATGGATTACATTTAGAGAGAAAAAAAAAAGGTGGAGGGCCAATGACACAATCAAAGACGACCCTAAGTGGGCATGAGCTCCCCTAAAATTTATTTTTTGTAATTTTTAAATTATATTATAGATTTTCTAAAATTTTATAACTTTTAGGTGGATAAGATTTTTTTTTAAAACCTTTAAATTTAACATTATTTTTATAAAATTTAAACTCAAATCCTAATCTCATATCTCTATAAAAAAAAAAAAAAAAAAAAAGATAGAACAAACTTTTTTTAATGATAAAACGCTAATTTTTTTCTTTTAGTAGAAAGATAAATTTTCAATTTAAATAGAATTTTTTGGCTTTGTAAAGGTAAGAGTGACTCAAATTTTGTTTATTGTATTTTAATTTTTGTTTTTTAATTAAAATATTTATTCGATATTCAGGATTTTAATTTATATTATATGAATCGAGCTAATTTTCTCTAATCCCTTAAACGGGAACATGATAATATTTAATATTATTTTTTTGTTTGTACTATATAATATTGAAGGTAGATTGATAAATAATTGAATATTAGTAATGTATTTATTAAAATTGACTATCTATTATAAACACCATTATTGTTTTTACTTTTCAACTAAAATTTATTTTATGAATATGAATTTTAGTTAATAAAATGAGATGAAATAGTACATAATAGCCTATAATTTGTAAGTCTATTATAGAAAAAAATTTGAGTCTATTCACTATTATAAATATCAATATTGTTTTTACTTTCCAATTGAAATTTATTTTATAAATATAAATTGTTTTTGTTATCAAAATATTTAAATATAATTGAAAGTTTATATATTTTGATTGAATACATGTACTAAATTATTTGTGATTGTCACTAAACACAACTCCTTGTCACTAAACACAACTCATTGTCACTAACAGCGAATCTCGTCTAGAATCTACTCACTAATCAAACTGTTTAATGTAGTGTTTATGACAACAAATCCTTAGTTTAGAGTCTGTTAGCTAATCGAACCGGTTAGTGTTTTATTACCAAACATCATTCTCTCGTTATTCAAACTCTGATCTTCTCAATATAACCCATTAACCCTTCATCAATTAAGTAAATCTTTGGGGTAAACTCCTTCAAATATTGAAAAAAAAAATATGTATATGAAAATATGCAAACTAAATATATAAAAAAATGTGATAGATTTAGTTAAATTGTTATGTGAAAAAGTTTGCACCCTTAGGATTATTCAAAAAAATACATAATCAATTCTTTTAAATATCCTAATTATCTTCCCAAATCTCTCTAAAATAAAACGTTTTTGTCCCTCTTACACAAATGATTTTATTTAAAAAAAAAAAAAAGAAGCCAAAATTACTCACCAATGATTATAGAACTTTGGTGCCCATTATTGGGACAAGTCCGTAAACATAATTCTCCATCATCATCACAACAAGAAGAGATAGGCTAGTACCTGTATAAAGTTTCAACATTATAGTTTAAAGCAACAAGAAAAACCTAGAAATGACAAAGGTGATAATGAGAGAGAAAAAAGTCTACGCCTGACAAGATAAAATGTATGACTTTTCTTAGGTCATTGATTATATATAGATAACACGGAGAGGAGATGTGTGTTTTACAATAACATTATTTTGATGTGAAATAAAAATATATATTGATGGAGAGGAGTGATGTTTAGCTGTCTCTCCCCAATTGGAAACAATGAAAGACTGAATTTACATTATCGATAAGAGGGATTTGGGCATGAATTTCTTTGGGTTTGGCACACAATTTAAGCTAATAATTTAAATATACAGTTTTGACTTTGCTGTGTTGAGATGGACTGCTTATATCTCAAATTCAAGTTATAATATAAAGAGAACCTATCGGGTTAAGAGCTAGTAAGGGATGCTTTGTTGACCAGAGAACTCAAGTCAAATTGTAATATCATTGTACACACTCCATTTTATACCCAACAAGGTTATCGTTGGTAATGATAACCTATAATGATTTTTATGTGGAACTTTAAATTGATACCTAAGGCCTGTGGATTGAGAACGGACGGTAAACTCGTTGTGAGTGACTAATCATAATAATTAAGACTTTTAGAATGTCCAATTATTTTATAAATACCCATTAGGATTAGATTTGACCCATTTTAGGCTTATTTAGTGCATGATTACATAAGCCCGTAAAACTTTTTTTGGGTTTTACTTTAATTAGGATATTAATTTAATTAATTAATTGTTAGAATATTTTAATTAATTAGGATGGATAATTATTTAATTAAATTTAAAATAATTAAGATAATTAGATTTAGATAAGATAATTGATAGTTGAGCTAATAAGATTTAATTAATGAGATAATCATAATTAGGATAATTAGAGGATTAATTTAATTAGGATAATTTAAATAAATTAATTTAGATATTAAAAGAAAGATAATTAGAATTAGGATAATTAAGATAATTAGAATAATAGGATAATTAGAAAAATGAATAGAATTATATAGGATAAATTATTAACTAATTAGGATTTAAATTGAGATAAATCTAATTCCTAAGAAGTCTATATAATGGGGAGGACATTCACACTCTAGGGGGGAGGGAAATCTGCTGAAATTTCTTAGAAAAATACACAAAAAAAAAGAAACCCTTAAAACTATAATTTTAGAATTTCCTTCAAACTTTAATAGACATTTGGAAAGAGTTGACAAACCGAATTTATAAAGTTCGTTTGAAGAACACATCGCCGAAGTGTATCGAAGAAGAGTACCATAAGGAGTCGAATATCTAGGTACATATCGTGAGGGGAATTTAAGTAAAGAACGACATACTCTTTTTTTTTTAATTTTTATTTTGTTATTTCCATATTATATTTTGTATATATGTGTGTGTGCTGCATGTGCTCTATACTACATGGCATATATAATGTATATACTCTTTCTATGTTATATATTGTTACATATTTTACAGGTATTTTGTATATTTTATTTTATGTATATTTTATTGTTATGAATATATGTGTTACTTGTAAATATATATATATGATCAGTATTCTATAAATTATATTTTACATGTGTTAATAATGTAATTTTCTGTGTATTTGGATTATTTATATATTATATTATATTTTAAATATATGTATACTGTAGGTATCTTATTATATATTATACTGTATATGCATATTAAGTGTTTGGTAAATCATATTATAAATGTACTGTGTATAGATACGCATCCTAAATAGGGCAGAAATAAATATTGTGATTTGTTCGTATGCCTTACAAATTTTATGGATTCTTGCTGGATAAATGAACTTAACTTCCCAGCCGGTGAAGGGACAGGGTATGCCTTCTTGGCTCCCAGGTTCAAAACACGCGCCGCCTGTTTTTTAAAACTTATTGTATATATTGTATGCATGTTTGTATGCTGCATATTATATATTATATATGTTCAATGTATATGATTTTTTTATTTTAATAATACTAGGCATGTATATTAATAAATATTATATACTGTATTCCGTATATTAAATACGTACATCCTTTAATGTAATGTAGTATTATGCATATTAAATTCTCTGCATATATGTTATATTACATCATATATTCTATATTTCTTGTGTATCATATATTTGTTATTATTCGATTAACTAACAAATTTATCTTACAGGATTTATTTCTTTATTATTTTTTTAGACTTGTTTAGGATTAGATCAAATATATAGTGATGTACATTTAAAGAAATGTAATTTTTTTCTTTATTTTTTTATATTATTTTTATTGTTTTATTTTGTCGTATATTTATCTTTATGATGTGAATGATTTATTTTTGTATGTATTGCATCGCATGATAATTAAAATGAAATTTAATTAGACTTGATAATACGTTTAACGAACATACCACTATAGTGGAGGCCAATCTTTGGATCGAACAACATGAGTATCTAACACTTTTCCATTGTCGCACTCAATTCATTGGACAAGTGAGGAATGTTGGGTCCTCTGCAAAGGATCCATAAATTGTCTGTCCTCATCGATGTGTATATTCTCAAGATAATCCTCGGGTGGTAACTCTATAGACTCTATAATGGGCCATAAATCTATTATGCGCGGTAAAAACTAACGCCATAATCATATACACATTTTATTTATGGGTTAGTTTTGATAATTTAATTCCTGCTTCGAGCCATAAAATGAAAGTCGTAAGTGTTAATTAAACTTATTATTCATTGGGATTGAATTTGAAAATTTGAAAGGTGGAAACATGAAAGAAAAGGATAAAACTGACAACGATACAAGAGATAATATGACAAAAATACAACGGAAAAACTTAGAAATAGAGTTAGATTTGAATCAAATTAAATACGAATATATATATATATATATTCATGTTTAAATTTATTCATTATGATTTGATTGGAATTCAAATTCGTATTCGTTGAATTTTTATAATGAAGATTGAATTTGTATTCAAGTTCAATAGTTAGATTTATATTTAGTTCATGTTTGTGTTTGTATTTATATTCGATTTATATAATTGATATTTATATTTTATTAAAAATTAAAAATAATAAAATATAATTAAAAATTTTTAATTTAAGTTTATATTAGTATTAGTAATAAGTTCATAAAATTTATATTTAAATTTATATATATAAATTTTTAAAATTATACTTCAGATTTATCTTCATATTTAAATTCAAATAATTTATTTTAAATTTATTTAAATTAAATTTAAAAATTTAAATATATTCAATTTCAATTCAATCCTAAATACCCACAGGTGAGTCAATGGACATTGGCAGACAAAGTTGTCTAATGTCACGTGAATCATGCATGCAACGGAACTTGTGCCTACATTGTGTAGGTAGGTAGTACGTGGGCTATGTTAATAACTCCAAATCTATTTTATTATTAACAAATTATTATTAATAATAGACGACGGAACATATTCCCAACCCAGACCAGCTGAAAAAACATAATTTTACTTTTTTTTTTTTTTTTTTTAACATGCATTAATGAACTAAAATTAACGGTGATGATTAACATTTAACAATAAAAAAATATTTTTATTATTTTACAATTAAAAAAATAAATTTTATAAAAATAATAAAAATATTAAAATAAATTATAACAATATTTAAAAAATATAAACAAATTAAAAATTAATATAAAATATAAAAAAACAGGTATATTTGTTAACAATATCGTCGATGACGTTGATTGTCTTAAAAAAAACTAAAAGGTCAGAAACAACTTTCTAATTCACAAGACGATCAAATTTGGTCATCTTATATGACGAAAGAGGTTAAATTGACCTTTTTTATTTTTTACAAAAATAATCAGATTTGACTGCCTTTGTCATTAAATATAGTCGAAAACAATTAAGAATAGTCGACCTTAGCCTCAATGACTATCTCTGACAACGTTTGATGGTAAAGATAATTAGATCTGATTGTTTCTATCAAAAATAGAAAAGACTAATTTGATATTCTTCACCAAACAAGATGGTTATATTTGATATTTTCATAAATCAAAAAACTATTTTCGATTTTTTAATTTGTTTATTAGTGAGCATTATTTTTTTTATTTTTATTTTTTTATAATTTTATAATTTTTATTTAAATATTAAATTATATATTTATTAAATTTATTTTTATAATAAAATAATTAAATTATTTTTATAAAAATAATAATAAAATTATCATCACATAAACATTCAAATTTTTCGAAGTTAAAAAAATATGAGTTTATTTTTTCAACCTGCTTGAGATGGGAATAAGACCTTCGGCCTGTGAACCTGTTACAACAGATGACTGGTCAAAAAGCGGGTCAACGCCTAAATAAATAAATGAAATGGTTTCTTATGTAAGTCCTGTTCTCGCACTTTGTTGAGCCATAAAATCTGACACCAATACCGAAAACCCCGTGTACCAACATTAACATGTCCAAGTCTTAAAAACATAGCTGATTACAGACCATTACAATTACAAAGAAACCTTTATCATAGAACATATGACTGACTCATAGTAAGTCCTTCAAACTTAGCAACTAATCATAAAACATGTATTCATAGTCAAATTCATAATCAGAGAATTCATAGTAATCATCCTCATCCGACACAAACTCAATGTCAGAAATCCCGGATGGATAGTCTTCTTCAGATGATCCATAACCTTCAAGAAAGTCTGGATCAAATTCACAGTCATCAATCGAATCATCTGGATATCGTAAAACTTTGATCCGCTCAGCACATCTTTTCTCCAAATTCCCAACAAGATTGATGTTGAAACACTGGCGCAGGTCAAGCGATTCAAGGTGAGGACAGCCGTCAAGAATGGCCTCCAAGCCATCATTTGAGAGGTTATTACCAAATATCTCCAGATGGCATAATTCTGGCATGTTCTCTGCAATTGCTACTGCCTCCTCATCACACACTATCTTTTGGCCTCTGTAACGCTTATCATTCAATTTCAATGATTTCAGATGAGGACAGCAACTCCCAACGGCTTCCAAAGTTTCTTTTGATAGTGAACAGAATGAAATGTCAAGCTCCTCCAGCAGTGGAAACTTTGATACAGCTTCAATCAATCCAACGTCTGATATGCCATAACAAGATACCAGTCTAAGGCTTCTCATATGGGGACACCTAAAGGATCACAAAAAAAACATGATTTAATGATTTCCAATGGGTGATTTAATCATTAACTAAATGTGTCCACTCCTCAATCTTTCCACGTGACAACTGCCAAACCACACTAACTTGGTAGCAAGGAAACTTCGGAATCATAAAATACAAAACAGAAAGGGGAGTTGAACTGTTGACCTTTTGCTGATGCCAAAGGCCTTAATCATTCCACCATTTCTTCGGGGTTAAGGTGAGGTTACAGATGTGAAACATGTGTCCGTCAATTGGAAAATTATAAAACGAACCAACCATTTCTTGCAGTCTTTGTCAAAATGTTACAGATGCCAAATTTGACGTGTTTAAGGGTAACAAAACAAATTACTGTAATTGTCCAACAATTGTAAGTTACAGAACTCTTAATCTAAACTAATATTATCCATAGCCCTTTTACTTCCAAGAAAAACTGATCACAGCTCAACTACATTCTGCCCACACTTAAAAAATATGGATGCACATAAATGAAGAAAGTAAATAAACAGCGCCATGCACAGATATCGCATTACTAGAATTTGAAATTATATAATACAAAATAATTCATATATGATATCAAATCATACTTCTGTTGGAATATTAACAAGCTATCAGTCTAAACAGATCCCAACAATAATGATATGAAAAATGAACATATTCCGTACATCAAAAGTATAAACCTTTGAAAGACTTATGACAACACAATAATGAACTGCTTCACACTCTTGATGCAAATTGTTTTAGAACAGAAAAAATATTAGAAAGAGCACATGACATGTAGCACGTAATGTCAACAAAACTCAAACTCTCCTGTGAAGCATTGGGCATTAAATCTTATTTACGTAATGCACTGTAAACCATGTAATCCACACATGGTTGAATTCTAGGAAAGTCACAAGCAACACCAATGAAACCTTGTAACATGGTAAGAACCTTAGCTCAAATGAGAAAAGAGGAAAGAATGTAACATCTAGCATCTTAGAAAATGGTGCTAACCAATTTTTCTAAAAGCTTAGCACTATAGAGAAGCACAATTTATCCTTTAATGTAATCACAGAATCAACATTTACCTATTAGGTGAACATGAGGAGCTCCACAATCCTACCCAAATAGCACACAAGTGAAAGCAGCTGGTTGAACCCATAGTTACCCCATTTTTTTTGGGATCTTAGAATATTAAGGTCATAATGGCCTATAAATTAACAGAACAATCTTTGCGCTTTGCAGCTCCTTAAGACCAACCTCAGTAGGCATATGGTGTTAACATCAGAAAGTTAAGAGATCATGTATGTTGAGTCCCAAGGTGCCCTCCTATAGAAGCAAGGTATAGTTGACATAAATATCAAGTAATAAATAGTTAAGGAATTCTGTTAATGTAAATTTGACAATATTTTGGTGATTAATGGAGCCTAAATGGAATTACTTCATACCAAGTCCATTGAGTTCATATCTTGCTTGTGAAAAGATTTCTAATACTATTGAGCTGGCAAAGACGTCAGACATGGTTAAATCACTGAGCATAAGATACTGTTTTCGTCTTTGAAAATTCAGTTATTTTCATTTCTTAAAATCCATCAATTGTCCACAAAATGTAGAGTCCTGCAACGGCCAGAGATATTGACCATACCTTTTTTTTTCTCTATATATATGGACGTTGCAGGACTAGGCTTCTCTAAAAAATACATTGTGCATATAAATATTCTTTAGTCTTGCTTTACTTTTGGGTCAATATGATCATTTTATTTATTTATGGGTTTTGTTAAAATTCCATTTCTTCTATAAAAAAATTAGTTAAAGCCAAAACAAAGAGCTGAATGACCTGATCCTAGAGATTCTGACGTTGATTTGGTTCTTCACTATGACAGGCTAGTTTGAGCTTGTCAAAACTAGACTTCATGAATTTTTTCCACCATAGTTCAAATTAGAACTAAATTCAAATTTTTGATAAAAAATGCTATTTCTTTCAAGAACTATTCAAAATCTTATTCTTATGGAAATTTATGGAATGAACACTGTCCAGCTCCAAACAAAAACTACAAAAAAGCTAGAATGAATACATGTTAATATTTTATCAAATAATTTCTTTAAATTTCTACTAATGTCAACCATCAAACAATTTTATTTTAAATGGGTATTATATTTCAAAACTTAATTTCCTCCATAGTTGCAGATTTTTAGAATATCTAATTTTCACATGCATCACGCGGCCTACAGAAAGAAATGCAAAGAGAACAAGTAGTGAACTGTTCTTTAGATCCTTAGAAACATTCTTCCAAACTTCTCTCACATTATTCACATAAAATTATATATGCGCATAAGTTGATGACAATCAACCAAAACTATCAATATTAATTTTTTGCTTTTTGGTTACCTGAAGTAAATGAAAGATAGTTTTGGATCTCACATAGCTTATACTATCTCTTTGTCACAGGCTTTCTCTTACCACCATATAATAATCATGTGTAACCAAGATGTTAGTTAACAACTAGTGATGTCACTCCAGCTCAACTGCTTTTTTATGTGACTGCAAAAAGCCACCATAAAATCTAGATATACAAGTTAAAGCAAGTGTTCATTCTATAAGATTGAATTTAGAACAGAATATGTTAGAGACAATGTAGACATAAACCAAGCCCAGATTAACCCAGTCTACGTTAACCTCAGGAAAACAATGTTATGCGGCTATGCATAGCGAACACAATGGAAATCAATTAGTGATCACAGTGAACCTCCCACAATGTAGGAGCGGCTATATCTAAACACAAACCGTCCTGAATGTGATAAAAAGCAAAGGTGCTGCAGAGAATATTGAAATGTACACAACAATCAATAAAAAAGTTGAAATTAACGGCCAACATGTCATCACACAAAAAACACAAAATATTCTTAATCTATAATTAATTCATGATAAATTAAAATCTCAGTAGAGCTAAAAATCGATCAGTTAAAATAATCACGTATAAATTCACATTTCTTCATATTTTTAAATGAAGATAAATTTAATCGAAAGAATTGTTAAAGAAACTACCTTGCAGCGATGTAGTTCAGGAGATCATCGGTACCAAAGAACTCGATGTTGATAGAGACCACGTGGCCATGGCTCAGATCAACGGCATGTCGGCACATCTGCTCATATTCCATGCCGCAAGGATCTCTAAGGTTACGCATGTCGATGCTCCGCCACATCGACGGTTCTCTGCAGATCCTCAACCATGAAGAGCACACATGCTGCACACTCGTCAGGATTTCAATGGCCCCAACCTTCGAGAAAATCGTCGCAGTCACGTCGACTGGAAGCTCCGTCCAGTTGCGTGTTTGAAGGTCCGCCGTCGTGGTGGAGCTCATGCTTGCCGTTGAGATTGCCTCGTGTTTCTATTTTATCTTGATCTGATCCTAATGATTCGTTCGACCTAGTTACTGGATCTTATATACTGCAAAACGCACCGTTCGGTTTTGTTATATTGTTAAAAAGAAGCCAGTCGAAATGGCTTTGATAACGTGGTTAAATATATCTACCAAAAAAATAAAAAAAAGTGGTTAAATATGAAAATAAGGGATTATTATTTAAACCCCTCCTAAATTCAAAGGAATGGATTCAAATTGAGTCAATTTAGCTAAAATTGATGATTGACTCAACTCAATTTAAAGGTAGCTCATTGTATGCCAATCATTCATCATAATTAAGTATAATGATAGACATACAAGCTAACTTAACACAAACAAACATAAAACAAAAAAATTCACAAAATTTCAAAAAAATTGGCACATATGTTATCATTCATGCAATCTTAGTTTGTAATGCAATATTAGTTGTAACTTGAATTTATCCCTAACTGAGCATTAACATTGTCCTCAATAGTGAACAAAAAAATTAAATAGTTAGAATTACTTCCCTTATTTTGTGTGAGGTTCCTTTGTTTACACATGCATCAATATTTGAAACTACAAACTTCTCTACAACCAATGCTAACAACAAAACAATCTCAAACTATATTGTTAGATTATATTAGTACAAGAAAAAAAAAAATGAAAACAAAGAAACATAAATGATGCAAATTGTGTTGCCCATCAATAAACACTTGTTTATAGTCTTTAGCTTAACGTGGTGTTAGTTCTTTTAGGCCTAATCATTTAATGAGATGAAGACCTAGCCTTTTTTCCATCCACTATCTTTATAATATTTTAACTGTTACCCTTTAACCATGTATATGCCTTTGTCTTCATGACTTACCTCCATAGCTCTTTTAGGATAGACTTTGGTGACAATGAATGAACTAGTCCTCGGAGCTCTTAGCTTCCAAAGAAAGGGTTAACATCAGTATTAGAGATAAATTCTTTTTGGGCAACTTCGAGTTTTTTTTTTTAAGTTCTTAGTCTTGCTATTTTTTAGGTTTGTCTTTGTCAAATTTTGCATTCTCAAATTCAATGTAGTTTGACTTCATAACACATGCCTCTACTAGATCTTTTAACCTGTTATCTTGAAAATACCCATAAGCTAATGAACAAAGACATCTATTTTATAACAAGAATGATCATCCTTAAAGGTGTTTTATTACTTTAAAGACATTAAAAGTTGCTTATTTTCTACCCTAAGAATTGATTTTCCTAATGGAACATTAGTTAATGCCTTACTTGTGGCTAAAAATAGCCTACCTAAAATTAGAGGCATATCAATGTCCTTTTCCATATCTAACACTAGAAAATCCATAGGAAATATAAATTTGTTTACCTTTACAAGCACATCTTCCATATTACCTCTTAAACATTTGATTGATCTATTTGCCAGCTATAGAGACATTATGGTAAGTTATGGTGCTCTAAGCATTAATTTTCTAAAAATAGACAAGGCCATCAAGTTAATGTTGGCACCTAAATCACATAAAACATTAGAAAATGAAATTAAGCCTATTGTGCAAGGAATTAAAAAACTCTTTGGATCCTTAAGCTTTAGAGGCAATTTTATTTGTAATATTGTTAAACATTCCTTTATAAGCTTAACTGTTTCATACTCCTCTAGCTTTCTCTTATTGGATAAGATTTCTTCTAAAAACTTGGCATAACTAGGAATCTAAAGTAACTTATTTGCAAAAGGTGTATTAATATATAACTTTCTAAATATATTTAAGAATTTTACAAATTGTTTATCCAACTACCATTTCTTATTTGTAAGAGGGAAATGAGGCTAGATTTCAATAGGTTTTGACCTAACTTTCTTTGTATCTAGTTTATCTTATTGCTTTTCCAATGTTTTATCTTTATTTTGACCTTTGATTTCCTTCTCACTTTTTAGTGATATGGCCCTTGTTTCCTCTTTGTGCTTTTTTCATTTTCGTACCTATATGTTTGTAACTACATCCTCATACTTGATATGTTATGCCTTCTCTACAATCTCTTTTTGCTATTGTGACTCCTTCATGTTTACTTAAGGTTTTTCTTTAATATTTTTGCTCCTTGAGGTGATGGCCATTATTTGTTCTTTAGGATTCCTTTTAGTGTCACTTGGTAAGTTTCCTCTAGTTCTCTTATAAACTAAATTTACTAATTACCCTATTTGCACCTTTAGATTTCTGATAAAAGCCCTTTGATTTTCAAATATGGTTTCAATACTGCTTTTGAATTTTGTTAGTATCTCTTCAAAGTTTGATTTCATCTTCTCAGGTGGTCTTCATGTATTATGGTTATCCTATGAAAAGTTAGATGATTTCGCCACCCAGGCTTCTATGTGTTAGAGTAGAGATTGTTTTGTTGAGGCCTACAACAATTACCAACATAATTAGCATTTTCTTATGGATTCATGAATGGGTTTTCTAACTACAAATCTAATCTTGCTTATTCCTCTTCACATAAATTGCAAACCAAACTTTTTATTTGCATAATCACTATAGTGTCTATCTTCTTGTTTAGCGCTTCTATTTAGGCAGCTAAGGTATTGAAAGATTCCATTATATGTACTCCCATAGCTCTGCTCGGTGTTCTATCAATTTACTATTGACAACTATTAGAGAACATTTCTTTAAGAAATTCGAATGCATGTTTATGTGTTTTCCTTATGAAACTACCTCTTGTAGCTACATCAATCAAAGTATTGTTAGCAAACATTAAACAATTATAGAAAGTTTGTAACTAAAACCATATTGGTAAACTGTGATGTGGACTTTTTTTGAGTAGCTCTTTGTATCTTTCCCATGCTTTATAGAGTGATTCCATGTTAAACTGCATGAAAGTTGTTATGCCATTGCATAGTTTGGTAATCTTTGATGAAGGGAAAAGCTTGGTTAGAAATCTCTGTGCTATCTCATCCCAAGTAGTGATTGATCCTATAGGTAATGAGTTCAACCAAAATTTTGCTTTATCCCTTCGTGAAAAAGGGAATAGTCTCAGTTTGGTGATACTATTTAATAACCCTATTTTGTTTGAATGTATTGTAAATCTTTAAGAAATTGACAATATGTGAGTTTGGATCATCACTGGATAATCTATTAAACTGAATGGATATCTGAATCACTTAGATGATGCCTAGTTTGATCTCAAAGTTATTCACTTGGATTGTTAGTTTTTAGATGCTTGAAGTAATCCCTTCAATTGTAGGTGTCACATAATCAGTCAAAGATCATTGATTTATGGTTTAGTTTTCCTGCTCTAAAGCTGAAGGTACCATGCTTTAATCATATGCCATTGCCCTTCGTTGCCTTTTCAAATAATGTAAGGTCCTGTTAATCTTGGGGTCAAAAAGTTATTTGTTAGATTACTAGTGCATAAATCTTTTGGGCAAATGAGATCAAGTAACACTATAAAATAATAACAAAAATTTTTTAAAAATAAAATAACAGTAAAATAAATGTCTAGAGTAAAATTAAAAGTAATAGATATTGATATTGTTTAAGACATAATTTTTGGTAATAGTGCCAAAAACTTGATGCATTGATTTGATATAAACTTTTTGGTAAATGTACTGTTTAAGTAATAAAGGAAAATATTTTAGGTTATCGTATTCTTTGGATTGCATAAGTAAGTATCAAAACAATACTACTCCCGAATTTATTTAAATGATCAGATTGTAGTAAAAAAAAAAACAAAATAAAACTAAAGTAAAAATTAAATACAAAGCAAATGAATACTAACACAATCAATTGGAAACTAACACAATCAATTCAATGAAAGGAACAATATGTGAGAAAATGCTAGACTTCAGTTTTACTAATCCACTTTAGAGTAAATCCTTTATATGACTAAAGAAATCATGCTATTCATACGACCATAAAATTCCTTAACCCAAGCAATACTCTTTTTCAAACAATATTAATTCTACTTCACAATCTAATAACCAACTATATCTCTATGTAGATTTAATTAGATGAAAGTACATTGTCATTCTATGGAATCCACTAATTTTCAACACAAATCTATTGTGACTATGACCATTGTATGTATCAATTCATATATCTTTATATCTAATTAATTCATGACATGTATTATCTACGCTTTTATACAATATCACCTCTCGGTCTCAGTCATACAATGTAGATCCTATGAAAAATTGGCCATATGCCTAATAGGCATTTAAAAAATTATACATACTCATCATGAAATGGGACGTTTAAAAAATATTACCAATTCATGGATTAGCTAGCCTTAGTCTTAGCCAACAAGAATTAGTTCATAACATTGGAAAAATTAATATGCAAATTCAAGAGAAATATAATAGAGATAAAGATAAAACTAAGTATGAAAATCGTGAATTGTATTGTAATCTTCTTGAATTCTCCTCAAAATTACAATCTTTGATGTGAATTCAATTAAGTCTTGAAAAAATATGAATAAAAACTTAAATGGTGAAAAACTTCTCTAAAAAAGTCTTAAGGCAACTCTTCCATTTTAAGTAAGCATACACTTGATATATACAGTCTAAGGTTAGGGATAAAGTGCTAACAATGTGGAAAACCTTTTAAATGGCATCGTGTTGCAATGTATAGCTTCTGCCTTCTTGTCGAATTTTTACATGCTTGGGTGTTATGGTGTTAGGCTATAGCCTCTAGCTTTTGGAAGTTGAACTTTTGTTCTTCATAAAAATTGTACTTCTGGATGTCTAATATAATTTAGCTTTTAAATCACCCTATTTGGACTTCTAAATCTCAAGTTATGACCATTTTCAGTCGTTGAATACAAAATTTCACCAATAAGATCTGAATTTGTAGCAATGGTTGAAGGCCTAAGCAAACTCAGATTTTTCCCCATAATATCTTTTGGAAAAGCTTTAGATATCCTCTACAACTTTGCTTAAGACTACTTTTATATTGTAAAGCTTAAACTTAGTGAAAATCTTTATTTTCCTTATGCAGCTTGTAATACTCTTTTTGCCTTTTTGTGCTTCGGTTGCTCATTCTTGCATTAAACTCGAACCATGGGCTAGTCCTTCATAAGTGTCTTCTTGGCTTGATTTTCATTGAAAATACATTGAATTCCTCATTTCCTACAAAGCCAAATATGAAAACTTATGATCCTATACTATGTATATAACAACGGTAAAATGGTAAAATTGTCTCTTAAAACTGTGTAAACTGACTGCATAATTAAACATGAGATTGAAACCTATCAAAAAAACAACTTATAAAGTGTAATTAGAGCTACCCATTGATCTTTCTGTGGTTATACTAAGGAGAGAAAGAAAATGGGTGAGTGTACTTGTTTTTGAAAACTTTTCACTAACCATATCAATTGGACAAAAGCCAATTAACCAGAACAATAACAATATAAGAAAATAACAGTGGGACAGAAGCCAAGGGGAACCAATGTAAGAGAAACCAAACAACCAAAAGTTAAATGAAACTTATCTAGTTTAATCAGAGGTTTTTAGAGGTAGTTGAGGCTAAAAATATAAGCGATGCAAAAGGTATGTGAGAAGGAATTCGACTGTGACTTTTCTTGGGGTGTGCTAGAGAGATAGAAACAATCCCAATGGTTCTTAGGAGGCCTGATCTAATGATAAACAGATAATCACTAGAGCTTTGCCAAAAATATTATTGAAAAATGACTAATAAATAAACCTAAGGTTTTTATGTTTACCTAAAGCTTTGATACCATATGAATTGAAATAATTTCTTATATATAGTACTGATGAAAATTGTTATAATACATATAAGGCTCATAACAAAACATAATTGGAAAGAAATCAATCCTAAGAAATGAATCCTAATACAAATATTCCTAATTTATGACGATATATTTTTAACTAATCCTAATATATAAATAATTTACAACTTATTATTTCTACAATTTCTAATAATCAAGATGTTATCGACATACAATACCAAAAATGAAACCACACTTCTACTAAACTTTTTGTACACATATGACTTGTCTTTATTTTTTATGAACTCAAACTCTCAAACAACGTCATCATGATATACATGTTTTAACTTCTAAAAGCTTACTTGAGCTTTTTAACATACTTTTACAACTTAAATGCCTCGTTAGCCTATCCATCAAGAATGAAACCATCAAGTTGTGTCATATATACATCTTTTATAAGGTTACCATTCAAGAAAGTAGTCTTGACATTCATCTGCTAGATTTCATAGTCATGGTTTGAAATAATAACAAGTATAATTTGAATAGACTTAGTATCATAATCGGTGAAAATTTTTTATCATATAATCTGTAGCATCCCAGGTTAGAAAAGCCCTTAGGGGTAGAGTTTTGGGGTTAGAAATAGAATTCATGAATAGATTGGGAGTCTAGAAGAGTTCAGGGGTGAGTTAGAAGTTTTCCAGAGCTGTGTGGCCTTTGTATGATACCTTTAGGGAGGCTTCAATCATGCGAAGTGCAGGAAATGAATTATGTTCATTTTCCCTGGTGCACTCCCGTGCACCTTTTCTTGCACGCCCGTGCAGGTGGGATTAAAGAGAGAGAGACAGGAGATTTAGTTTCATTCTCACCCATTTCAGCATTTTCCTTCTCCATTTCAGTAGCTCCCAGCCCTAGACGTGAGATTCAGCTTCCAACGGTTTCCAATCCAGTAAGAGAGCAGAGAGATTAGCTTGAGTTGTGATTTCCAACTTTCTATGACGAGAGGTAAGTGTTTCTTACTCTCTCTTTGCATTCCCAGCTTGCTCGATGTTGTTGGAAACATGTGTTTTTGTTTCCAGCTTGAGATGCTATATTTGCATGTGTATGTGATGATGATGTGATGATTGTATGTTGTTTTCCACCAAAATGCATGCTTGCTCAGCTTGTGTGTGTTGTAGTGAGAGAAATGCTTGATTTTCATGGTGATTTCAGCAGTAGTTGATGAATGATGAAATTGAGGGTGGATATATGTAAATGGAAGTGTATTTGATGCATGTTTGAATTTAATTTGATTTTGGTGGAGAATTGGATGGGTTCTTGCTCGTTCCAGGTGAGCCATGTCTATGCAGAACTAGACACACGGTCGTGTGCCCGCATGAGCATACCCGTGTGCCCTTGTTTCTACAAGGGCACGGTCGTGTGCACGAAGTGCACACGGCCTGGAAGCAGAGGACACGACCGTGTGTCTTGAGGGACACGGTCGTGTGTCCCTTGTTTGCTTGAAATGGCCAAAATTTTCCAGTAACTTGCACGGTTGGCCGCACGGCTGGCGTAAGGTCCCGTGTGTCTGGACACACGCCCATGTGTCCTTACCTTGCACAGCCGTGTGTGTGTGCTGCACGCCCGTGCGTCTTCTTTGCACGCCTGTGTGCTCAGCAGATTTTCCTAGAAAAGGCAAAAATGATTTATTAAAGGTTTGGTAATCCATCTAAAGGCAAATAATCATCAGATTAACCAGAAATCAGATAAGAAATGATGCATGAGCATATCATAGCATAACATGTAGTCAGAAAGAGGATCCAAAGATCTGAATTCAATAGTTTTTAGCACTTAAAACCCAATGTATGGGTTACAACTTTGGGTGAACTCGAGGGGGTATCTGTGGGACCCAACTTTCTGACACCAGTCAGACTGCTCAGTACAATATTCAGCTTTCTAGCCTGTAGCTAGAATGTTCAGCCCACTTGGCCAGGATGTCGAATCCCTGTGTTCATCAGCCTGATCAGCATAGTAAGTACCTTCGGGTACATATAGATTTAGATACATGCATCATCACCAGTTACTTTCAGTTTAGCATGACATGACATGCATTAATAATGATATTCAGTAAACAGTAAGCAAACAAAATAAGCAGTTTCAGTGCCAGCAAGCAATTAGGTGCATGAATAGGGCCGAGGCCAGGTATGTATGCAATGTTTGTTACTAGCTTGGGTGAGGGAAGTAAGGAATGCTTACTGGGTGATCTTTATCACTCATCCCTTTCCTTCTTGCTTCCTTTTTAGGTTTTGGTTGCTGGCGAGGAGCGGGTGGATTGAGGCTTGTGTGAGGGGACCCCACACACATTTTCCAGCATGTATTTTATTTCAGTTTTGGACCTGTGAGGTCTTGTATGTTTAATGTATATACTTGATGTACAGAATCATGTAAAGAATAGTTGTATATATATAGAAAGCCATTATGGGCTTATTGTACATTTATATTTCAGTTTGTTTTCAGCTTTCGCGTGTAATTGTAATGTAGTAGTAGGTCTTATTTTCGTAGGATTCTCGTCACGGATACCCAATTTCCAGATTATTAAATAAAAGAAACAGTATCTTTCAGCAGTAGGGGTACTCGTGGTAGCGGGTCCTACATAATTAATACCATGTTTTTGAGTGAAACCTTTTGCAACCATCTATGCTTCATAACATCTATGTTAGTTTTCCTTTCGAAAACCTATTTACGTCATACAAGTTAAACCCTTTAGGTGTATCCACCAAAGTCTATATTTGATTCTGGTATAGGGAGTTTATTTTAGATTTCATAGCTTCAAGCCATTTCTCAAAGATTGAATCTGTCATAGCCTTTATATGAGTCTTTGGTTCATTATCAGAGATGACTAATGCATCAACGTGTTGAGCCACGAGAAAATTGAATCATTTAGTCTTGTAGCATACTCTACCAAACTTATGCTACTATATTGTACCATGATTAACTACCTCATGTGACACATCATTCTGTCCAATATTTATAGCCATTTGTGGTTCAAGACTTTCATAAAGCTCTACTTTTCTTCTACTAATCTTTCTACAAAATATTTTATCTCTAAAAAGACACTAGTCTAATAAATACGACTTTTTGCTCATTTAGATGGTAAAATAATAACCTTTAGTTTCCTTTGGGTACTCATAAATATTTATTTGTCAAATTTGTCATTTAACTTGTTCAAAGTTAATTTCTTAACATAAGTTTCATAACCCCAAACCTTCATGTATTCTAAATTATGCTTTCACCCAATCCACAACTTGTAAGAAGTTAAAACCACATATTTAGACGAAACTCAATTCAATGTAAATGTTACTATCTCTAAGACATAACCTCAAAATGACATTGGTAATTCACTTAACTCATTATTGACTTAATCATATCTAGTAATGTTCGATTTCTTTGTTTAGATACATTATTGTGTCATAGTGTACTAAAAGGTATGAATTATGATCTTTCAGGTATATTCTGAATTTAACACTCAAGTACTCGTTTCTTCAATCACTTTAAAGGATTTTAATACTTTTATTAAGTTACTTCTCTACTTCGTTGTCAAATTCTTTGAACTTGTCAAAGTATTCAAACTTGTGTCTCATAAGATACATATGTTCATATCTGTGAAAATTGTAATATTTCTTATTATTTTTCAATATACTGATACAATCTATATATAGTATAATAAGAGAAAAAAAAATAAGGAAATAAGATTATACAATCCTAACTTTCCTAATCTAACATATCTTAACTTGATTCTCAACACTCCTCCTCAAGTTGGAGCATATAAATCATATGCACCAAGCTTGTTAAAATAAATTCAATACGTGAACCTCTAAGTGATTTGGTCAAAATGTCTGCAAGTTGATCGTTGGAGCTAACATGACTAGTAGTTATACACCCAGATAAGATCTTTTCTCGAATGAAGTGACAATCAATCTATATGTTTAGTTCTTTCATGAAATACTAGATTAGAAGCACTATGAAGTGCTGCCTGATTGTCACAAAGAAGCCTCATCTTTGATATCGTTGTAAACTTCAACTCATGAATCAATTGTTTTAACCAAACAAGCTCACATGTAGCCAATGCCATAGCGCGATATTCTGCTTCTACACTGGACCTAACAACCACATCTTGCTTTTTGCTTTTCCATGAAATCAGATTGCCACCGATAAGAATACAGTACCCTGAAGTTGAATGCCTATCTGATGGGGACCCGACCCAATCTGCATCAGAATATCCAATCACTTGAGTATGTCCCCTATCCTCATACAATAATCCTTTGTCTAGTGCTCCTTTGATATACCTTAGGATTCAAACAACTGCATCCCAATGCGAATCACATGGAGATTGTAGGAACTGACTAACTACACTGACAGAAAAAGAGATATCTGGTCGAGTGATAGTAAGATAGTTAAGTTTGCCTACTAACCTCCTATATCTACCAGGATCTGCAAGTGGCTCCCCCTGTCCTGGTACAAGTCTAGTATTAGGACCCATAGGAGAGTTAACATGTTTACAATCTAACATCCCTGTCTCTTCCAAAATATCCAAAACATACTTCCTTTGAGAGATAATTATACCAGATTTAGATTGAGCAACTTCTATCCCAAGAAAGTATCTGAGTGGTCCCAAGTCTTTAGTCTGAAAATGGTCAAATAAATGTTGCTTTAACTGATGAATGCCTTCTTGATCATCACCCGTGATAACAATGTCGTCAACATAGACAACCAAGTAAATACACTCTTCTTTTGATGTATGTCTATAAAATACAGAATGATCTGACTCACATCAAGTCATACCAAATTCTTGAATAACTTGGCTAAACCATCCAAACCAGGCACGCAGAGATTGCTTAAGACCATACAGTGAATGACGGAGTTTACAAACCAAACCAGACTCCCCCTGAGCAACAAAGCCAAGAGGTTGCTCCATATAGATCTCCTTTTGAAGTTCACCATGAAGAAATACATTTTTAATATCCAATTGAAGCAGGGGCCAATGCCGGATAGCAGCCATAGATAAAAATAACCGAACGGAAGACATTTTGGCCACCAGAGAAAATGTGTCACCATAGTCCAAACCATAAACTTGTGTATAACCTTTAGCAACTAGTCGTGCCTTAAGACGATCAACTTTACCATCAGGACCAGTCTTAACTGTATAAACCCACCGACAACCAACAGTGGAATGACCTGGGGGTAATTGAACCAACTCCCAAGTACCATTATTATGCAAGGCCGTCATCTCATCTAACATTGCCTGTCGCCAACCTAGACTAGAGAGAGCCTCACTAACAGATTTATGAACTGAAATGGAGGATAATGAAGAAACAAATGCATAATATGGTGAGGACAAACGATGATAACTAAGAAAATTGTAAATAGGATTAGGATTACGAGAAGACCTTACAGCTTTACGAATAGCAATGGGAAACTGATCAGTAGGAGGTAGGGCCATGACCGATGAAGACTCAATAGCAGGAGGTAAGTCAAAAGGATCCGTCAAATCAGGAGCAATAGTAGTATCTACAGGAGAGGAAGATTGTGAAGAATCAGAGACCTGTAAAGGTTCAAAAGTATTTTGTGAAGGCTCTGAAAAAGGTCTCGACTCAATAGGTAGTTCAAGAAGAGGAGTGTAGGTAGGCAATGGAGGTATATTAGTGATAGGAGAGGGAGAGTTAGAAGAGGAAAAGTAAAGGGACGACTCGAAAAAGGTAATATCAGCAGAAATAAAGCATTGATGAGTTATAGGAGAATAACACTTATAACCCTTCTGGAGACGAGAATAACCAAGAAAAATACATTTGATAGAACGTGCAGACAATTTGTCATTACCTGGAGAAAGGTTATGGACAAAACAAGTGCAACCGAAGACATGAGGAGGAAGAGAATACAACGGACGAGTGGGAACAAAATGGAATGAGGAATCTCCTTTTGTAACACTGATGAGGGCATCCTATTAATTAAATAGCATGCAGTAAGGACTGCATCAACCCAAAAATGAAATGGAGCATGTGAATGTAATAGTAATGTACGAGCAGTTTCAATAAGATGCCTATTTTTACGCTCAGCAACCTCATTTTGTTGTGGGTTGTAAGCACAAGAAGATTGATGAAGAATGCCTTGAGAAGACATAAAGGTTGTGAAAGGAGTTGAAAAATATTCACGGGCATTATCACTGCGTAATGTACGAATAGAGGTATTAAATTGTGTTTTGACCTCAGCACAAAATGATTTAAAGATAGAAAATAACTCAGAAAGATGTTTCATTAGAAACACACATGTGCACTGTGAATAATCGTCTATAAATGTCACAAAATATTAAAAATTTAAAATAGATTTAACTCGACAAGGACCCCACACATCAGAATGTACTAACTCAAATGGAGAGGAGGCTTGATTATTGACATGCCTTGGGAAAGAATGACGAGACTGTTTTCCAAGTTGACATGACTCACACTCGAAATACGATAAACTGGATAGACTAGGGACCATCTTCTGAAGCTTAGACAAACTAGGATGCCCCAAACGATTGTGAAGAAGATTTGGAGATTCAGTGACTGTGCAGGCAATAGAAGATGAAGGCAAATAGAGTTTATAAAGTCCTTATGACTCACGTCCTTCTCCAATCGTCTTTCCCGAACCACGATCCTGGATAAAAACAAAATCACTAGTAAAAGTAACAGAACAATTTAAGGTTCGTGTAAGTTGACTAATAGACATGAGATTATATGGACAATGAGGAAGGTAAAGAACAGATTTTAAAGGTAAAGAATCGAGAAGGTGAGCATTACCTACAGCTTTAGCCATGACTTTTGTACCATCGACTAAAGTGACCGAATGTGGAGTGTTCAAATATGAAAAATTGGACAATAAATTATAATTACCAGAGAGATGGTTAGAAGCACCGGAATCAAGAACCCAAGGCCCGAGATTGGAGAATTGAGACAGACAAACAGTTGAATTACCAGATTGTGTGACTGAAGCAACAGTAGATTGAGATGACTGCTTGCTTGCCTGATACTGTAAATATTCTTTGTAATCAGCCCTGATGAGAGTCACAGACTGGTTTATTGATAAATCTGAATGATTAATTGCTGATTTAGATGATCCTTTGTGAGCCATTCTTGAATATTAGAGTTTGATTATGAACACCAATAACCAATTGAACGACAATTGCAAAGAAAAGATCAGCCAACAGCACTTATAGAAAGCCCAGAAATCCGTTGAAAACAGTTAGGAAATGAAAGTAATATCAACTCTGGTGTGCCAGAGAACCTTCAGGAAGCTAGAACTGTCAGATCAGCACCTTCTGAGACGGAACAATGAAGAAACAAGCAAAAACAACTTTTTCGATCGTCGGAGATGAACTTTAGCTGATCGAAAGTGGACAAAACCGTAGGAGAAGCCTCACCGTCCTGTTCTGAGTAGAATGAAGCCAGCAGTGAGTGAAAAGTAGCTTTTTCGGTCGTCAGAGACAAGCTTCCGGTGGTCAGACAACGGTGAAATCACAGGTCAAGCTTCACCGTCGTGTTCTGAATGGTTTGGTGTGGGCGGTGAACACTCACGCTCGTCGGAAAGATCAGATCGGAAAAGAAAAAAATGAGGCTGAGAGACAAAACACAACACGTGGAGGCACGTGTGACGGCGGTGGCTGGAGAGATTTGGAGGAGTGACCGGTGACAAGGAGACGAATTGACTGGAGTTGTCAAATCCTTGTTTTGACAACCGAAAATGCGCACTCTGCTCTCGCCGGAACAATACTTCGCTGGAAAAAAAATTAAGGTTTCAGAGGAGGCTCTGATACCATGTGAAAATTGTAATATTTCTTATTATTTTTCAATATACTGATACAATCTATATATAGTACAATAAGAGAAAAAAAATAAGGAAATAAGATTATACAATCCTAACTTTCCTAATCTAACATATCTTAACTTGATTCTCAACAATATCTATTGAAATCATCAGTAAATTTCATGAAATAAAGTTTTCCATATTTGTTATACACTATCATGGGCCTATACACATTTCTATGTATTATTCCTAATAGTTTGATTGCCTTTTCATTGTGACTAGTGAAAGAAGACGTGATCATTTTACCTATAAGACACGATTCGTATTCATCATATAACTAAAAGTTAAATAATTACAAAACTTTATGAGACTAGAGTTTTGAAATATATTTCAAGCCTATGTGCCGAAGCTTGCAATGCCACAGATATATGGGATTCAGGTGATCATATTTGATCTATTTTCAATAACATTGAATATTTCATCATTGTCTAAATTTAGAACATATAAACCATTAGTTAAATTTGGTTTTCTTTAAAACAAACCATTCAAACTAATGATTACAATACCGTTAGCAATCATGAATAAAAAACCTTTTTTTATCCAAAATTGTAATAGCCCAGGGGTAGAATTATCATTTTAGGCTCTGAGACTAAGGGTAAAAGAGAGATTTCCAGATAGAAAATAGATCCAAGAGGGTTCAAAGGTAGAAGAGTCTTTTAGAGGCCTTTCGTGGTTTATATATGGATATTTTGGGAAGAATATTCTATGTATGGCACGAGGAGAGAGAGATTTCAGATTTTTGAGAGGCACACGCCCGTGTGTCCTGGACACACGCCTATGTATCAGGTGAGAAACATGATATAAGTTTCTCTTTCTCGTATTTTCGTTCAGTTTATCCTTCAACTTCTTTTCTTCTCCATTTCCAGCAAACCCTAGGCCAAAATCCGTCCAATCAGCAACCATTATTCCAGTTAGAGATCCAGGAGCTTCGAGAGATAGAGATCCAGACGTAATGGCTAGAGATAAGTATTTCTTTACCTCTTTCACTTAGGTTTCTAACATGTTTTTTTGATTTTTAAGCTTCTTGGATGGTTGTTATGTAATGAGTATGTTTTCCAGCATGATTTGATGATGATGAGATGCTTTGAATGATGATTCATGAGATTATTATGCAATGTATGATGATTTGTTGCTTGGGTATGAGTTTATGAGAAATGCATGAGATTGGACATGCTTAATGTTGAATGAATAAGATAAGAATACTTATTTGCATACGTATTTGATGTATGCAAGTTTGATTGAGAAATGGTTGAGTTTTGGATGAGTTTGAGTGAGATTTTTTGGGTTTCTAGATGCATTTGTAAAATTTGGGTTGAACACACGCTAGTGCACCTGAGGGTACACACCTGTGTGGCCTGAATTCTACATGACACATGGTTTTGCATGACACCCGTATACGTATTAAAATCTAGACACATACCTGTGTACCCGAGTGTACACGCCCGTGTGTTTAATCCTATTTTTACATGCCTATGTAGGCAAGACATGGGATGGTGTTGAGGCAGTTACATGCTCGTACAGTGCCATACACGCCCGTGTGCCTAGCTTATGCACGCTCGTGTATTTGTACCACATGCCCATGTGGTCAGTCATTTGTTTCATGATTCATTTTCCAGAAGTTAGCACGATCAAGGGCACGACTTGAGCACAACACTGTGTGTCTTCACGCATGCCCGTGTGCTAAGCATAACACGTCTGTGTGCCTTAAGAGAAATTGAAAAAAGATTCTAAATCATGTATTAAGCAAAAAGAAGCTACCTTAAGCAATCCGAAGTAAATTCTAAGCATGAGAAACATAAGAATAACACGATATAACATCTCATGCATGATTATTAAGCATTGAACACGACATGCCATATGAAATGTTTTCATAAAAGGGATCTAAGGATCTAAGAATATATTTTAAAAGTATATGCATACGATGTTTCAGACATCAGTTAGAGGTAGATATAAGGAGACACCTGTAAGTTCGCATACCCATTAGAGAGGACATGGTCGTGCACGAGTAGTTTTATCATAGGTTTGAGGTTACACGACCAAGGTGCTGAATCCCTATGTTCATCAGTCCGGCCAGCATAGCAGAGTTATTTTTTAGATACAGTAGTTTCTGACATAGTTTTCAGTTATACTATATGTATATATACAAGATCTTCAGATTAGAGTTTTATATCAGAAAGAGATTTAAGAAAAGAATGAGTTTTCAGAAAATCAGTCCGAGGGGCAAGTTTTATGACTAATGAATATTTATATGACATCAGAGCATGCATATCATGTCATGTACAACATTAATGAGAAATGAGACAAAGAAAGACAAGAACATTCACGAAAACATTATGAATAAAGAAAGTAAAGAAATAAAAGAATAAAAAAAGAATGAATAAGTTACTGTAAAGCAAGGATAACAAGTTGATATGAAAATAGTAAGTTGAAAACTCGATGTTTGATCTAAGATCAACTTTTGCTCGATGACCTGTCTGTGTGAGAGATAGGAAATGTTTACTGAGTGATTTATCACTCACCTCTTTCCCTTCTTTTCTCTTTTACAGGTTAGTGAGTTGGGGATTGAGATGTAACGATGCAGCTGTGAGATTTTGGGGACATGGCTCGGTGGTTAGTAGCAAGTGTTGGCTCGCATGCTTTAATGATATTTTCCTAATGTATTTACGTATGTGTATTATACTATAGTATGTACTGTGTGGATAACATGATTTTATACATGAGTAGTGTAGACACTCCAACTGGGTATTACTGTTTACTACTGTTCTGTAATTAAATATAATATAAATAAGAGAAAAATATGGTCAATAATACCCAACCAAAATACCTGAACTGGACTAAAATGTCGCAACGGAAAACCTGTGGTGTAAATGTATACGTATACATATACATGCCCAAAAACTGTATTATATTAAAATATTTACTGAATATGTGCGTGCTAAGACATGCATATTTACATACAAGAAAAACTGAATAAGCATACAAACCAAAGCATGCTGCAAAAACTGAAGCATAAAGGATCACAGACGGCAGCCAACTCCTCCTCCTCCCAGCCCCCAAAATACTCACCTATAAGAGAAGGAAAGTAGGGAGTGAGTGATATATTCACCCAGTAAGCGCTTCTTATCTTTGACCCTAAACCAATCCTCTTTGAAGGATTGCCACATCATCTCATACAAAAACAACTTATACACGGGAAGGAACCAAACTGGTTCTCACATGTCATTGTTCTCATATGTCATTGTTCTCATATTTAACTGTTCATACTGATCTGATAAAGTATTATTCTTTAGTTTATTCACTGATTGGATACTACCTCATGCTGGGTTGTAAATACGTATATGCGTATACGTAAATAACCTAGAATGAAGAGAAATTCGAACGGTCAAACTTGACTCATTAAATTCTCTTTCTGATATTCTCTATCTTTTCTCTTTTACTGTTTCTGATATTCTGCTGTTCGTGTCTTTTACACGATGTTTCATATTCTGTTCATTTACTGTTTCTTACTGCCTTATCATTCTCTGAATGATATGCAACTGTATATGTCATGTAAAGATGACATGTTAAAAAACATGCTATAATCATAACTAAGCCTGGGGCTGTATACTGAAAATAGTTACTAAAAATTATTGTTGGATCCTGGGATCCCATATCTAAAAATCTCATATGAAAGCTATGCTGA
Organism: Anacardium occidentale; assembly: GCA_026122585.1. Taxonomy (NCBI): domain Eukaryota; kingdom Viridiplantae; phylum Streptophyta; class Magnoliopsida; order Sapindales; family Anacardiaceae; genus Anacardium; species Anacardium occidentale. The sequence continues at coordinate 313,716 of JAJEJH010000197.1, forward strand.
AAACTGTGTACCCTGGGGTACATGCTATGCTGCGCAGACTGATAAATACAAGGATTCGGCACCCTGGCCATGTGAGTTTCCTTGCAAACATGTGCCATAAACTGTATGGGTCACGTGAAGCCTCTGAATCTCATGCTTAGGCCTTGGCCTATAAACTGAACTAAGCGTCTCGCGCTATACTGCATCTGATCCTGGGATCAGTAAACCTATAATCTACTAACTAAGCACCCCGACAATTGCCAATACATAGGGCTAGTAATGGGCATATAGCTCCTGATGCAACGGGTGTGTTGAAACTCACAAGTGCCCCCTTGTATTCACCCTTGAAATCTATGTTTTTCAATTGAAAACATGAATTCAAATTCTTAGATCCATTTTTGAAAACACTGTATGGCATGCCATGCTATGCTGTGTATATGATGCATCATGTATTCTTATTTGAGCTCATTTTACTATTTCCTATCACTTGGATAGCTTTTATTGTGCACATTTCTTATTTCATTCTTTAATTTCTCTTTTCTGCCTGACGCACGGGCGTATGTGTCATGTGCATGGGCGTGCATAAACTTGCACGGGACCGTGAGCAAGTCGTGCAAGTAGTCGTGCACGGTTCTGTGATTTTTCTGTATATTTCTCATTTTCTTTTGGTGCACGGGCGTGCAACAGCATGGACGGTCGTGACCCTACAAATTAGGTCATGCACGACTATGTGAACACAACCATGACCATGTAGAAAAGGTAGTTTGCACGGGCGTGCGCTATGAGTGCACGCCCGTGCGCTACGAGTGCACGCCCGTGCGCTACGAGTGCACGGGTGTGCGTCCTGCTCTGCACTTCCATAACCGTTTGGAATCAACTTGATTCCCAGCCAAATCTCATACCAGATGCAAAATAAACATTTCCCACATGCAAAACACTTCATATAAGCATATTTGCCCTTTCCATAACTTCAATTTGCACATTCAACATCCAACCCATCACAAAAGCATATAAATCATATATATTCTCACACATAACAAATATATATGCATCAATCATCATTATAATCATCTCAAATCATCATCAACACACAAGAAGAACATCAGAAGCATGCTAGAATCAAGTCACACGCATCAAGCATGTATCAAACATAACAAAACACAAAGGAAAGAGGTAAGAACCACGTACCTCTGGACATGCTTCTCACACTAAGAAATCACAAGATCAAGCTTGATTGGATGGTCTTGGATGCTGCTCTTCCCTCCTAGGGTTGATATTCTCTGAAAGTCAAATGGAAATTTTAGGTAAAAATGATTTGAAAACCGGATAAACTTAACTTAAACCAAGGCGGCTGAAACTTATCACACGCACAGGCGTGCACCCCTCATGCACAGTCGTGCACCCCTCATGCACGGTCGTACATGACAGAAAAATTACAAAAATATCATTTTCCTGCGCTCGCATGCTAATCCACTCAAACGGATCTATGCACAAGCCACTAAACTCTAGAAAAACCTCTATTTCACCCCAAAACTTTCTCACAATCCTAAAATACTCATAAATCTCAATTTAACCCCAAATTAGAAGCCTAAAAGACAAAACTAACCCTGAGATGTTACAAGTAGTCTGGGATTTTCAAAAAAGTTATTAATATTGCGTATTTTATTACCGTATTTATATTTCCCATTTTCGTATTCAGATTTTTAAAGTATTTTGAGTAATAGTTAAGTAGTTTTCCCTTTCCTTATAGGGATTTCTGTCACAGACACATTTTTAGTATTATTATATATATATATATATATATATTTTAAATAGCTACGTACAGTAGGCCTGTGGTGGGGGTCATTACAAAAATAGATATATAAATTAAATTTTTAGAAATAGAAAGTACAAAATAACAATGATTGAGTTCCAGTACAAGCCTTGAGGGCAAAGATAAATAATAAAAACCTATAATTAGAACTGATATCTTTATCTATTCCTAACTCATAAGTCCACCTTTTCTAGGTTAAACAATCCACTTTACCTTAGTTCTTTCATATTAGAAGTGATATGAGTACCCCATCATATGCTTACAACCCAAGATGAAGTATGAGTAAGGTTAATCTTAATAGCAAACATACTTAAAGTAGAAACAACTGATTTAGTTTTCTTTTCCAGGAAGGCCTTGCAATTTTTCCTCTTGTAGCCTGGCTTACCATAGAAAAAGTAAACAACCTATCTCTTACCCATGCTATTATTGGGCTGCAAAGTAGTAAGAGTTTGGGGTTGGACTTGTACCTTAAATTGGGGCTTGACATTAGCCTTATCCTTACCTTTAACCTTATGCTTGGCAGTAACCACTAACACGTCCTTTCTTCCCCCTTAGGTGTCTTGCTTAGTAGTCCTGTTCAGGCCTATTAACTTTGTAAAAGATGCCTCATTCTTAGTAAGATTGAAGTTCATGGTGAATTGTGACCATGAAAAGGGGAAAAAATTTAACACAAGGTCAATTGCTAACTTGTTGTCTATAATAAACCCCTAGTTGGATAACTTCTCAATATAGCTAATCATCTTGGTTACATAAGTACCTATCTATGCAGTTTTACTCATCTTGCATCCAATAAGGCAAGCTTTACTTGATATCGTTCACTTATCTTTTGAGTATCGAATAATTCATATAAGTGGAAAAATATAAATTGGGTATCCATATCTTCATGCTACAATTATAGCTAGAGTGACATGGAAGCAAACATTAAGCATTATACTTCCATGTAGTCTTTAAGGTATTTTTTTTAAAAGTTGCATTTTTGACTTCAGTGGGATTGAGACCAAGCTCAAGAAGTTCTCCCTTTCAAGATATACAATCTTTCTTCTTGAAATATGACAATATGTAATTTCTGATACCATTCAAGAAAATTGGTGACCTCTAGGCTATTGTCTTTGTCCAATATCGTTTATAATGAGTTTGATGATGCCATGATGATTTGAAATCTACAATGTAAAAAATAATGTTAATTAATTAGTTATTAACAATTCATTTAATAAGGTTTTTATTAAATACTTCTACTATTTTTCTCAAGCCAACAACCTTCATTGTTGTACTTGAGAAGTCCCTATAGACTTATTGGTGGATCAAAATCCTATCAAATCAACTTAACTTTCTTTGACAAACAAGCTAAGGTAACCTAAATAGGTAGGTTAATCAAACCAATCAAGTGATCTCAAATTGGAGTTTACCTCAACAAATCATGTAAATCTCAATTACAATTCTAGGTATCAATGGGTTGGAAACTATATAGCCCATATATCGATAAATATGTCTCTACTTAGCCTTTAATAGATGTCATCTTTGTTTTGGCAAACAAGTTAGTTTCTATTAGTTAATGGGCTACTTTTCCATCTTGTAATGGGCTACTTTTACTTTGGTGAACAAGATTCCTATAAATAAGGCCTTGTCTTGGTAATACTATATTGAAAGGCTTCATACAACCTAATATTTATTGGTGGTTTTATTATATTAAGTCTCAACAGTTTTAATGTGCATGTGGGTGATATCTGTAAAAATAAAATCTAAACATACAAAATATGATGCAAAATAATAAAATGTATTAGTATACAAATTTTAACTACTCTCGAGCCCTAAGCCAATGGAACTAACTATTTAACCTAGGTCATGTAATGACCTAAGGGGTAGAATTGTCATTTTAAAAAGTTCAGGGGGAGGGGGGGGTAGAAGAGTCATTTAGAAGTCCTTTGGGGCTTAGTTATAGTTTCTGCGCAAGGATGGGTGAAAATGGCTATTTTCCACCGCACACACGACTGTGTGCCTTGGACACACGATCGTGTGTCTTGCCTCAGCCAGATATATTAGTTTTATTTTTCCAGTTCGTGCATATTTCAGTTTTCCAGCTTATTTTCCTTCATTTTCTCTTCTTCTTCCTCAGCTCCAGTGAACCCTAGACTTCCAGAGAGAGATCCCCCGCCAGCCCAACTTCAGATTAGAGATCCAGAAGCTTCCAGGGAGAGAGATAGAGCTTCCATGGCACGAGGTAAGTGTTTTCCTTACCTCTCTCACTGTTTTCAGAGCATGAATGGCTGTTTCCAGCTTATGTGAACTTTATGTGTGCTTGTTTGAGTTGTTTCCAGCATGTTTGAGCTGTGAGATGATGCATGATTTGATGATTGAGTGGTTCTCCATGATTTACATGCGTATATACTGTTTTCAGATGATATATGCTTCATGTATGATATATGTCGTGTTTGAGATGATGATATGTTGATTATGGGCATGCTAATAGCTGTATTTAACTTGTATGTTTGATGATTTGGAGTGTGGAAGTTTTGGTGTGGGAATTTCTGGATTTCCAGACGCGTTCTGTAGAATTTGAGTTGAGCACACGCCCGTGCGCCCTTGATGCATGCCCGTGTGGCCTCAATTCTGCATGGGACACGACCATGCAGGCTGGCCGTGTGCGTATGAAAACCCAGACACACGCTTGTGTGCCTGAGTACACACGTCCGTGTGTTTTTCCCAATTCCACAGGCCCATGTATGCGAGACACGAGAGGCTTGAGAAGACAGCCACACGCCCGTGCAGTGCCATACACGCCCGTGTGCCTCAGTTTGCACGCCTATGTGTTACACCACACGCCCGTGTGTCCAACCAATTTTTTCATGAAAACTTTCCAGAACCTTGCACGCCCAGAGACACGATGAGCACACGGTCCCGTGTGCCTTGACACACACCCGTGCGCCCAGAAACACACTCCCGTGCACTTAAGAAAAAGGAGAAAAAGAGATTAAAAGAGAAATTTAACCAGTCTAAGCTATTTCTAAGCACACAAAACTCAGAAATAACATCAGAAATCAGCATATCATGCATGATTATCAGCATTTAGCACGACATGCCATATCAGATGTTTTTAGACTGGATCCAAGGATCCAATAGAATGATTTTCAGATATACATATATGATTTTTCATATATCAGATAGGGGTGGATACGAGGGGGCACCTGTGAGTTCACACACCCGCTAGAGAGGGAAACTAGCGTCCGCTAGATAGAACATGGTCACTGACCAAGCTCGTTAGAGAGAGTGCTGGTTGTGCATCAGTAGATTCAGTAGGACTTTGAACTCACACGGCCAGGGTGCCGAATCCCTGTATTCATCAGTCTGGCCAGCATAGCAGATTTTCAGATACAATACTTTTTGATACAATTTTTAACATATACTATATGTATATATTCAGGATCTTTGGATCACAGTTTTATTATCAGAAAGGGTTTTCAGAACATACAGTTTTTCAGAAAAACAAGCCTGATGGCGAGTTTTACAGTTTTCAGCATACACATGGCATCAGTATATACATTTCATGTCATGTACAGTATCAGAATAATAACAGAACAGAAATATAACAGAATTCAGTAAGAAATAATTCAGAAGATGGATATACTTCGGTATATCCAGAGAATCAGAATAAGAAAACTGTCCAGCAGAATTTTCTCTACGTGACGAGTCCCGTAGTCAGTTAGTTTTAGACCTGCGAGTGTTGTGTTTGGAAATGCTTGCTGAGTGACTTTGTCACTCACTCCCTTCCCTGTTTCCTTTTGCAGGTCAGTGATTCGAGTGGTTAAGCTGGAGCGAGACCGCTGCGAGATTTTGGGGATATGGCTCGGCACAGCAGATAGCATGTTGGCTCGCATGCTTTTATTTTCCTCATGTATATATGTGTGTATTACATATTAGTGTACACTGTATGACGGTATATTTTATACATGAGCAGCCTGGGTTTCCACGCTTATGTTTCATTTACTTTTATAGTAAAGTATATTAACAGTTTCTTTTATAAAGCAAATTTTTATTTCAGCAGCAGGTTTTACTGTAGGGATTCCCGTCTCAGGTACATTTTATTTCTTATATACAATATTTTCTGCAGCGTACAGTAACCTGGGGCGGGGGTCGCTACAGGTCATGTTTTTTTATTCTCTTAAAACTTTAATTACGTTGCTCCTCTTCTCCTTGATTCTTCAAGTAATTACAATGTTTTGTCTCCTAATTACATAATTTCTAAAAGTTGCGCAAGTAACTAATTCATAAAATTTTTACATTGAATTTAAGAAATCTCGAGTCACAACTGAAGGGAGATTGATCAAAAAAAAAAAAAAATAAAAATAGAGAAGGTAAGACATGTAGGTCTTACTTAAAATGTAATATACGTTCCCAAAATAAATCCAAAATAACCATTGGCAAGTCAATTCGTATACTAGGGACCATGCATATACATCATCAAACATATACACATACAATTAAAATTAAACACATTTAATTTTAATTATCTAATCTCGTGTCAAATGGCATTATAGTTCTTGTACTTTGAAAGAATTACAAATAAACCCAAAAACTTGTAAAATATGTAATTTAACCCTAATAGTCAACTTAAAGTCAAAGTATGAATTTTGTGTCAGTCATGGGGGTGCACACAATCATGTATGAGTGTGACTTTGACACTCTTGGAATTCTTGGAATTTCAGGAGGTTGTCTGATCATAGTCATGGCTAATACATGACCATAGTTAGAGGCAAACTTTCGCCTATGTATGGGCATAACCTTTAGGGTCATGAGCTTATATAGCATCATAGAATCATGACCTTACAAATTATGCTTGCATATGCCTATAAGTTTTATGACTCATGATCATGACATGTTTTTTAAAATTCCCAAGGATGGGAATCACTAGAAAATGATCCTAACGGGTAGATTGATGCTGGAAATGATCAAATTTGGCATGAAATCTAGAAGTCATTTCTAGCAACACTTTTATTATGTGCAACAATGCATAACAAAAGCAATTTCATGCAAAAATGTAAAATTCAGCTTACAACTTGCTTATTGCATAGTTTAACCTAATTCATATAGTTCATCAATAAAAAGTACGAGAATATAACTCAACAATTTAACAACAAATACATGATTTAAAAAATTCCACATGTTATATCAGTTACAACATCAAATAATAACATAAAAATATATCAAACATAGGAATAGATTTTCACACAATTGAAGGTAATGGCTTTGGTACCATTTTTGGGATTTTTCGATCATAAAAAGGGCATCCATATTGTAGAATTTAAAACCAGAAAAATTTTGATGAATCCCACAATAGATCATCATCACTCAATTTATATGAACATAAAATGAAACAATAAAAACACTTAAAGAAGGTTTTTCGTTCATACCTACATTGTTGGCTCTATCAATTTTCCACATGGCAAGAAAACATCGCTATCCAACATCTTGTAGGCTGATGGCACTTGAGTAGTCCGCACAAAGCAATAAGAGGAGGTTATGTATAATTTTAGGATGTTAGTGCCTATAGATGTAAGGTTATGCGATATAGGCGTACGAGTGTGACTTTGAATTTGCATATATGTGAGGAAAAAAATCATCACATTTTCTTTTATAGAAAATCAGTTACAACCATGGCTTTGAAAATGTATGCTTATGAAACCTCCATGTATGCTAGTAAATGAAATATTCACAGTTGGACATTAATGTTTGGATAACACATGACTTTTTCCATGTCACACAAAATCTGTGTAACGTTAAGATCATGCCAATCCTCAACCAACTGCACTTATACCCTACATGAATCATCTACACCTAAGCACTAACTTGGTCAAACCTAATTCCATCCAAATACTTTAGATTCTGTCAACCATCTAGACATATGCCTGTGATGAGAAGGTTCATGACTATTTATCAAGGAAAATCCACTTGTTTGACTTTTAATCTGATTCAAATGGATTTAGCAAGTTATCTACAATGACACTCGTATACCCAATCATCAGGACAAATTCATATACCTCCAATATTAATTCTATAGTGTGTGACTCTAAAGCACCTTACTATTTGAGTAATATCTGGATTCAAAATGAATCTAAACACAAATTATGAATGACCTTTAGCAGAACGTTATGATCACTTGAATAGTAGAGTGTCAACAAACACCTATAAGCTTGATCAACTTAATGGTTAACATACAATGTGATCTTTTTATCATCATGTCTTAGGAGGTTGAGAATAGATATGTGTCTATCTTAAAAACCCCTCATACACATAAATTTCAAAACCAAAATGTTGGATCCAACACTAACTAATCCAACTATGACCATAGTCTTAATGGTTATGGATAACTCAATTGAAAGAATATTCCAATACTTGCGAATGATGAATTCAATGTTAATTTGTCATAGCGTTTGTACTGATCATAATATGACCAATCATTCACCTTTTTAACACCTCATTTGCTATAATACATTTTATGACATCAAATGATATCACTCATAGTATAAGATTATTTAATGGTTTTAAGTCAAAGAACCATATATACCCATCAAATTAAGAGAACATTTGTATAGACATAAGAAGCACCATCTATAGAGAGTCTTCTTCAATGAGTTAGTTTAGTGAATATGATTAATAATTCATATACCTATGTGTGAGACTAGATTGCAATCTACATACTTTGGCATGTGTAAACCATCACCACCTTTTAATTGGATCACTCACACTATGATAATCACCATATTATCACTCATGTCCCAAATTCATAATGATATTGAGATTATAAACAATTTTAGTATAGTCATCAATAAGTAAGTATAGAAAGCACGATCATTTATCTAATTATATCATCTCGATTTCATCATACTAAAGTATGTTATATGTATCAAATAATAATATAACTGAACACCTTATCTTTTTAATTATAGTGTATTTAAAAATTATATAAATGTACAAGTAAAAGCATATGAATACATCAATAGATATATGATTATAGGTTACTAACCCTAATAGATTCCATTAAAGAAGAGATAGAGTCAATGGCAAAAAATAAAGTTTGGAATCTTGTAGAGTTACTAGTTAGTTACACAACTATTGATTGCAAATGGGTAACTGGCAATATAGAATGATATAAGGCTAGACTTGTAGCCAAAGGTTTCATTCAAAAGGAAGACATTGATTATCATGAAACCTTTTCCTAGTTTCAAATTAAAATTCTTTTAGTATTACTTTGCCTTTGGTAACATATTTTGATTTAGATTTATAACAAATAAATGTGAAAATGACTTTTTTGAAAAGGGACCTCAAAGAGGAAATATACATAAAGAAGCCTAAAGTTTTCAATGAAAGTAACAACCATATATGGAAATTACAAAATCTATATATGGACTAAAACAAGCTTCCTAACGATGGTATTTGAAGTCTCACAATGTCGTTACTTCATTTGGGTTTATGAAAAATATCAATGACTAGTGTATATATCTTAAGGTCAGTGGGAGCAAACTCATTTTTCTAGTCCTATATATAGTTGAAATTTTGCTTGTAAGTAATAATATAGGTATGTTACATGATACGGAAAGTTTTCTTGCACAAAACTTTGAAATAAAGGATATGGGTGAAACCATTTATGTTCTTCGCATAAAGATTCACACAAATAAGTCTAGCAGGACAATAGGACTATCTCAAAAAGGCCACATTGAAAGGGTTTAAGAAAGATTTAGAATGATAGAGTGTGTAGCTATAGTAGCTTCATTATTAAAGGAGATAATTTAGTTAGAATCAATGTCCACAAAATAATTTGGAAAAGGAGCAAATGAAGGCAATACCTTATAATTCTGTTGCAAGTAGTCTAATATATGCTTAAGTTTATACTAGACCAGACATCGCTTTTGTAGTGGGGGTTTTAGACAGATATCAAAGAAATCCTGGCTTGGAACATTGAAAGACTGTTAAAAGGGTTATGAGATACCTTTAAGGAGCAAAAGATTACAAACTTACATATAGATATACTAATCATCTTGAGGAAGTTAGATATACAGACTTTGATTTTGCTAGATATTTATATTCAAGGAAGTCTACTTTAGGGTATAATTTCTGTCTTATTGGAGGTGCTAGACGATTATTGTTTTATCTATTATAGAGGCATAATTTATAAGTTGTTGTGAGGTTACTTTACAAGTATTATGGTTAAGGAATTTTACTACTAGCCTTAGGGTTATCAATTCTATTGAAAGCCCCTAGAGGGTTTACTATGACAATTCATCTACAATTTTCTTTTATAAGAACAATAAGAGTGAAAGTCACAATAAACACATCAAAATTAAGTTTCTAGTTGTCATAAATCACATTAAAAGACAAGACATAGTCATTGATTATATTAATACTAAACTTAATGTTTCAAATCCCATGACTAAAGGTTTGTTGACTAATTCATATGAGGTTCATATGAAGAATATGGTTTTGGAGTCTGATCTTGTCTTCTGTATTATTTTGTACTCTGATTTCCATATGTATGTCCCTATGGATTATTTTATATATACATTTATATAAATTTCATGCACATAAAGTTTAATGATTTTAATCCATTTGGATTATTTTGAAGGACCTAAATGACTTATTGAAAGTTCATTCATTAATTATTTGTTTGCTCATTTAATTTTTCTTACGTGTGATACTGGGAAGGTATTATAAATTTAGTTAGTATATAGCCGCCATGATTCATGCACTAATTGTTATTTTTGAGCTCGTGAGATTATTGTCATACTTGCTTTGAGTTTCTAATGAGTTTATAACTTTATAATTTGATTGCCTTATTAGTAAATGTGAACCAAGTGGAGGAATGTTTATATATATTCTATTTAAGGGTGTATGGTTCTTATTTTTATGTATTGGCGTGTAACATGTTAAAAAACTTTGAGGGCAATTACTTTCATGCAGTTAATAAAACAGTTACATTAAATTTAGGCCAAAGGACTATTTCCCACCCATAGTTTGAGGTGGGGACAAAGTCCCACCCTCCAAGTTTCAAAAGCCCAATCTACCACCCTTGAAAACATTTTTTATAATTTTTATACTTAAATGACTAAAATATCCTTTTAAAAAATAAATATTTATAATAAAATTATAAAATAATTTTTTATAAAATAATTTTAAAAAATATTTAAATTTTTTTTAAAAAATTAAAAGATATATTAAAATTTTTTGAAAAATTTTAAAAAATTTAAGCAGTCACGCCATTAGTGCCGCAACGGTGGCCACCGTTGAAGGGGCCAGGTGGCCGTTTTCGGCTACCTGGTTTTAGGGGAGGCCAAATCTGGCCGCATCATCTCTGCCAAAAATAAAGGTCGGAAATGGCTGTTGGGACCAAAGCCGGCCATTTTCGGTCGTTTTTGATAGCTTATTCTGGCGGAGATGGCCAAATCTGGCTGCCTCCGCTAAAACTGAGGCGGTCAGATTTGATCGCTTCCATCGAACGGGAAGGCCAGATCTGGCCTTCCCTGAAACCAGATAGCTGAAAACGGCCACCTGGCTCCCTCAACGACGGCCACCGCCGCGGCACTGGCAGCGATGGCTGCTACAAATTTTTAAAAAATTTTTAATATATATTTTAATATTTTTAATTTTTAAATTTTATAAATTTTTTTATTTTTTTATAAAATTTTAATTTAAAATGACAATATTACCCCTAAGTATTACTGTTTTCTGTTTTATTTAATATTAAATTATTTCCACGGGTGGGAGATTAGACTTTTGAAACTTGGAGGGTGGGACGTTGTCCCCACCTCAAACTATGGGTGGGACATAGTCCTTTGGCCTTAAATTTATGGAAAACTACATGTAAGATTATTGTATTTTTTAAAGATCACTATTTTAACAAAACAAAGAAATCAACCTGTGAAATCCACAAAAAATTTTCTCTAAAGAAAGGTTATGATAGAAGATCATTCTATCGAAAGGTCTTTTAGAGGAAATCAATCAAAGTGAAGTACTTAAAATTTTAATGACAGGAGGTAAATAATTTTATTCACTGTTAAATCCTAATTTATATTGCAATTGGGATACATGTAGCATAAATTAGATTCTATTTCTTGTTTTAACATCCAGTGCTTTCTGCCATGACACACAATCTACTAACCCTCCTGGTGTATATAAAGCATTAGACTAAACTTTTAGTGTAGATGAATGCATTTTAGATTTTGTCGAGACTATTATATATATGAAAAATTGAGTCAATATAAAATTCAAATTATAAAATCATATGGTTGAAAATATATTTGAAGATTTTAAAAATCAGATGTACAAGATGAGTAGATAATTAAAAATTTGAAAATTAGATAGAATTTTAGTAATTAAATTTAATTTAAATTGTATGTTTGAGTGTATATTGTATTTTTTTTTGTGAATACTGTAATGGATACTAGTCTAAACAGACGAGTATGATAACCACCACAAATTAAGCCAAACCTCCTTTTCCCTACACTCTGTTAAACCATCTCAAATATGGTTTTCAAATAATTGATTGTTTTTAACTTAAGAAAATAACGAATATTAACAACATTTAAGTTAAACTTAGAAATCTTTTTGTTGATGTGAAAATTCATATAAAATAAGAGTCGAAATAGAGAATTTTAGATTTGCGTAACAAATATCAAAACATATAATATCTGACCCTTTTAAATGATTCCTTCCATATGAATTGTTATATGTCATTTTTCATACAGCAATACGCATAATTTTATTGCTTTATGGTATGAAAATTTACAACAAATTAAGAATAATGATTTAATAATAATGGATGTGCTTTTATATAAATGATTAAATGGTTATTTCATGTCTATTCATAGAAATTTGAAATCAAAATAGTTAGGATTTTTTTCCCAAATTTCTTGACTTTTGTTTCCTAAAATAACCCTTTCGAGAAATAAAAAAGGATATTAATTTTTTTTTCTTTTTTATTATTTTTCAAGTGTAGCTTGAGTTTGAAAGTGATAACATGATTGAAAATCTGAAAATAGTGATCTTTATTAGCTGGAGGATCCAAATCTCATATTTCAGAAGCGTCGCAAGCTCTCTTCTTGGGACATATGGAGGTTTAAGAAGGTGAAAACGGGCAAAGGCCAGTGGAAAAGTCAAACTTATGCCACCAATTACGCATAATCACAACCAAGGAACCAACCATTCTCAAATCAGAAAACTTGATACAGCACAATACAACCCAAAATCGTCATGGAGAGAAGGTAGAGACCGAGAGAGTGCAAAAACGCAGTCTCTCTTGTTTGGATCTCTCAAGAGAGATCATATAATATAGAATAATAAATTAACGGCAAAACAACTTATTCCCACCCAAGGTTTCCCTAACTAACAACTTTTCACCCAAAATTTTTGAAAAACCAAATACCCACCTATGAACGAAATTCCTTTCAATTTTATGAACTTTTTTATTGAAATAACTAAAATACCTTTCAATAAAAAAATAATATTAATATTAAAATAAATTCCAATATAATAATAATAATAATAATAAATTAAAAAAATTATAAAAAATTAATAATAATTTAAAAAAAAATTTTAAAAAATAAAATAAATAGTGGTGTTTACCGTTAACCTCAGCCATCGGTTTTATTTACAGTTAGATCTAACTGCTTCAATGGTTGAGGTTGCGAGATTTAATAGCCAAAGATCTGAAGGAGGTAACCAACCATCAAAGATGGTCGAAACTGGCTAGCAAACTAGAAATCGGTCATTTTTTGCCATTCTCGATGGCAGAGACGATTAGATCTGACATTTATCGCCAAATCTTTGACTGTCAGATTTGATCATCTTTGTCATCGAAATATTCAGATCTGATCGTCAATGAAATCAAGTGACCATTTCTAATCAATTGATTAGGTTAACGGTGACCATCATCGCTAGCAACATTAATTAGGTTAACGGTGACCATCATCGCTAGCAACATTACAAGTGGTGTGCCTACTTTTTAAATTTTTTATTTTATTTTTTAAAATTTAATTCAAATTTCAAAAATTTTTACTAATTTATTAATAATTTATTATTATTATTATTTTAATATTATACGATATTATTTTATATTTTAATTATTCTTATAAAATTAATTTTATTATTTTTAATTTAAAAAATAAAAATACCTTTCTAATTGATTAAATTTAATGACTGATGAATTAATTTAATAATTAATTTTCATCGGGGGATGAATATTTAATTTTTTTAAAGTTGTTGGATGTCCTTTAAGCAAAGCTTGGACGCTGAATCCCTGCCATTTTCTCTTCCGTGTATATCCGCCATCTTCCAGGTTATGGATATATGGTGCTTGTCTAGTACCATAGATAGTGATTTCTCGAGCTTTTTCCTTCCATTTTCTTGGAAACCATGAGCCAACATGATCTTAACTTAGAAGGTAACACACACACACACACACGTCTTCCTGTTATTTATCTTAGATTGAGAGAAACTGAGATTTGATCAAATTTTGTTTTAATTTAGGTATTGCTTCCAATGTAAAGTTGCTTCTGAAACTAATTCAAGATCATAATGAGGCAACTACAAAAGATCAAGATGACCGGAAAATGCAGAGGGTGGCAGGCATGATAACTATATTAGAAGATGTTAAAACAACGATACAAAAATCTCAATCTGATAGAAAAACAGCTGAGCTTAGGCAATACTTCACGGATTTGAAGCCTAACCGTTCTCCGAATGGGAAAAAGACTTGTGAACTTCCGACTGATGAAAAAGAAAAGTTGAGAAGAAAGCTTACAGCGAGCTCGGCTGCTCAAAAGAGCCTAGAAGTTATATGTTCAAGCTTAGGAAGGGAGAAGAAGATTATGGCCTCGAAGCTGGCAAAAAAGGTTCATGAATTGAGTGAATTGGAGGAACATATCAATGACTTGAAAGCTCAGAATGAGACATTGTTGGCAAAAGTACAACAATGTGCACCTGAGCATAAAGAGAAGAAGAGTAACGGAGTGGATATACAGGGAAATGCAGCACTGCAAGAGCGTAATAAGGCACTTTCAGAGCAACTTTCAAAGACACTGACAGGTATAAATCCTTGAAGAGAAAATATCAAGATGCACAAGAAGAAAACATGGCAATGAGAGCGACAATGTAGGAAATGGGGCTTCTGGTAGCAGCTGGGGTAAATCAAGTAAAGGGATTGAGGCAACAAATATCCACTAAGGAAGAGTCAGTCAACATTGAAGCCGAGATTTCCCTATTAGAGACTATGTTTATGGGTTCTAATATGAAGATTGGAAAGCATATGATAAACAAGACTGAGAGTGGTAACTCCAAAGCTGGGTCAGTAGCAGGAAGCTTTAAAATCTTTTGCTTAAATAAGAAGAAAGAGTTTAGCTGTTGATTCTTGATGGTGATGGTGAAACAAAAACTACATGCATTTTGGAATCATATATAAGAGGAGAAGAGAAGCAATCTAATGTGTCAAAGTAGAAATGGCGTTAAAAATTACCGGAACAACTACAGTTCACTGGCTCATATTTCTAGCTATAGATTAATACATACTGTCTTCCAAGGTTGAATAGTTGCGTCACTTTTTCCTGTCACTTTTGAAATTATATGAAGATGTCCCTCATGTTATTTTTTGGGCTTTTTATAAAATTTTTGTCCCTTAGGTGAAGGTTTTACCAGCTCTTAATGCAAGCCCTAAAATTTTGACACAGAATGATGTATCCCACCTGACTTGGAGGTGATTCTTTCAATGCCAGACTCTGAACATAACTGCATAAATTGTCGTAACGGCTACTTTTTTAGTCAAGCCTGAGTTTAAATCAATCAAGAAAACAAGAAATTTCTGTTTTCAAAAAGACCAAAAAAAGAGAGAGAGAGAGAAAAGAAACTGACTTTTAAATGACTATAAGGAGAGAGTGGCGCAGAATACCTGCAAAGCTAACCTTGATTAAACTTCCTTAATCCAAAATCCAATGTTCTTTAAAATGTCACATAAAACCTATTTTTTCTAATGGTCCAAATTGGAAAATTAGCTCAAATAGAGCAAGTCCAATTTTATCTAATGCACCTATCTATCATATGCCACTTATTCATTAAGCTACAAATGACATGTTTTAGAGACAATTTTAAATCAAGCTTTTAGCAAATATTATGCAGCCGTAAAACAGGCAGCTTAAATTTGCTTTCAATGGTGTTTATACATGTGCAAGAGCCTAAATAAACCAATTCATCCGCTCCTGTTCAGTCAACTGGAATGTATATTATCCATATAGGAGATCTTCAATTGGAAAGATCCATCAACCTGGGACAAAGAGAGGGGTCTATCTATTTTATTTAGTTAATCAGTTAAACCAATAATTCCTTGTTGGAGTTGATAACAATAATCATTTCATCTAGCATAGATATTGCTTATTTTCCAATAGATTTACATATTTCTCCTTCATTAATGAAATTTTTTTAATGTAGTTAATAATAGTGGTTAGCTGATAAATAATTTTTGTTTAAGTAGTTCACACCATTCATACATAGTTTTTTTATCAATGATTTCAATTCTTCTATGTTTCAGTAGTATCTTATTGTTTTATGGAGCTAAAGTTCAAAATATGGAAAAAAAACAGGTGTTTCCAGTACTCTACCACCTAGTTAATTTTGTTCTACTTAATTCCAGATTATACATTTAATGTATAGAATAACAGACTTCTTTTCAAGTCACTGTTTACAACTTGAAATTTGCAGGCTGCAATGGAATTCAAAACCCAAGAATTTTTTACTGCTTTTGCTCCAGTTTTGTTCGCTAAAGCATCTACTTCTGATTGCCTGCAGTTCAAATTTGTAGTCTTCTTGCTGAGATCACATTTATCTGGCAGGTCAAGGCTGTAAATTATGAAGGCTGTATTAGATGTAGATGAATGAGACAAGAGTTCCTGATCCTTGAAATAGGTTTCCCCGGTGTAGAATAGTTCCTCCAGCAGCAATTATAAGGTCATGCAGATATCCCTTCCAGGAAGATACAAACCCTCCGGTCAGATAAAATTGCACAACATTAAAAAGTTTTGGTAGCTGCATGCAAGAAAAACGGACAAGGAATGCCATTTCACAAGTGTGGACATAAGCAGGCATGAAAAAACAATCGCCTCAATCTTAAAACGTGTGCTTTATTATCTTCATAGCTGATAAAATTTGATCAACTAAATTAACTAAACATACAGTTACTTGATAGAAATTGTATAAAAAACAACTCCCCTGGAAGATTTGCGAAAAGAAAAACCACAGATATGTAAGTTTCTTAGGATAACTTAAATGGCAAACATTAATGCAGTATCGAGAAGATACTTGAGAAAGAAACCAAACCTTACTCATGACTTCTTTCTGATCCAGGACCGCACCTATTTCCATGCACGTCAATAGCTATTTCATATTGCTCCTCATCAGCAGGTTTCACGGTTTTCATGCTGGCCTGCCTTAAAACAGACTCAAATACATGTAAGAAAAAGCTGACAAAATGAGACCTTCAGTTATAATATATACACATATAAATAGATATTACATAAAAATATGTACTGCGTACAATCCTCAGTCTTCACATCTGTGTGTTCTTCTGCCAGCTTCATTTTCACCTGTTGATTCAATGACATAGGTGACACTTGAATCCCATGACTTTAAAATTGTCACTTAAGATAATCTCACGAAGTCAGAATCAATTTCCTGCAATTAAATTTGTCAGAAAAGCATTAAAATGTCCCTGTATAATCCTACTAAATTAGTCATATAAGATATTTTGTTACCCTTTATCCAATCATAAGAGTTGAAAAACAAAGGACTAACTTGTTTTTTTGATGAATATCACTTGTATTGGAGTCGTTTTTATCAAAAACCTGATTGCATTGAGCTGCTGTTAAGAGTTTATGGTCATACACATACAGAAGCATGAGATTTATTGATCCTAGTAGAAAAGGTGTGAATGAAGAATTGGATGATGAAAGTGAAAGTCAAATTATGATTTTGGCCTAGCGTATGATCATGTGCCTACTAGGCACACACCGTGCATGGATGCCAGATGGTTGTACTTATTAGATCAAAGTCAAAATTGGACTAATTTGCCAAATGCACACTTTTGTTGGGGTAACACATGCCTGTGCATGGTTGAGGTGATGGATAGGTAGTTTCTACTAGTTTACGAGATACATATATGTCCTATAATCATGATAAGTGCATGACACATGATTATGTGTGTACTAACTCGAGGGTAAAATTATCTTTTTTTAAGCTTGAAATTAAGGTTAAAAGTGAGATTTCATGATAGAAAATAGAGTTTAGAGGGTTCAAAGATAAAATAGTTATTTAAAAGTTATATATGGTTTGTGCATTGGTATTATTAGAAAAATATTCCATGTATGACGTGAAAAGAGAGGAAATATTAGATTTCCACTAGATACACGATTGTATGCCTTAGGCACACAACCCTGCATTGTCTTATTTAGCCATATATACTTTTTATTTTCAGTTATCGCGTTGTTTTAGCTTTCATTTTCTTATTGTTTTCCTAGTGAACCTTAGAGATGTATAGAAAGATCAATTAGCAGCCTCACATCAGATTAGATATTCAAAAACCCGTAGAGAAAGAGATTCAGCAGCCATAGCCAGAGGGTAAGTGTTCCCTTACCTCATTCACCTTGTTTTATAGCATGTTTTCTCTATGGTTTGAGTTCTATGGATGCTTGCTGCTTGGATGATGCTTGTTTAGCTTATTTGAGCATGTGAATGATGATGTAAAAATTGATTGAGTGGCTAATTTTATGGGAATATGCTTATATGTTTGTATACATGTGTTACATGCTTTATTTTGAGAAATATGGCTTGGCTAGCATGATTTTGATAAGATTGAGGATTATATTAGTGATATGTTGATGCCTTGAGTGTATGAATCCATTCGTTTGAGATTTGAAAACGTTTAGATAGAAAATGGTTAGGATTTTTAGGTTTTTAGACATGTATTACAGAGATTGAGTTGAGCACATGACCGTATACCCATAAGTACATGACTGCGTGGCCTAATTTCTACAATTATATGGTCATGCAAGGTAGCCATTCACACTTGTGTGACGAGAACATGACTATGTGCTCATTCCTAATTTTGCACGCCTATGTAGGATGAAACAGAAGTGTTATATAGGCTACTACACGTCCGTATAGGTACAACACATACTCATGTGCCTTCATGCATGCCTACGTATCTTACAGCACAAGCTTGTATGGTTAGCCAAAGTTTTACCATAAAATTCTAAAAGTTACACGACCAAACGCATAACTCATGCATGGTCCCATGTGTCTCCTTACACGATTGTGTGTTGAGCAGCATATGCTTGTGCACCTTAAGAAAAGCATAGAACAAACTTTAAAGTAATCTTAAGTCACTTTAAGCCACTTTTAAGAATATAGAACTCAGTAATATCAAGAGAAAACAACATATTATGCATGACTAGTAGCATATAGCATGACATGCCATATCAGAGTTTTCATAAAATAGATCTAAGAATCTAATAACATATTTTTAAAGTATCAATATCTGACATTTTGGACATCAGTTAAGGGTGAATATGAGATGACACTTGTGAGTTCACACACCTGCTAGAGAGGAAAATCAGCTTCTGTTAGAGAGGACATAATCATTGACCAACTTCATTAAAGAGAGTACTAGTTGTACATTACTAATTTTAGTAGGATTGGACTTACATGGTCACGGTGTTGAATCCTTGTATTCATCAGTCTAGCCAATATAACAATTATTTTCAAGTACAATATTTTCAAATTCAACATATAGTATATACTATATGTATATATTCAAATTCTTTGAATTATAATTACTATTTCAAAAAGAGTTTTTAGAAAACAGACCCAAGGGTAAATCTTTATATTTTTCAGTATTGACATGATATTAAAGCATGCATATTATATCATATACAACATCTTATGAGAAATAAAACAAATAAAAACAAAGATAACTATAGTACATAACATATCTATAAAAAAGAGAAAACTAGACTAGTTGCAAAGTGATAACTCACGAAATAAGAAAAAACTTGAAACTTGCTTGTGTTTAAGATAGGAAATATTTTTCGAGTGATTTTGTCACTCACCTCTTCTCCTTGTTTTCTTCTTTGCAGGTCAATGACTCTTATGGCTAAGTTGGAGGCAGGAAAGTTGTGAGCTTTGGGATACTAGTTAGTATCAGATAACGTGTTATTAGCTCGCATGTTGTGTATAATTTTGATCATGTATATGTGCGTATTATATTGATAGTATACATTGTATGATTGGCATATTTAATTAATGAGAAACCTGGAGATTTTCAATACGTAACTAGTGTTTTCATATTATTTTTAGTAATGTTTTATATTTATAGCTTTTGCACGAAAGTTTTTAATTTAGCAGTAGTAGTTTTTACTGTAGGATTCCTATTGTAGGCTTATTATTCATACAATAATTACTTTATATATATAGTTTACAGTGACCCATGGCAGGGACTACTATAGTATGTCTTACTGTATGTTCATGTGTGTTAAGCAAAATCATGGCACACAAATATGCACGTCACATACATGATTGTGTGTATGTCCTAGTATAAAAGGGACATTTTTTCTTCATTGTTAACATTTTTGAGAAATTCGTAAAAAGTTTTCTCTATCTTCTCTTTGCTTTCTCTTATTTTTTAGTTGTTTACTTTCCTAATAGTACTTATGACATGTGCTTGGACCTCTAAGGCCTCGTACATTGTATGGATACAACAAGTACTATCTAATAAAGGTTGGATTATAATGTCAATTTGGTAATCTCATTATCATGTAAAGGTATAAAAGATCAACTTTTCAAGTATAAATTCTAAAACATCTTATGGTTGAATATGTCATGTTTTTTTTAACATATTCTTAGAATAAGATCCTATATAGGGTGTTATGAGACTACTAGAAATTTAAATGTATGTTCTGATATAAGGTCACCTTTCTAATGACTCATCTTACCCCAATATATGTTAGGGTTGGTGCTTTGTAACCATGTAGCTATTATTATGTTTCTATGTATTTACTTGTATTTTTATTTAAGTTGTAAACACATCTTAACTACTAATAAAATTAGGTATTAAGTTATACTATTGTTGATACATATATAATATGTTCTTAGTATGGTAGAACTAAGATGATAGAATTATCAGACTAATCATGCAATTTATACACACTTTTGGTGGCCATACTACAATTGTTTATAATCCCAATATCTTTATGAATATATGACACAAGTGATGGTGTAGGGATTATCATAGTGTGAGTAATTATATAGAAAGATGGTGGTAGTTTGTATATGTAGAGATATGTTAATTGTAGCCTAGTCTCATACATGGGTACATGATTTGTTGGTTATGTTCATAGACTAGTTAAAGAGAATTCCATATAAATGGTATTTTTATGTTTATAGAAATCTTTTCTTAACTTAATAGACACATGTGGTCCTTTGATTTGAGGTCACTAGATCATCTTGTACTAGGAGTGTTAATGTTTGATATCATCAAATGTACTATCATAAATAAGGTGTTATAAAGCTAAACGATTGACCACAATATTATTAGTATAAAGGCCATGGTGGATCTGTTAAGGTTAGTGCCTTATAGCCACATGTTTGTTGTATCTTAGTTGTATTTATTTATGTATTATTGTTTTATATCATTACACTTGTACACATGTGATGATATTAATAATACTAAGTATTTTAAATATATAGTTTATGTAACATATATTATGTCCTTACTATGGTAGAACTGAGATGATGGATTCAAATAATTAATCACGTTTTCCATACATCTCATAAGTAACTATACTAAAATTATTTTATAGTCTCAATATAATTATGAATTAAGGACAATAGTGATGGTATAGGGATTATCATAATGTATGTAATTTTACAAAACGGTGATGATAGTTTATGTAGTGACCCCCGCCCCAGACCTACTGTGCACAATTATAAAATATATATAAATATATATAATAATAATAATGAAAATATGCTTGTGACGGAGATCCCCACGAGGGAAAAGAAATTAACTACTGCTCAAAATACTTTAAACATTAATATACAGATTCGTAAAATATGAAAACTTTAATAAAATGAGTTATAAAGACTTTTCTGGAATCCCAGGCTACTCATGTATAAAATATGACATACAACAGTGCATACTAATATAATACACACAACATAAATACATGAGATGCGATTAACAGAGCAAATGAGTCGAAAATATAAAACTAGTTGCCGAGCCATGTCCCCAAAACCTCACAGTTGCATTGCCACATCTTAGTCCCCAAAACTCACTAACCTGCAAAAGAGAAAGGAAGGGAAAGAGGTGAGTGACAAAATCACTCAATAAGCATTTCCTATCTCTTACACAGACAGGTCATTAAGCAAAGCCTGATCACAGATCAGACCTCGAATTCTTAACTTACTGTTTTCTCATTCTTTCTTATCTCTTATCTCTTTACTTTATTTAATCATTAAGTTTTTAGAGTTCTCATATGTTTTATGCTATGTATTTTGCTTTTATCTCGTATATTTCTCATGTATGCTCTACATGACATGATATGCATGCTCTGATGTCATGTAAATCTCATATGTAATACTGACCTCTTGCCATGGCGTCCAGATCTCTCTCTCTAGCTGGTCTTGGATCTCTAACCGAAACAATGGTAGTTGGCTGGACGGTTTTTGGTCTAGGGTTCACTGGAAAAAGGAGAAGAGAAAAGCTGAAGGAAAGCTGAAAGAGAAAACTGGGCGAAATGTGGGAAAATGTAACTTATATCTCATCTCTCTCTTGGCACACGGGCGTGTGCCCCTCAAAATCTCAAATCTCTCTCTCCTCGCGCCATATATGGAATATTCTTTCCAGAATATCCATATATGAGCCACAAAAGGCTGTTAAAAGACTTTTCTACCCTTGGAACCCTCTTTGATCCATTTCCTAACTGGAAATCTCTCTTTAACCCTTACTCTCAAAGTCTAAAATGACATTTATACCCTTGGACTATTACAATCTCCCCCTCTAATAAAAATTTCGTCTCTGGAATTAACTAAACAAATTTAAAAACCTATCTCTCATCTCAGACTTAATCTCCCAGGTGGTTTTCTCAACTCTTTGACTTCTCCACAGAACTTTAACCAACAAGATCTCTCTGTTCCTTAGGGTCTTCACTTTATAATCCAGAATCTGAACAAGTGTCTCCTGATAACTCAAATCATCTGCTAGCTCAAGATTCTCAATCTGAAGCACATGTAAAGAATCTCCCACATACTTCCTCAATTGAGATACATGGAACACATTATGAATCCTATCTATAGTCGCTGGTAAAGCTAATCTATAGGCGACTCTACCAACTCTCTTCAGAATCTGATACGGACCAATAAATCTCGGAGCCAATTTACCTTTCTTACCAAATCTCAAGACACTTCTATAGGGAGCAACTCTCAGGAAAACATGATCTCCAATCTCAAACTCTACCTCTCTATGTCTCAGATCCACATAACTCTTCTGACGATCTTGGGCCTGCTTAATCCTCTGTCTGAGCACTCTGATCTGCTCAATCATCATCTCAGTCATCTCTGGACCCATTGCTGACTCTAGCGAATCTCTCTCATCCCAATACAATGGCGATCGACATTTTCTACCATACAAGACCTCAAAAGGTGCCATCTGTATCGTACGCTGATAGCTGTTGTTGTAGGTAAATTCCATCAATGGCAATATCTCAGCGTAACTCGTCTGAAAATCTCTATAACAAGCTCTCAACATATCATCTAGTATCTGATTGACTCTCTCAGTCTGTCCATCTGTTTGGGGATGATAAGCTGAACTAAAATGAAGTCTCGTTCCTAAAGCTCTCTGTAAACTGCCCCAAAAGACTGATAAAAATCTCGAATCTCTGTTTGACACAATATCCCTGGGAACTCCATGAAGTCTGATTATCTCTCTGACATATAGAAGACCCAACTGATCTGTACTCATACCATCTCTGATCGGTAAGAAGTGTGCAGACTTACTCAAGCGGTTAACTATAACCCAAATGCTGTTGTAAGCTCTCTACACTCTCGGGAGTCTTACTATGATATCCATTGAAACACTCTCCCATTTCCACTCAAGAATCCTCAAAGGCGGTAACAAACCAGACGGTCTCTAATGCTCTACCTTGACCTGCTGACAAGTCAAACACTTGGCTACATACTCTGTTATATCTCTCCTCATACCAGACCACCAAAACGATCTCTTAAGATCCTGATACATCTTTGTACTGCCTGGATGAGCTGAATACACTGTATCGTGAGCCTCTGACAAAACCCTCTATCTCAACTCTACATCCTCTAGCACACATCCTCTGTCTCTGAATTTTAGAATACCATCTTTGACTTCATAATCTGAAACTGTACCCTCTAAAGTCCTCTAAACCATACTCTAAACCCATAAATCGGCCCTCTGAGACTCCTTGATGTCATCATACAAAGTCGAAACCAACTGAAGTCTGGAAAAACCGACTGACATAATCTTAATCTCGTCTCTGGTGATCTCATGCTGTAACTCTCTCTGAACTGTAACCATAGACAAGACTGCCCTCCTGCTCAAAGCATCTGCTACCACATTAGCTCTCCCTAGGTGATATCTGATCTCACAATCATAGTCTTTCACCAGCTCTAACTATCTCCTCTGCCTCATATTTAACTCTCGTTGGGTGAAGAAATACTTTAAACTCTTGTGATCAGAATAAATATAACATCTAACACCATACAGATAGTGTCTCCATATATTCAAAGCAAACACTACAACCGCTAACTCCAAGTCATGCGTAGGGTACCTTAACTCATGATCCTTTAATTGCCTAGAAGCGTAGGCAATCACCCTACCTAACTGCATCAACACTGCTCCAATCCCCTAGTGGGAAGCATCTGTGTAGACATCATAATCCATATCCTCATGAGGCAACGCTAACACTGGAGCACTCGTCAACCTCTGCTTTAACTCCTGAAATCGAGCCTCACGCTCCTTAGTCCAAACAAAAGGTGTCTCACTTCGAGTCAAAGCTGTCAACGACTTATCTATACTGAAAAAATCCTCTATAAATCTCCTGTAGTAACCAACTAATCCAAGGCCATTTGTGATCCGTCCCTAGGGGTGAGGTTCCGAACATGGGAGGACGAGCCATTGCGCAGGAGAAGGGGGGATGGATGAATTGTCCGGCGTCTCTTCAGTTAAAACTAATGAAAAAATTCATTATAAACGGAGAGGGGTTTTGAACTATTACTTTTACCTGAAGGGAGGGGATTTTGTGATTTGGCTAAATCATGGGGGGTTTAGTGATTATCCATAATATTTAAAACATTTCAAGGACATTCTTTTTTCATATATTACATTGAATATTCTTAACATTTTAGAATGAAAGTTCAACATATATTAAAAATAAAAATAAAATCAGAGTGACCTTAGTTCAACAATTTCTTCAAGACGTAATTAAAAAAGCACATAGATAATAAGAACTACGTTAATACGAATTTTAATACCAATCCAAGTTGGGAAAATTCCACCACAGCCAGGCGTATGGTATTATTTGCATTTTCGTCTACATTATTTTAAGGTTGGCTTCAAGATGTTGTTGCACCACCTTCCAAGCCGCCACCACATGTCGTTCCTCTGTCAGAGTAGCACCAATAGCGAACCTTATCACAAAGATTCCCTCAACCATGGCATGAGTCATGAATAATTTGCCAGATCTATTTATAGATTCCAACAATTCAATATTAAATTTATTTACTCGTTCCAACTCACTATCTTTTCTTGCCTTATCAAAAGTTGATGGCAATCCCCGAAAACAAACCATAGCAAATTTTCTTGGAACAACAACCTCAAACCTTTTATCACTTCCCACTAGCTCTTCGAAGAGCTTTGCCATTTTAACGTGGCTTCGAAGGAAATTCCTGAGATTGGTCACTCCATAGCTTCTAAGAACAAGCCATAGTTTCATGGCCCTAAATCTTCGGCTTAGAGTTATTTGCCAATCTTTATAATCCACCACTTGCTTCGAGTCACTAGCCCTGTTCCTCAAAAACTCTGGATTTGTGGACAGTGATTTTATGAGAGCGCCTGGATTCTTCACCCAAAGGCAACAACAATCTAGGGTAGTGAAGAACCATTTGTGTGCATTGAGGCTGAAGGAATCCGCATCTTCAATGCCATCCAGGAAATGGCGAAACTCTTGGCAGATGCAGGAACTTCCGGCATATGCAGCATCAATATGAACCCATATTCCATATCTTTTAGCTATGTTACATAGCGGACCGACTGGATCAACGGCGTTTGTTCCAGTTGTTCCAACTGTAGCACATAGAAAAAGAGGGATCAGCCCGGCTTTTACATCTGATTCAACTGTCAACTGCAAGGAGGTCGGGGATTGACCAAATGAAGATGATTTCATTGTCTTAATAGCCCGGAAGTTCTTGGGATCAATGCCCGCGATTTGAGCAGCTTTTTGGAGAGCACTATGAGTTTGATCAGAACCATAAACAACAAGCTTTGTAATGTTTTCTCTGCCAATCTTGTTGAGAATCTGATCTCTTGCAGTAGATAATGTGCATAAAATGGCTTCACATGTAGTTCCTTGTATAACACCCCCGCCATTTCCAGAGAAAAGGAAAGATTTAGGAAGCTTCAGCATTTCTCCAAACCAATCCGTAACAATATTTTCCAGCTCAGTTGCTGCGGGTGATGACATCCAATTAAATCCTACAACATTAAAGCCTGTGCTTATCATTTCTCCGATAATCCCAGCGACACTGCCACTAGAAGGGAAGTATGCAAAATAATTAGGACTTTGCCAATGTGTTATTCCGGGGACAATATGTTCCTGGACATCCTGGAGGATTTTCTCAATAGGTTCAGGATTATTTGGTGCAGATTTCGGCAAGCGTTTGCTGAGATAACCCGGTTCAACTTGGCTTCGAACTGGCTGCTTCTCAACATTTTTGTAATAATCAGCAATGAAGTCTATGATCATGTGACCTTGCCTTCTCAATTCCTCAGGATCAAGGGGGCTAATGAATGATACCGAGTTATTTTGAAGTTCAGATTCCAAATTTAGGCTACCCATTTGGAACGGAGATAAAGGATAAAGAATAATGCAGACCCAAATATGAAGGTTGTCAACTCTGTGCATGAATCGGAGGGCCGGAAATCATTAACCATATATAGGCTTATACCATACGAAGTAGATCCGGAATACTGATTACTATAAATGTTGTAATGGATACGGTCAGCAGAGGGTAGCACCAACTTATTGTACACTTAAATTAGTTTGGTGATAATTAATGCTCATAACAAGGAAATTAAAGTGTCGGTAAGTTGGGAAGCGTACGCAATTTAAATAAGGGAGAAAAAGACTCGTAAGTAAAAAATTTGTGTGGTTATACGCGAATCTTGACTCTCTTCACTAACATGTAAATCCATTGCCACATTAAATGCACACTTTATATTTTCTCAAACGGAAATTTTATTTCCGAAATCAATGTTACATCTTTTTCTAGAGTCACATATATGCATATGATCAAACCTGAATTTTTGTATATTAAAATAATATAACTCTCCTATTGTTATATTTAATTTATGCGGATATTAATTAAAATAAGTTTTGCTCATTTTATGTCCAGTGGTGGACACGGTGACCACCCCATTCCCTTGAAATTTATAAAATATGTTAATACTACTGTTGATTTGTATAATTTTTTTTAATTAGTATTATAATAAAATGAAATTTAAAACTATTAACAAGAATAAATTGAAAGTTAGTATACTGTATAAAAAACAACTGCCAAAAATAATTAATTGATAATTAATATAGAGCCATCACATGTATTGAAATTTTGAATATAATACGATTAACAGTAAATTCATAATATCATTTTGAGAAATGAATATTCATTACAGGAGCCAAGTCAAATTCAAGGAATCAATTTGGTTTTAAATGCTTTGATCATTCAAGTTGGAAGGACGCAGGGTTTTATGAATGGAGAATGAGTATTTAATTGATCGCGTAGGCACAGCTCACCAGCTACATGCATTTCGCAAGACTGCAAGTAGTTGCTAGCAAATGTCAGTACCGAAGATGACTTATTCCTTGCATCTCTCTTGCTTAATTAATGAAAAAACATTTCCTTCTTGTCAATTGTTGACACGCAAAACTTGGCATGCACTTGTGATGTCTTTTCGGCGAACTTTTCTGGGCTTCCTTCTTTCAATGACCTGCTCCCCTAATAGGTGGTTATAGTAGACATGCCAGTTGAAATATTGTTCATTTTTAAGACAACGTAAATCCATGCAAGATTGTATTTGAAATTCAAAAAAATATATTTTCATCTAACATTTTTGTTAATTGAGAACTCAAGAGATATTTCATTAATTTTTTTTAAAATATGTATACAAAATAAAAATACATAAATAATGTATAGCACAATAATAACATATCAATTTTCAGATACGAAATTTAAAAGGGGTGATCTGGTGTGGTCCTTGCAGTGACCCAACATTTATCCAATTTCGTCTTCGAGTGGATCTAAATATCATAAACAGTAGTTTTTTTTTTTTTTTTTTTAAATAATTGGGAATTCTGCTCAAGCCGACGATAGTCCTAGAACTTGTTTAGGTGATAGTTGTTGTACTGATCAATGATACTGAAAACCAAACAACCACGACCGTAGACGTGCAGCATATTTTAAACACACAAAGTCCTCAACTTGCACAGAAGCCCAGCGTAATTAAGGAGGTTTTTTTGGTTAATTTTATATAATTGAGGTAATTTTTTTATTTGATATTTTTTATTAATTAGCGTAAGTGTTGTCCTCAATTTATTTTTGTCATGGAGAGATACGTATTTCAAGCTTATTCGTATTTAAATTACTACTTAAAATTTGTTTTGATCATTTTAAAAATTGCATGTAATGTTTTGATTTGGTAGATCTGATTAAATGGTAGGACGTAAACTCTTATTATATTTCCCCTTTTGCTTTGATTATAAATTTATTTATTTACCAAAAAAAAAAAAACCTCTTGTTATATTATAATCTAATTATTAAATTTCCATTGAATGTTTTATGTTTAATATAAGGCTAGAGGACTTAATCCAACCCATGGTTTCCTTTAATAATAAAATTTCATCTGTCAATTCTCTAAAATTGAAATACTCATTCATTGATTAAAGTTACAATTAAGTTTAATAGTTAACTATTAAACTTTGATAATCAAAATGATATTTTTGTCTTGTTAATGAAAAAAATTTTAAAAATAATAAAATAAATTTTATAAAAATATTAAAATAATATATAAATATTAAAATAAATTATAAAAATAAGAAAAACAATACTCACTTCCTTTGTAATTGACGACACTACCATCAGTGGTGGCCGAAAAAGGTCACATAATTCATAAGGTGGCCAAATATATTATTCTCTACCATCAATGATGACCTAAAGTGACAAAAAATGATTGACCTTATTCTTAGTAATCGTTTTTAATCACCAATGGTGGAGATGACTAAACCAGATAACTTTTTTCAATCATTTGATTCAAATTTCAATAGTTACTTTGGCGACAACGGTGGCAACTTTTTTACAAAATTTTTATTTTATTTTCTATATATTTTAATATTTTAATATTTTAATATTTTAATATTTTATTTTTATTTTAATATCATTTTAATAGTTAAATATTATTTTAAGATTTTAATATTATTTTATAATTTTTATTTTTTTATTGAATTTTTTTTGATTATTTTATTAAAAATATTGATAAAGTTAGATTAAAAATACTTCAGATTTCAGAAAATTGATGGGTGAGATTTTGTGATTGAGGAAAACTTAGGCGGGATTAACCTTTGGCCTACATATAATTATTAACTTTTTTCAACTGACATATTTCTAGCTACAAATTTATGTAAGTTATAAGATACATTCTATATAAATAATCAAACTTCTAACTCTTATTAGAGTTTGAAATATCGATTTCCAAATGATGCAATTTTGATTTTATCCAAAATCTAACTATTTACAGAATTTACAATGAAGATTCAGCGTATTTTCAAAGTTTTTGAACTAAAAGAGTGGTGATGAGAAGAAATCCAAATTCAATCATCATTTGAGTGTTTCTAAGTTTACAAACTAGGAGGAAAGGTTAGTTATTATTATTTTCATTCTATGTTGTATTCAAATTTGTTTATAAGTACTAGTTTGAATGTATTTTTTATGGTTTAAGAATTTCTTTTACAATTTAGGATTTTAGGTTTATTAATTGATAATCTAATTATTTCGTTGAATTCGTTAGTATTTTGGTGATTAATGTTCCGAAAAATTTGAAGGGAGTAGAAGTGTTTTCGATTATATATGTTGCAAATGCCTTCAAATGGCCAAAAAATGTCAAAAGTTTTTGGTCGTACATGTTGCAAAGGATTGAAATGGCAATAAATTCAATAATTGATGTCAAAAGTAATTCAATTGAAAATCATGATTGAGAGATTACGCTAATGGGATAGAAAAGCATGCTAACTTGGTACAGGTTGGCGCATTTTTCTATGCTCTTAGTGTAGCATCGTCGACATGATTTCCTGTTGGCTTTTTTTTTTTTTTTTTTTTTTATGACAACTACATAACATCAATAATAGAAATCAAGACATTAATATGTTATTCTTTCTTATGCTAACTCTTTGTTTGAAGACTTATTCAACCTCCTATGTTTAGGATATATATTTCTATTTATTTATGTTTTCTTGATTATTAATAAATTTTTGTAACTTCTTTTTTCATTGGAATAAGCATGGGAAAGAAGGAGGAATGTACAAAGACTTAAACTATAACATGGTAAGATGGTTCAAAGGTTTTCGACCTTCCATTATTTTAAAGTACAAGTGATTGTTAGTAGGTTCAAAGATACAATAATATGAAGATGCTCTCCATCTCTAGGATTTAGATATGAACACAACATTATTTAGATCAAAAAGTAATGGTGCAAATATTGATAATAGGACATTTTCATAGTTTGACAAGCAAACAAAGTGGACTTTTGTTCTAAGGTAATGACCCATAGAGAATGGTTGATCAACAAGGTAAGTTAGTTATAAATGTATGCATTTTCAATAGAATAATATGTTGTTTTAGACTTAACCTCTCTTCATAATCTCCTTCATCACAACACAAGTGGCTTGTGAGGCCACATTTAGGATCATCCATTTCATCTCTAAGCATTTTCTCAATGTCATCTCTAGCCTCATTAACATAAGTGGATACCACAACATTAGTTTAACAAAATTTTTATAACATTTGATGTTAGAATAGTTTTTCTAGACCATGATCATGGTTAACAGAGAGATTTTATAGCCTAAGACTTGATTCAAGTGAGTTTTGGGGGTAGAATAGTCTTTTAAAAAGTTTTATATATGGCTCGTGAGAAGAGCACGATTGTGCATCTTTGGACATACGCTCGTGCATCTTCTTGATGCATACCCGTGCACGCCTATTGATATATAAAGCTGGGTTTCCTCCCGTATTAATTTTCCCTAATTCTCTCTCTTATTTTCTTTCCAACCAACCTTAACCAAATTATCAGAGAAAGGAGCCAGTTTCTAATAGCCAATCTAGTCAAGATTCAACCAAAGTTAGAAAGATTAAAGCCATTAGCAATTTTAGGTAAGTATTTTCTTACCTTTGTCCCTGTTCTCTATTTATTTAGCATGTATCTCCCTGTTCTAGGTATTAGATGCAATTCAAAAGCATGTTTTGAGTTTAAGCAATAGCATGATATGATAAGATGATAGAAATTGAAAGATTTGGAGATAGAAGCATGCTTAGAGTTCTTATATGTGTGTAGAGGTGTGTTAGTAGTAAATTAGATTTTGTAAAGAATTTTTAAAAGCTCGTATGTTCTTTTGGATGACCGAACACACGACTATGCAGCTCATGCACAACTGTGCATTTAAGAGTGCATGTCGGTGCGTTTAGTAAAAAACAAAGGTTTTCCTTCCCATTTAGCAAGATATTATTAATAAGGCAACATAATAAGTAATCTAAGTTAAATTAGAGAAGAAACAAAATATTATGAATAAGAATAAGTAGAAAGAAGAAAGAGACACAAAAAATTATAGTAAAGACATTTTCTAAATAGCAGAAGACATTTTCTAAACAACATAATAGAAAACAGTAAGTTAAGTTACTTTTCTAAAATCACACGTTCGACTCATATAAGTAAGAGAACTTCAACAGTAGCCTAGACTTAGTAAGTGGTAGATTGCAGTCAGAAAACAAAAATGGAAATAGAGAAACAATATAGAAATAGAAACATAAATAAAAATAGTTATGAAACGTATAATACAAAAAACCCATAGATACACATAAAATACAAAATAGCTTATGTAGAATTTACAAATAAGCATAATGAGTTACATAAACAGTGATTTCAGTAAGATATACATAAAATAGAACTATAATAGATGTGCATTTAAATAGAATGTAATTAGAAGAAAAGAAAGAATAAGATATCATACATGATAAATATTACATAACATGGTATGCCAAACATTATTTTCAAAAGGAAATCGCGTGATACATATGTATATGTTTTTAAAGTAGAAAGATGATAATCCAACCATCGTTTTAAGGGCGAATACGAGGGGGTACCATGTAGACCATGCCTGTCAGTTTAAGGGTTTGCCAACATCTACGATACAAGAAGACCTTTATATATGCTAGCCACACATTAGTTTCAGTTTTCAATTTTAGATTTCAAATTCAATTTTAGATATCAGTATTAGATTACTGATTAGTTTCATTTTAGATAAACCTCACTTGGCTAAGGTGCAAAATCTTTTATTCAAATTCAATAGATAGTATGTTGGCTCGTATGCTTTGTATTGCTCATGCATAGGTGTATAGTATCATGTATGTTTTCATTATTTATTAAATATCTTAATAAAAATTATTAGTTTTTCTTTAGGATATTATACAATGAGTTTTAGCATCCCATCATATATTTACTATAGCTTTGCATCCCATCATAGATTTACTATAGCTTTCACACAATGTATGATTTTCAGATCAGTAGCAATTTTGTAGGGATTCTTGTTATATATTAAAGACACTTTACATAAGATACATAACAATAATAATTAAATAGCAATAAATAGTAATATATAGCAAAAACTCTGATAATTGTTGTTTAAGAAACTCAATTGTAAATGGTGTTTCTTTGATGAGTGTAACGATAATGTTTTGCACTTTACTAGTAACATTGATACACTTTTAGTAGGTAAGGAGTCAAATTGTTAGCAGTGAAATTATGTTTTGAGCTTGGTTTAGGCTTGAACATTGGCTTAAATTTCAAACACAAGAAATGAAGCTTGCATAAGCATGTTCGAATCTTAAGCTCGAAAATGAATTTTAAGCTTGGGCTTGAACAATTTGGGCCTAATTCATTAGGCTTTATTACATGCCTATCAATAAAAGACATTCAAGAATAATGTCTTATAGGATTGAACTATAGTAAACTGTAATTTTATTAGACAAATTATCAAGTGCCATCAAGGAAAAAGTTGAGATGTGTGATAAGTACAAATTATCAAGCACCTATTTATATTTATATTTAATTTTGGTGACGCAACTAAGATAATATTTCTTTCCATATAATGCAATGGAGAAGGTAAATTTATGTCAATGAAATAATGTTAGTTAGTATAATAATCATCTCTTGAAAACTAACATTGTATACGTATTGTATATACTAATAAATTTCAGCAACTAACATTGGATTTATAAGAAGGTTGATTTTATCTAAAGGTCTATCACTGTGACTGACTCAATGAAAGAATAGATGGAAAGTCCTAACAGATTCAAGGATTAGATGTATACATGCATGACATATATCTTAGTAATGTGAACACAATTGACATATTAGACATACTATAGACTTCTTATCTTTATATAACTATTGACTTTGTTAAGTCATGACAACTTCCAAATTATAGTATAGGTTGGCAAACTGTGGTGATGGGTGAGATGAGTTACCTAGAGGGTGATCGTACAACAAATTATACATTTTAGACCAAACAAACTCTCATATCACCCTATCCAGATCTTGTTCTAGAAAAATATATAAAACATGACATATATAACCATAAAATGTTTTAGAATCCATACTTATAAAGCTAATCTTATATGTATTTATATGGTAATGATGTAACTACATTGAGTGTGCTATCCAACCTTTCTAAGGTAACACTTGTTATATCTACACAAAGTACAAAGCTTCAAAAGTCCAACCATACATCTTTGGTGTTAACATAGTACTTGAGGGCATGAAAATTCTATAGCAAAGTCATAACAAGCTTTAAAGAGAGAAAAAGAGGTTTCAAGTTCAAAAACCATTATGAATGAAAAAGAAGTTTCCTTTTATACTTAGGGCATACACTCGAGTGTATACTTAAGACATATAATGTGTGTCATGATTTTAGTTAATGAGCATAGGTGTGTACCAAGGTGCACAACCGTGTTTCCTAATTCATCATGATTACAAAACATATATTTATTTTGTAAGCTATTGGACAACTGTCTACCCATTGCCTAAAAAATACAGTCATGTGTCAGCCCTATACCAATGTATGTTGGCAAGTCAATCTAATTTTACCAGGTCGAAACCTTGATCGGATAAGAACACATACCTGACATCTACTCACAAACATGTGTCGAAAGGAAACACAACTATACACTAGGCCAAAATTATATTATGACTTTTAACTTCATCTAAACAAACTTAACAAGTCAGTTTTAACTCTTCATTCACACATTTCTCATTAAGATAAACAAATCACATGCTTTTGAAGCTTAATCAACCCTTATATGTATGTAACCCATAAGCTCTCTAGTGATTTGGTAGTATCCAAATTTGAGTTGCCTTTAACAAGACTTCATAGTCATCCGTCCAATAGAGTGTCAGTAAATAACCCTAAGCTTGAGCAACTAGATGATTGACATATAATTCAAGTCCCTTTATCATAATATCTTAAACTTATATAACTACTAATTATCTTAAACTTATATAACCTTAACTCTTACTGTCATGAATTCATAACGGTGAGAATAAGGGAGGACATATAGGATATATGCTCATTCTGTAATTTCACATTATTGAGATAATCACAACATCCTGAATTTATGCTATGAAGGTTTAGAAGGAAAAAATGATGAAAACAATACATGCATGCTCATAAACATACATGTTTAAGTTGTATGACGAAAACAAAGTATAAAAAGAAAGAAATTTGTATAGAAACCAAAAGTTAAATCCATATCCTTGCAAATTAGAGATCAATCAATTTTGAGAGGTCACGTGAGAGAGAATTTTCTTCAAAATGAAACTTATTCATTAAATAAGATAATGCATGCCTCATTGTACAGAGGGTTCATAAAATGATTTCTAAATTGTTTACATGTCCTTTATGCAAAATACATATACTGTTTTAAACAAAAACACAAACAAAGATTAGCAATTGGTTATAAATTATGGGTCTAATCAATGGAAAAGATTAATAATTGGGTTGGAAGAAAAGACATGGTCCAATGAAAAAACAAGAGTGGAATTGGATTTAGTTGAAGGAAGTGAAATCAACTCCACTCACAAAAAGAATGAATAATATATAAAGAGAGAAACTGAAAGGGAGAAGCAAAGAGAGTCAATGTAAAAAAAAAAAAAAAAAAAAAAAGTGAAAAAGATGAGAAAGAGGGTCGTAAATAATTTAGAATATGGAATTATTTTGAGTTCAACATTTTATGTTTGATATTAGGAAAGGAAAAAGAAGTGAACAGAGAAATATTATTATTTAAGAGAAAAAAAACATTTTAAAAAAGAGAAGAGAAATGTCTGAGTGGTAATGAAGAAATACGCGTTACAAGGAAGAAATAAACTTTTACAACTTAGCACTACCATGTTTTTATTTGTGCAAAATGTTTCACAAGGAATTATTTTAGAGTTAGTTTTAGAAATAAAAAATTGTTTTTAGATTTAAAAAAAGCATAGGAAAAATATAGGCCGATAAAAAAAAGCATAGGAAACAGGACTTCTAGTCAAAATTTGCCAGCTGATGCATTGTGCAGAAGTCTTCCACCTTCAAATTCATTGAAAGGGACTGGTGTGACATTGTCATTGTTAGTCGGTGTGTAAAAAATAAAAATAATAGCCGCCGGGAGTGTCCATTTGAGGCTATAATAAAATAAATCCAGAGTAAGAACGAAACGTTAAAGGTGGTCTAGACTAAACGTTGATAACGGGTTTTTACCCGTGGGTATCCGAACGGGTATGATTATTTGTATTTAAACTTATGCTTGATTCATCTCAATTATCTTTCTCCATGAGCTCTTTTCTCTCTTCCTGTACTTTATAAGGTGATCAATCTACCCTCACCAAAACATTCAAACAGCAAGCAAACTCCAACACACAACCAACATACAATATCAACTTCTAGAAAAGTAAGAGATGGAAAGGTTTCATACAATCCAAACAAACACTTGAAAATTAATAAGACATGCAATGATGAAAAACAAGCCTAAATGAAATATCCATCAGCTTAATTCAATCACCATCAACCTTTCTTCACTAAAAGATTGGATAAAAATGAAAACCAACAAAGTTCTGTAGGACATTCAAAAGGCAAAAACTTTAAGCATGCTATTAGTGGTTAGGAAGGGACTAGTCTCCATCAAGCATGCTAATGGCTTGAGGGCGATATTCATCGCATAAGGTTTTAAAACAATGTGAATCAGTCTAATCAACTTAGATTATTTTTCTAAACAACTAAGAACTTAGTCCCACTCGAGGTTTCTCTAAATGACAAAATTTCATCCTTCAAATATTTTAAAAAATTAAATATTCATTTATTGATCAAAACTAATAATTAAATTTAATGATCAACTGTTGAATATTAATGATCATAGATATATTTTCTTCTTTTTAAATAAAAAATAAAAATATAAATTTTATAAAAATATAAAAAATATTAAAAAAATAATAAATTTAAAATTTAATAAAAATATAACTATTGTATAATTATGGCCATTGAAAACCGAATCAAGTAATTGAAAAAAACTATTCGGTTTGATTAACTACTAAATCTGATTGTTTCATTTAACAAAGACGATTAGGTCTAATTGTCTTTATCTTAATGAGGATTCTAGTCATCTCTGCCATAAAAAATGATAAAAAACAACCGAAGGTAAAGTGATCAAACATGGCTAACTCCATCAAAATAAGGCTGCCTCCATCAAATGAGGTGGTTAAATGTGGCCCCTAACTAAATCAAATGAACTTTTCCACCCATCTAATTTGGTTTTCCGTGGTAAATTTCTTTTAATTTATAATTTTTTTGAATATTTTTATTAAAGTTTAAAATTTTTTATTATTATTATAAATTTTTTTTAGTTTTTTAATATTTTTATTAAATTTTAAAAATTTAAAATTATTTTATATTTTTACTATAATTTTTTTTTTTTATTGAAGGTATTTTTGTTATTTGATGAAAACATTAACGGAATTAGATGAAAAATGTTATATGGATAGATATTTGATATTTTAAAAGCTGAAGGAACCATGGGTGGGATTAAGTCTTTTGGCCTTTCTAAACCAACCAGTCCTAGTGCTTTCATGCATGATTGAATCAGAATTTGGAAGCAGATAATTACGCTTCTATCTCTCAACAATTTGTCAGTTCTTCTTTTAAATCCTTAAAGTCACTAGTTTTAATTTGCCCAATGGATGAAAAGTAAGACAAAAGAACTTTTCGTTTTTCAAAAGTTGGAAAGTAACGAGAAGTTAGGCAGTAGACATTTCCATTCTCAATTTCAGCATCCTCATTCGTTGACTTGGCTGATACTAACGTAGAAGCAGCCTCTATAATTAATCAAAGCTTGGAACATTGTAACCTAGACAAAAAATTCTTCCTCGTTTACAGAAAATTACAGAATGATCGCAATAGGCTCTTCAAGATTTATGCTTTTCCTTAGTTTCATCCTTCTACATATTGCCAAACCCACAATTGCCCAGCCAAACTTCTTGTACCATTTCTGCCAATATGACCAAGGTAACTACACAGCAAATAGTACGTACCAGGCAAACCTCAATGCCCTCCTCTCTTCTGTTTCTTCAACCACAGATATCACCAAAGGATTCTACAATCTTTCTGTAGGACAGAACTCAGACAAAGTATACGCGATCGCTCTTTGTAGAGGAGACGTTAAACTAGAGGATTGCCGTAGCTGCATCAACGATTCTCGATACGAGCTCACTCAGCTCTGTCCTAACCAAATGGAGGCTATTGGATGGTATGACAACTGTATGTTACGCTACTCAAACCGCTTCATATTCGGCACATACGAAGTCTCTCCTCGATTTTGGAAGCGGAACGGTAATAATATCTCAAGTGTGGAAGAGTTCAATCAAGTGCTGCAGACTTTATTAGAAAGCCTGAAAAATAAAGCTAAATCTGGCGGGTCGCTTCGCAAGTTCGCCATTGGAAATGCATCTGCCCCGGATTTTAAAACATTGTATGGACTTGTTCAGTGCACTCCTGATTTGACGGAGCTCGAATGCAACGACTGCCTTGATACCATTACTGGAGATATTCCAAATTGTTGTGATGGGAAGAAAGGAGGAAGAGTTGGAGCTCCCAGTTGTAATTTTAGGTATGAAGTCTACCGTTTCTATGACCCTACTGCAATTGACGATCATATAGCACCACCGCCTTCAACAGCTCCGTCAAACAATACTACAGATTTTACGATAGGTAGCCACACACACATATATCTGTAAACAAGATCTGAAAATTTAGCAGTCAGGAAATTTAATATCATTTCTGCATATAATAATCTATGATAGTCATGAAAAATTAAAATAAAAAGTTGCGTAAATTAAAAAAGCATATGATAGGATAATAAATTACATGCATATTACAAGAGCCTCCCAAAAACATATCACATTTTCCATCAGAAAAGTAATTGAAGGTAAGCGTTCATTCCTATGGTTTGCTTGTACAGTTTACTGGATTCAAATTTTCAAATATTAATTTCATCTCCAGCAATATAATTGTTTGTTTACTCGGATCTATAAAATTGTAATTTGGGCAGTTACATTGGATTTCGCAGGTAACACTTCTGGAACCGTCGCCATCATAATCATTGTTGTCTCAGCAGTTGTTCTGGTGATAGTTCTTGTCCTCATTTGCATCTGTTTTAAAGTGAGGAAGCCCAAGAGAAAAGTTGAAAGTAAGTGGGGGTTGCTATGAATTTCAATTACATTAAATATTAAATATAGATTGAATAATGGTTCATAATAGATTATACCAATTAGCTAGACATGAGATCATGTATTTTGTACAAAACAAAAGATTTAAATAAAGTAACATTGCGATATTGGTTTATCTTAGAGTCAAGGGTCAAAATACAGAGCACCAATTAATTCAATTTTATTGAAAAATGACCCTTTCCCATGGCAATGTTTTATTTACATGGTTTTCTGACTGTCTCCTTAAAAAGTTATACAGAGCATCTAAAATGGGGATTTGAAGTTAGAATTAATGCATTTTTGTTAAAACAAGTAGCTCTGGAATGCAGTCTTACATTCGTCAGAATATATATATATATATAATTTTTTAATTGAGACATTCGAATTGCATTTCCGCTGATAGGTTTTTCGACTGTTGAAGCTGGGGATGAAATGAGAAGTGCAGAGTCCTTGCAATATGATTTTAACACCATCAGAGTGGCAACAAATAACTTTTCTGAAGCAAATAAGCTTGGACGAGGTGGATTTGGTGCTGTGTACAGGGTAATTATGATATATTCTATATATTACAATGGAAATTATAGTTTATTTATTGTTTTGTGGCTATTGAATTCTTTTATTGAAATTTCGAACAGGGCATACTTTCCAATCAACAAGATGTAGCTGTAAAGAGACTTGCTAGAGATTCTGGACAAGGGGATCAAGAATTTAAGAATGAAGTATTATTAGTAGCCAGGCTTCAACATAGGAATCTGGTTAGGCTACTGGGTTTCTGCTTGGAGGGGGATGAAAGGCTTCTCATCTACGAGTTTGTGCCCAACACAAGCCTGGATCGCTTCATATTTGGTAATTAAACTCACTTCTGAACAAATTTCCCATTTTGCCTACTTTGTTTTGTTTTGGGTCATGAACCTCCCACATAATGGAAGGAGTCAGCGTCAATTTTTGGCATCTGTTGTTGTCGTCAAACAATTTGCTTAAACATATAACTGTGCAGATCCGATCAAACGATACCACTTAGATTGGAAAAAACGATACAAAATTATAGAAGGCATTGCTCGAGGACTTCTTTATCTTCATGAAGATTCTCGATTACGTATTATTCATCGTGATCTCAAAACTAGCAATATTTTGCTAGATGCAGAAATGAATCCAAAAATTGCGGACTTTGGTATGGCAAGATTGTTTCGAGTGGATCAAACTCAAGATGATACAAACAGAATTGTGGGAACCTAGTAAGTATCATATTACACTTTACTCTGCTTGAATTAAGAAGGAAATTTCACATATACTTCTTACCAAATTATTACAACGTCCAACATTACAATTCAATTGAAGATTATTATAATTATTGATGTCATCGTGCAGTGGATATATGGCTCCCGAGTATGCAATGCACGGGCAATTTTCGGTAAAATCAGATGTTTTTAGTTTTGGTGTGTTACTTCTGGAGATTGTGAGCGGACAGAAAAATAACTGTTTCCGTAACGAGGAGCATGTGGAGGACCTTCTTAGCTGCGTAAGTATGAGTCTCTAATATCTACAGATATGAAATTGAAAGTGTTACGTTTTCTTCTGATGTTATGACAAATTCTTGCAGGCATGGAAAAATTGGAGGGAAGGAACAGCTTTAAATCTTGTAGATCCTACGTTGGGATCGGGTTCAAGAACTGAAATGACAAGGTGCATTCATATCGGGCTACTATGTGTTCAAGAAAATGTAGCAGACAGACCAACCATGGCTTCAGTAGTCCTAATGCTTAATAGCAACTCTATAACTCTCCCAGTTCCCAAACAGCCTGCATTTTTTATCGAAAGCACCATTGAATCTGACATCTCATACTCACGGGGCATTAATCTAGCGGTGACAGAATCCGGACAATCAGAAAGGGAAGCCAATCCGCTTTCAGCAAATGAGGCTTCAATTACCGAGCTATATCCTCGGTAGTCTTGTGGACAAATGTTTGGGTAAAATTTTATCCCTTTTTGACTTATAGAACATTATTCCAATAAAAACTTTGAAAGAAGCAGAGACAAAATATACAAATGCATGTATCTTTCCGGTGTAATTCCTAAACTAGTTTCTTCAGTGTGGATATTTTCACTTAATCCGTTTTCTTTCATGCTAACAGGCCCTCAGGAGGAAACTTAGTAAACCAGTAACATTTATGAGTTGTTAAATCAACATGGACACTTCTGTCATAATATGCTAGATAAAAATTAATGCTGTTGTAATGAAGCAATCCGTAAGGAGTTCAGAAATCATTCCCCGTATTGCTTATAGTTATTTGTTTAATTGAATATTAAACAATAATATAGTATCCGAAGTTCCTGGGGGGTAAATCACTAAAAGCCTAATTGATATGCTTGCTCACCAAGTAGCCAATTTAAAGGATGTTTCTGTCCAAGCCGGAAATAGAGTTGTAGATTACTTTAGATAATCTCAAGGAAGAGGAAAAAATAATACGAAATGGATAAGGCCTAAGATCGTGCCAAAAAAGGGAAAGAATATTCTGCATTCTTCTTAGACTCCAAGTATTGTTCCATAACTTGAATACTACCAAAACAAGGGATGGCATTCTCTTAACACTAAAATTTTAGTACATAAAAAGGGGGCAAGTCGCTGTGGAATGAAATCTCAAGAATCACTTGAAGTTAATTTTTTTCAGTCCTCAAACAGACTTTGTATTGAATCACAATTTAAATAGTGAAAACTAAGATAAAAATCAATCACAAAAACATGCACAAATCTTGTGTGATTCAACAATGTGTTAATGTGCTAATTACTACAAAATAGTTATCAATATTATTATACTAAAGAAAATATTTTTCAAATTATGCACAATTTAAATTAGCATTTCTTTTATATAGTAATAACCTGATACGAATGTCGGTTCCTAACCCTTGGCTTGCTTTATGGAGTTAAATCCTTTCCTATCCATGTGTGGCAGGTTCGAAACAACTTTGCTAATATTTTTAGAAGCCTTGGACACCCCAAAATATTCTCTAGATGATACGAAAGCAACTTGTGATGAATCGAGCCTCAAAGGAGCACAAAAGAGCAAAAGGAAGCAAGGAAGGCGAAAGCTGCCCACTGCGGCACCTAGGAGGCCTAGCATGCATTGCGGGCACATTGCAGCGCCATGCCATGGTGCCTGCATTCTGGCCTGCGCGTATTTATACACATTACAGTGCCCATGTTCTGTCTAGACACACATTTGCGTGCATGATCATGTGTTCACCCAACTTGTGCGCTCGTCCATGTGCTTGCCCATTCTACACAAATGCCTTCACACAAGCCTGTGTGCCCTGCCCGTGCGTTGTAGCAACTTTTGCAAATTTTGTAATTTTTGGTTTCTTTTTCTATTTATTTCTCCTAATTTGTATTAAGGACTTTTTTGTCATTTTTTCTTACATGTAAACACCTATATAAGCTTTTCTCTCTCATGTAAGAAAAACGTTTGAAATTGAAGAAAATTTTACACAAAACACTTACAAGCTCTTTCTATTGAAATCCTTGATACTTTGTGGCTCTTGGATTTTCAAATTCATCTTTATCTAATTCGTATAGCAAAAAAGGATTTGTAATGATTGAAGCAAGCTGGTGGAAGCTTTTTTAGGCTTGTTTCTTGACCTTACATGTTCTATTGCATTCCAAGTAAATGTTGCATGTAGGAGTTTTCCTAGAAAAGTTGTTTGCATGCTTGTTTGGTGAATGAACTTTGATCTAGCTTGAATAGTTATTGATCGTTTTTGGTATTAAAGCATTTTGTTGTAGTATGGTGAGTCTTTATTGAGGAAGTTCACTTGAAGGCCTTGAAAATTAAGGTTGCATTGAAGTCATTTCTTGTATGCAAGTTTTATATTGAAGGAAAAGGTTTTGTGTTGAAAATTTTTTTTTGTGTATGGCCAAAGGAATGAGATAACTAGGAAGAGAGAGATTGGTTCAAAAATTTGCGTGGCCTTGTCATCTTAGTGGTTTTTGTCCTCACCTTCATCAATACCATTCCTTGTGTCTTATAAACTTACACATTTATCCACCCTAAGCATTTATTAACCCCAAATTTGTTGACCTTATTGCTTTCCTCAAGTACATTTTCCCACTTTACATTCTTTTTATTTGCTACTAATCACACCCTTAATCTCTTTCACTTTACCCTAATTACCTTAATTAACTCTTAATCCACTTTCACACCTATTACATCTTGCCCTCATCATAAATTACCCAATTACCCTTACTTATCCAACCAAGCTCGACTACAAAGACCAAACCCAACACCTATACACCCACTGAATTGGCCTAAGGACTTACTTCCCTCAATTCATAACTTTTGGAACTACTATTTATCTCCTTAGATTTACTATTCATAGCCTAAAAATAATATTCATAAAACCTTAAATTTACCTTATCTCTATCCTAAACATTTTTCTAACCCAAAATAACATCATTCAATTTGTTTAATGGCTAATAGAAAGAATTTTCAATCCCCTCCACCATATTAGAGAATTGATGATATAAGATTGGAAGGCTAAATACAAGACTTAAGGATAGAATTGAATGAAAAATTTGAGACTCTCTCTAGATTGATGTATGCTACCCTAAGATTTGGCTAAGGTGATACAAGGCCAAGATTTCAATAACCAAAACCAAGCTAAGACACCTCCACCCCCAAGAGATGACCTTCTACTATCTATCATAGGGCTCAAACCATAAGAGACATTTATGATAAGACTACTCACTAAAGGCTAAGGAATATCATCCATACACCTTCACATGATAAAAGAATGTATTGTCTAGTGATTCAAAGGATGAACCCAAACTTTATAAGAGAGAGAAGAGGAAGGAAAAAGATCCATGGCTTGAAATTAGACATCTTTGAATTTGATGGTAACTTCAATCTAAATGTGTTTATTGATTGGCTTTATAGAATAAAAAAAATTTGTTACTATAAAAGGTATGATGATAAGAAGAAGTGTAGGGTAGCCAACTTGAATTTTAAAGGTTATTCTCATTATGGTGGAAGGATATGAACAGAGAAAGAGAGAGGCCAAAAAAGAGGAGAATAAGATCATGGGAGAAGTTGAAGAGGATGTTGAAGAAGAGATTTCTCCTCGAAAACCATAAAATGTATCTTTACTTCAAACTCCATAATTTGAAGCAAAAGGACAAGGATTATATAAAAGAGTTCAACATTTTGAAAATGGGGAGTGATATACTTGAAAAAAAGGAGTATACTTTAGCTAGGTTTATGGGAGGCTTAAATAAAGAAATAGCTCACAAGGTATTGCAAGCCTACCATTTCTCTATGATGTATACAACGTAGCTATAAAAGTGGAGAGACAACTTAAGACCTTAAAATTCACTACCCTTAAGAAAATTTTTAAGGAGAGTAACTATCACAAAGGGTCTTTATCATATACCAAACCTTATGTACCACCTAAAGATTTTGGTAAGTTGAAGGTTGTTGAATATAGCAAGGAGAAACCTAAGGTGTAAGATAAAGGCTAGTAGAAATACACTTAAGAATAAAAAGTGTTTTAAGTGTCATGGCTATGGTCACTTCCAAGCCAATTATCCTAACAATAGGGCCATGACCTTAATAGAGATTGTGACTATCGAAAAAGCTTTTCAAGATGAAGAGATTGTGGAAGAGAGTGAGGGAGAATAACTAGTTGTTCTTGTTAAGGGCTATTGGTTCTTAAGAGCTTGTTACATGTTTAAGTCAACCTTCAA
This sequence comes from Anacardium occidentale, assembly GCA_026122585.1. Classification (NCBI taxonomy): domain Eukaryota; kingdom Viridiplantae; phylum Streptophyta; class Magnoliopsida; order Sapindales; family Anacardiaceae; genus Anacardium; species Anacardium occidentale. The sequence goes on from JAJEJH010000197.1 coordinate 358,623, forward strand.
GATAATCAAAGGGAGAACTTGTTTCAAACTAAATGTACTATCAAAGGAAAGGTTTGTTTGGTGATAGTAGATAGTGAGAGTTGTACCAACATTGCATTCACTACTCTTGTGGAAAAATTAAGTTTGCCAACCCTTAACCATGCTAAACCCAATAAGATTTAATGGTTACATAGTAAAGACACCTTACAACTCATTAAAAAAGTTATATTTCCCTTCTCAATCGACAAAAGGTATGTAGATAAAGTGGTTTGTAATATTATTCCTATAGATTACATATGAGGCCATGACAATTTGATAGGGATGTGACACACAATGAGAGACTTAATACTTATTCCTTCAAATTCAATAAGAAGACCATCACCCTTACTCCTTTATCACCTAGCTAAACCATACCCCAAACACCACATAAGCCCAACATACCTTAAAAAGGCCTTTTTCTCAATGCTAACCAACTAACCAAAGCCTTCCAAAAATAAAAGCCTATTTTTTTCATTTTAGTGGCTAAGAGAAATATGCCCACCAATGAGGCCACCTTCTACCCATACCATAAACCATTGATAAAAGAATTTCAAGATGTCTTCCTCAATGATCTACCATATAAGATGCCTTCATTGAGAGGAATTGAACACCAAATTAATTTAGAACTAGGTACCGTATTACCAAACAAGCCTACCTATAGATACAATTCTCAAGAATCCAAAGAGTTATAAAGGCAAGTTAAGGAATTGATTGCTAAGAAGTTTATGAGGAAAAGCACGAGTCTTTGTTTGGTGCTGAATTTTCTTAAACCTAAGAAGGATAGAACTTATAGAATATATGGATAGTAAGGCTAGTAATTAGATCATAACCAAGTAAAGGTATCCTGTACCTTGATTGAATGACATGTTAAATAAATTTTATGGTGCAAAGGTCTTTTTAAAGATTGACTTAAGGAGTGGCTATCACCAAATAAGGATGAAAAAGGGCGATAAGTGGAAGATAGCCTTCAAAATTAAAAAAAGGTTGTATGAACGGTTAGGAATACCTTTTTGACTATCCAATGCTACAAATACCTTCATGAGATTGATGAATGAGGTGCTTAAACCCTTCAAAGGCAAATTTGTTGTGGTATACTTTAATGATATCCTTGTGTGTAGTAAGGGTAAAGAGGATCAATTGGCCAATTCCTTCAAATATCATGAAGGTTAGGATTTTTCATGGATTAGCATCATTTTATAAGAGGTTTGTTCCCAATTTTAGCTCTTTAATAACTCTTATAACCAAGTGTATAAAGAAGGGCAATTTTGAATGGACCAATATCGCCAATGAAGCCTTTGAGATGATAAAGAAAAAGATGTATGAAGCTCTTATCCTTACCTTTCTAATTTTTTCACAAGTTTTTGAGTTAGAATGTGATGCTAATGGGATAGACATAGGTATAATTTTGATTCAAAACAAAAGGCCAATTATTTATTTAGTGAAAAGCTTAATGAGTCTAGAAGGAGGTATAACATTATGACAAGGAGTTTTATGCTATCGTGAGGGCCTTAGACTATTGAAGTTATTATCTTAGGCTAAAACAATTTGTGCTCTACTCCGACCACCTAGCCTTGAAGTTCATTAATGGCTAACACAAACTACAACCATGACATACAAAATAGTTGGAGTTCTTATAATCCTTTTTTTTTTTATTGTCCAATTACAAGCAAGGAATAAGCAATATAGTGGTTAATGCTCTCTTTAGAAGGTATGCCTTACTTACTTTTCTTGATTCTAAAGTGTTGGGATTTGAATTAATGAAATTGTTTTATGAAAAGTATTTAAAGATGAAAAATTGTATGCTTGAATATGGGAAGAGTGGTTATGAGGAGTATGTTTTGTATGATAGGTATCTCCTTAAGGGCACTAAATTGTGTGTTCCAAAGAATAACTTTAGGGAGTTACTCATAAGGAAAGCCCATGAAAGAGAATTGGCTGGACATTTTAGAGTGGTTAAAACTTTAGAGGTTCTTAAGGAATATTTCCATTTGCCCCAAAATGTTAAGGGATGTATAAGCTCTTATAACTAGGTGTGGAATGTAGCATCCTAGATTCAAAAAAGCCTTTAGGGGAAGAGTTTTGGGGTTAGAAACGAAATCTAGAAATAGATTGGGAGTCTAGTAAAGTTCAGGGGTGAGTTAGAAAGTTTTCAGAGCCTGTGTGGCTTTCGTATGATTCCTTTCGGAAGGATTCGATCATACGATTGAGCGAGAAATGAGTAATGCTCATTTTCCCATGTGCACGCCCGTGCACATTGGATGCACGCCCGTGCATGTGCTCATATATAAGTGAGTCGAGAGAAATTTAGTTTCTTTTCTCACCCAATTCAGCCAATTTCATTTCTTTTTTAGCAGCAGCTCCTCCCAACCTTAGAGAGGAGATTCCACAGCAAGTAGCTCCCAATCCGGTGAGAGAGCAAAGAGATTAGTTAAAAGAGAAAGCTTTCAGAGGCAATGGCGAGAGGTAAGTGTTCGCTTACCTTTCCCTTGAGTTTCCCAGCTTGTTTTGATGAAATGTGTTACTTGGATGATTTCATTGCTTGTTGATGAGTTTGTGCATGCTAATTTGATGATGTTTGTGGCGTGAATTGATGAGATTGCCATCCTTGAACCTTGCATGCAAGATTGATCATGTTTTAGTGAGAGAAAGAGCTTACTTTTATGGTGAAATGCCCATTTGTTGATGTATGTTGAATTTGAACTCATATAGATGTTTATTGAGGTGTTGGGAATGTATGTTTGAAGTGAATTTGGAATTGAATGAGAATTGGTTGTGAATTTGGTGTATTTCCAGGCAGTGCTCTTGTTGAAGAATACCGTGTGCCTGCATGGCGCGACCGTGTGCCTTTGTTTTTCCAGGCACACACCCGTGTGCATGCTTTTTCAAAGAATTTACCCAGAATTCCAGTAGCTTGCACGACCAGACGCACAACCAGCGCACAGCCCCCTGCGTCCAGGCACACGCCCGTGTGCCTTAGCCATGCACGCCTGTGTGTGAGACATGCACACCCGTGTGCCTTGCCCACACGCCCGTGCAGCAACAACTTTCCAGAAAAAGAATAGAAAATGAGAAATAAACAAGGGAAATCGGTTTAATGGCTAAATTGCATCAGATAAGCATGAATTCAGATAATAAAGCTGCATATGCATACCATAGCATGACATGTAGCTTCAGAGAGGATCAGGGATCCGAATTTAATAGTATTCAGTATTCAAAAATTGATGCACGAGTAAGAGTATGGGTGAACTTGAGGGGGTATCTGTGGGATTCAACTTTCTGACACCAGTCAGAATGTTCAGCAGCATTTCAGATTCAACCTTTTGACACCAGTCAGATCGTCAGTAGTTATTATTCAGCTTTCTAGCCAATAGCTAGACTGTTCAACCCACATGGCTTGTATACCGAATCCCTGTGTTCACCAAGTCTGATCAGCACAGCAGGAACCTTCGGATACATAGACATATCCAGATGCATGCATCCATTAGTATTTTCAGTTAGCATGGTATGACATACACATCATGACATGAATAATAGTGATATCAGTAAATGAATGAGATTTTGAGATAATCAGTTTCAAATTCCAACAAGCACATAGATGTATGAATAGAGCCGAGGCCAGGTATGTATGACATTGTGTGTTGCTTGCTTGGGTTTTGAGGGAAGTAAGGAGCGCTTACTGGGTGATATTTATCACTCATCCCCCTCCTTCTTTCATCCTTTTCAGGTGTTCGTGCTGTTGTCGAGGAATGAGTGGATCGAGGTTGACGGAGCAGGCCCACACCACAGTTTTGAGTATGTACTTTTCAGTTTTGGACCTGTGTGGTCATATTGTAAATGCTTTATGTAATCAGATGTACAGAAACAATATGTATGTATGAAAAAGGCCACTGGGCCCATTGTACAGTTATATATTTTCAGACAGCAAATGTATATGTCAGTTTCAGCTTCTGCATGTGTACATATGTATTGTATTGTTTCAGTTTTATTTTTCGTAGGATTTCTATCGCGGGTACTCGTATTTTCAGATTATTAATAAAAAAAGTTTCCTCAGTATTCAACAGCAGGGTACTCGTGGCGGCGGGTCCTACATGGAACTTGCCAATAATCTAGAAGTTAATTCAAATATGACTCATTTTTACCTTTACCCATACCTGAATCACCTCAGAAAGACTTAGTATGGATTTTGTGATGGCTCTTTCAAGAACTCAAAGAGACAAAGACTTAATCATAGTGGTTATGGATAGGTTCTCCAAAATGGTCCATTTCATATCTTGCACCAAAAGTGATGATGCTCTACGCATGGCTCAATTATTCTTTAATAAAATTATAAAGGTAAATGGCATTCTTTGAATCATTGTGTCAGATATGGATACCAAGTTCGTGAGTCATTTTTAAAGAAGCCTTTAAGGAAAATTAGGAACTAAACTTTTGTTTAGCACGTCACACCATCTCCAAATTGATGGCCAAACCAGAATAACTAATAGGATATTGAAAAACATCTTGAAGAGCTTAGTTAGTAAACATATGAGGGCTTGAGACCTAAAATTGGCATATGCTGAGTTTAGTTACAATAGGAGTTTTAACACCACTACAGGGTATTCTCCTTTTGAAGTTGTGTATGGTATGAACCCTTTGACTTCTATTGACCTCACTTTTTTGTCATTTGATTCAAAACCAAGTATAGATGTTAAAGAGGAGATCAAACAAATGAAACAATTGCATGAGGTTGTGAGGGTGCAAATTAAGAAGACAAATGAGTATGTAAGGCAAAGAGCTAATAAAAATGATGTGATTTAGAATCCAAATGAAACTAGACATCCAGGGCTATAACTTTGATAAAGACTCAAATTTCGTATTCCAGAATCTATATGCCGCGGAATCATATCGAAACATAAGAGACTGCAGGAAGCGCATGAAATTTCCAGAATCTGAATGTCGCGACATAATGCTACAACATGCTTAGTAGCAGTTAGGCAGAATTATCATGCCACAGCATGATGCCACGACATGGGGACTTTTCAGCAAAATTTCACTTTGACTGAAATTCTTCCCTAACCCTAAGTCTATATGTGTAATTTTAGAGAAAGGGAGAGCTATCCTAGAGGAGTTTTTGAGAGATTTTTCAAGCACTTTTCAGAGATTCAATATTTTGAAGAATCAATCGAAAGTCATTCTGATTGCAATTGTAAGACAAATTTTCATCAGAAAACAATAAGAGTTCAACAATTCATTTGGTTATTTCTTATTTCTCTCTTATGCTTTGTTTGAATTTGATTGTTTATTGGCATCTGATGATGAACTAAACACTTTTTGCTAAGATTAAGGCTAGCTAATTCGTGAATGTGTAGTATTTTTTGAATTTAAATTACAAGCATGTTATTTCATGTGAGTTTACATTCTGAACTTCATGTCTATTAAAAACTTTGCCACTTTTTAATAGGATTTATGTTATGTGATTGAGATCGAGAGGTGATATCGAATAAAAGTCTCTAGAATACGACCCGTGGATTAATTAAATATGAAGATATATTTGATAATATATGCAATAGTCATAAGCATAATAGGCTTATGCTGAAAGCTAGTGAATTCCATATAACTTAATGCATTTTTATCTAATTAAATTTAAATAGAGATAATTAGGTTATTAAATGTTTAAATAAGATTAATATTGGTTGAGGAAAAATATTGATCAATTTAGGGAATTCCATTGTCACATAAATAACATGAGATATTCAATTGCTTGAAAAACCTACATTGTAGTGAATTAGTGAACCTGAAGTCTTAACATCATCTCACTTATTGTTATTCGATTTACCTGGATGTACTTATTAATTGCTTGATTTTAGTTTGGTTTTATTTTTTATATTTATTTTTAACTCGTATTCGATAATTTAGATAAAGTTAAGAATAGTGCCGTCTTGGTACTTGCTTACGTGATCCTGTGTATACGACACCCTGAATACTTTTCGTATTACTTTGAACTAGTACACTTACTAGGAAATTAGGGTTTAAACTTTATCACATCAACAAGCCGTGTGCTTTTCTTTGAATTCCATGATGTTTTGGTGGCTTATATGAATTATCCTTTATTCAAATTTTCATTGCAAGAAGAAATTTGGTGGTGGAAAAACCTTACTAGTAGAATTTTCTTTTATCCTTAGTTCACCGTCAAGTTGTGGAAGAATTTCTTTGTGCTTATGATTTGTTTTCTTATAACATTTTAATTTATGTTTATTGGTGTTGAGTAATCTTCATTTTTCTATATTTTTTGGTGATAAATTAATATTAGATTTAAATAAAAAATTATATAAATTTGAAGACTTTGATGTTAGTTTGGGATTAAAATTTTAGAGATAAAATTATGAGACTTTAAAATCAATTTTGGGAGGATGACTATAATTCTCCCGTTATTTATCAATATATTATCTATATATATAATTCGACTCAAAATAAATACTAGAATAGCTATCCACATCTCATTGGTCCAAATCTGTTGCTCTTGCCAATTTTTTTCACCCGTCCTTTCAGTTGCATTAATGGATAAGCTCCAGCACTTATCATTTTAGAAAATTATTAAAGAAATATTTTAATATTGTTTGCAATTATTATTATTATTATTTTATTTTCTAGCGAAATTTGTAACGGAAAACAACTCATCCATAGGGATAAAATTTTAGGCCAAAGAACATTTTCCCACCCATAGTTTGAGGTTGGGACAAATTCCCACCATTCCCACCCGTTTAAGTTTAAAAGCCCGAACTCCCACCCATTACTTATTTTTTTATTATTATTTTATTAAAATTACTAAATTACCCTTTTAAAAATTAAAAATTTATAATAAAAATATAAAAAAATTTTTAAATAATAAAAAATTTTTAAAAAAAATTTGGAAACCCAACAGCCACCGCCGTAGGCACCGGCAGCGGTGGCGGCCGATAATAGAATCAGGTGGCCATTTCCAGCCACCTGGTTCTAGGGGAGACCAGATCTGGCCTCCTCGTTCGGTGGAGGCGGCCATTCAGAGGAGGCGGCCAGATCTGGCCTCCTCTGCCCGAAATAAAGGCCGGAAACGGCCAGTGGGGCCAAGACCGACCATTTACGACAGTTTTCAGCCTTTATTTCCGGCGGAGGAGGCCAGATCTGGCCGCCTCCTCTGAAAGGCCGCCTCCACCGAATGGGGAGGCCAGATCTGGCCTCCCCTGGAACCAGGTGGCCGGAAATGGCCACCTGATTCTATTATGGGCCGGTGCCGACGGCAGTGGCTGCTGGGTTTCCAATTTTTTTTTAATTTTTTTAATATTTTATATTTATATAAAATTTATTTTATTAATTTATAAAATTTTAATATTAAAAAGACAAAAATACCCCTAATTATTACTGTATATTTATTATTTTTAATATAAAAAATAGGTGAGGGGTGGGAGTTTGGGTTTTTAAACTTAAGCGGGTGGGAATTTGTCCCAGCTTGAAACTATGGGTGGGAAAATGTCCTTTGGCCAAAATTTTATGATTAACAGAGGCCTCGGCGGGGATAAGTCCTCGGGCCTAAAAATAGCTTGACTAAAATTTTTTGTAAAACAACTTAAACAGGGTCGCAGTTGAAGTGAGCTTACGACTGCTTGCGGCTACTCACATCACACTCACGGACTGTCATTCCCAAATCACATTGGCTATGGTTACTGCTTATTAACATATATTACGAAATTCAGATTTATGTTATCATCAACTTCTTAACGTTGCCCCATGCACCCCACTTCCTTAACGCCCACATCTACTTCCCCACAAAATTCAAGAGCTAGCATTGTCAAGAAATGCGTCACCCTCCTCCAATTCTGCGCTTCCTCCAAATTCAAGTTGAAGCAAATCCATGCTATCTCCATCAAGCATGGCGTCCCTCTTTCCAACCCAGACTTTGGTAAACATCTTATCCATGGTATCGTTACACTCTCAGCACCTATGTCTTATGCTCATAAAATCTTTTCTTTCATTCAAGACCCGAATATATTCACCTGGAATACAATGATCAGAGGCTATGCTGAGAGTGAAAACCCAAGCCCAGCTTATGAACTCTATACTAAAATGCATTATTCTTGCATTAAACCTGACACGCATACATACCCTTTTCTTTTGAAAGCGATTGCAAAAATGGCGGATGTTAGATTAGGTGAAATGATACATTCGGTTTCAGTAAGAAATGGGTTTGAGTCATTGCTATTTGTCCAAAACGGTTTGGTTCATATGTACGCTAGTTTTGGTCATGTTGAAGATGCATATAAAGTGTTTGATCTAATGAGTCAGAAGGATCTTGTGGCTTGGAATTCTGTGATTAATGGGTTTGCTTCGAATGGGGCACCCTCTGAGGCGCTTAACCTCTTTAGGGAAATGCTTTTTGAGGGTGTTTTGCCTGACGGGTTCACCATGGTAGGTCTGTTCTCGGCGTGTTCTGAGCTTGGCGCTTTAGCTTTGGGTGGGAGGGCTCATGCTTATTCGTCGAAGATTGGCTTGACTGAGAATATGAAGGTTAATAATGCTCTTTTGGATTTTTATGCCAAGTGCGGGAGCATTAGAGAGGCGAAGAAAGTGTTTGATGAGATGGAAGAGAGGAATGTGGTTTCTTGGAGCTCTTTGATAGTGGGGTTGGCTGTTAATGGGTTTGGTAAGGAAGCACTTGAATGTTTTAAGGAGATGGAGAGAGAAGGATCCATGCCTGGTGAAGCAACTTTTGTTGGTGTTTTGTATGCTTGTAGTCATTGTGGGATGGTGGATGAAGGGTACAATTATTTTGATAGGATGATAAACGAGTATGAAATTATGCCCAAGATAGAACACTACGGTTGCATGGTTGATTTGTTGGGAAGGGCGGGCTTGGTGAAAGAAGCATATGAATATATCCAAAACATGCCAATGCAACCAAACGCTGTTATTTGGAGAACACTGTTGGGAGCTTGCACAACACATGGCCATTCAGCTTTAGCGGAGATTGCAAGAGAAAGACTAATTCAATTGGAGCCTAAACACAGTGGAGATTTTGTGCTTCTCTCAAACTTGTATGCATCAGAGCGACGTTGGTTAGATGCGCAAAGAGTTAGGAGGACAATGGTTAGTGAAAGAGTGAAGAAGACTCCGGGACATAGCTTTGTTGAGTTGGGAAATCATGTCCATGAATTTTATATGGGTGACAGGTCCCATCCTCAAAATAAGGAAATATGTGCTATGCTGGTAGAGGTCACAAAGAAGTTGAAACAAGAAGGCTATGTGCCGGTTACTGCAAATGTGCTCTTGGATGTAGAAGAAGAAGAAAAGGAGAATGCTTTGTTTTATCATAGTGAGAAGATTGCTATTGCTTTCATGCTTATTAACACACCACCTAGGACCCCAATTAGGGTCGTCAAGAATCTAAGAATTTGTGCTGATTGCCATTTAGCTATTAAACTTGTATCAAAAGTTTTTAATAGAGAGATTGTTGTGAGGGATTGTAGTAGGTTTCATCATTTTAAAGATGGCGACTGTTCTTGCATGGATTACTGGTAAATTGTGGAAGAGTTGGCAACTGACATTGATTGGTTTTTTCAAGTTATAGAATGGTTTTTAACTTGAAAAAGATGAGATAAAATAGTTAAGATTTCATCTTCTTTTAGCCGGCTAGCATGTCAAAGCTTTTTGGAATAGGGCTACTTATTGGTAATATTAAAGCTATAAAAAATTTGAATTGTAATCGGAACAAAAAAAATTGTGGTTGTTTAGTCACTTTGAAATCGGTGGCGAGCCACTCTAGCGCGGCGGTGGTTTAAATTTCATATATAAAATATCAAGTTTATTTTTAGCAGTTACTTTTTTTTATGTTTATTTATCCCCGGCGGACTTGATGAGTTATGCGGCTTATCACCTTAGATGCACCTTTATAATTTTTTTGTCCAAACAATTATTTCCAACCCAAGGTATTATGCGACGATTGATTTAACACTTAAATAATAGTTTACACTTAAAATTTTATTGAAATTAATTTAATGGCATTGAGACCCAGGACAGGTAATTGCCTCAATTACCCAAGTCAAAGGTAACTTCAGTTACTTTTTTGGTAGGAGAAGTTGCCGAGACTTCCCTTTTTTTTCCCTTAAAAAAAACTCTTTATTCCCTCTATGTTATCACTCTCCAAAGGAAAATGAGACATCAAGAGCAAAAGGTTTCTACTTGTTTTCAGTAGACTCTCATACTAAAGAACTAATCTACAAGAGGAATGTATATTTAGGTTGTGGTCATGATATATAATTTTTTATCATTTAATGTGATTATATATGAGATTATGTATTGAATCCTTCTCAACATAGTTATAAATGAATTTTATGTGAATTTGAGAGTTTTCGACATTGGTATCAGAGCCGATTGATTGATATATGATGGGAATGGAAAAACATTTTTTTCAAATTGTTTGTTTCAATTTCTTATTTTTCTGGCAATATTTGGACAATATTTTTATACTAGATAGGTGGGAAATTAAAAAAGGAACAAAATAACATATAAAAACATCAAAAATGAACAAAAGAGAACATATTAAAATAGGGCTTGAACTCAAAACCTCTAGCCATTTAATTTGCATACTAAGCCAAACAAGCTAGTTAATGTTTGCAGAAGTATAAATCTCGACCTTTATATAAAAGTGAGGACATTCTACCTCCTAAGCCACAGTTTTAATTAGGGTTTTATGAATTTTTTTTCCTTAGTTGCAATAATAAAGTTTGTTAGTCAAACTCAAATTACAGTCATTTTTTTTAATAAGACTATTCAAATCTTTTTAAAAAGGTTCATCAACGATCTATGTTTTTGTATTTGTTACAAAAAAATTATAGATATATCAAAGTTCCTATGGTTATAAAGGCTCATAGAAAATGAGTTGAAGCTATGATTACTACAATACTCAATTTTGTAATGAAACCAACAGACTCTGATAATGAGTTTACACTTCTGATAAATTTTATTATTAATATAAGTACTGAAATTCAAAGAATTGTTTGGAAAGGAAGATTGTTGCATGACTATGAAAAATATAAAGTTTTGCATGTGGTGTTGACAAACCATAGTGATAAAGGTTTGTTAAAATTATTTTGAAAGAGTGAAAAAGTAGATCAAAATTATGATAAGTTAGTAAAAAAAAATTTTCAAGGAATATACAAATAAAATTGCTAAAAGAATGTTCATTCCATTGGTATAACTATTTGCAACAGAAAGAAAAAGAATTTTAAAAGTCTCATACTGTCGAAAGTGAATATTAAAAATGTTGAAAGTGAGCTTTGTAAAAGGCTTTATAATTCCATTCTAGTGTATTATCAAATATTCAATACAAGAGTCAACCCTTAGTAACTAGTGAACTTTGACTGTTTATTTGCTTGTTTATTTTTATTAAATAGTTTTATTTAGAATGTAAATATGTTGTTTTATTATTTACATGTGAACATTTGCCATTGTTTTAATTTTAGTAACTAAAAACGCTAAAATGGTATTGTGAATAATTTCTTTAAGTTTAAGTAAAATTGAAAATTGTGATCCTTTGCATTAATAATTGTTTTAAAAATAATTACACATTAGAGTTCAAATGATGATTGCAAACATAGTGACTTTTTGATTCAAAACCTTTTGGGTAATTACCATTGATATAGTTTTTAATGTAAAGGAAAATACATGTAAGTTTAAGCATTAAGTATTATTGATACATGTCTTTAATTTAGAACTTTGTGTTTTAAGATAACATATGCTTCTAAAAACATAGTCACTGAGCTCGACAAAGGTTAGAAGCTCAATGGTGACAATTATGAAATTTGGAGTATGAAAATCAAATATGTGTTAGAGGAGCAAAAGGCTCCAGAGGCTTTGAAAACAACCATTGTTGAGCTTGAGATAGGGACAACGACCTAACATAAAAGGGATAGTTAGGCTTATGAGGCTTGAAAAAGGAAAAACTTGATGGCTCATACTACATTGCTAAGTAACATGGACAATGACGTAATGAGGGAATTCAGGAAGTGTGAAGTGGCAAAGGACATATCATCCATACTTGCTAAAAATTTTGGTTATGGATACTTTTTAAATGCTTTTATTGTTTTGGACGTTGAATAGATATTAACAATATTAGTTTTTTCCTTGATTATATCTTCTAGTAATGTTGTGAATGATGTGAAAGTATGGTATGCTAGACTAGACCATATTGGTCAGCAACATATAGAAAGGCTAGCCAAAGAAGGCTTACTAGGAAATTTAGGAAAAGTAGAAATATCCACTTGTGAGCATTTTCTAGCTAGAAAAATTGTATGAAAACCATTTAAAAGTGGTACAAGAGCTAATATATCATTGCAACTAATCCATTCTGATATATGTGGTCTAATAAGTGTAAAGGTCAAGTATGTTGTTATTTATTATATTATATTTATTGATGATTACACTCGATATGATTATGTCTTTTTGATTTCTTACAAATCTAAAACTTTTAGTTGCTCTAGAAAATTCATGAACCTAGTTAAGAATCAATTAAATAAAAAAATAAAAGTTTTGAGAATTGATTAAGGGGTGTATACTTATTTGATCAATTCAAGGAATTGTGTGATGAAAAATGGATAGTACAATAATTAACTGTTCTATGAACATTGCAATGAAATGGTGTTGATAAGTGTAGGTCATAGGGGCTTGGCCTAGTGGTAAAGGTAAAAGTCACTTAAGGTGGCCAAGGTTCAAGCTATGATAAAGCCAATCATTTTTTATTTACCTTGATCTATGACTATGTGATCACAAGTCATCTCGTTTATCTTATCCAATTAATTAAAGTTGATCAATTGATATGAATAGCAATTTTTCAGCCAAAAAAAAAAAAGATGACATAAGCAAATTTATTTGCCACCTTTTAGGGTAACATATTATTGACTGCCATATATATACTTAGCCATGTACCTTCTAAATCAATTACTATTATCCCATATGAGTTATAAAACTAGTCGAAAACTTGACTTAAGTGTTTTACAATCTTAAAGTTATATAGCCTATGCTTACAAACCTTTTCACAAATTTGGAAATTGAGGTATAAAGGGAAAGAAGTGTATCTTTATAAGATATTTGGAACAATCAAAAGGTTACGTGTTTATTGATGAGTAGAAGGTGGTACAATAACTGGATTTGAATCACGCAATGTTACATTTCTAGAGAATGAATTTTCTAAACAAGGTAGGATAGATGAAAACTTATCTCTTTATGAAAATCAAGATCAAGATAGTTTCGTTATGCAAAATTGAATGGATTTACATGCTCCAAATAGGAGTGATATAAGAAATAATGATGAATTAGTTTCAACTAATACTCAATCAAAATCAGTTATGGATCTAATGGCAATAACTAGTTCAAGTAGGAGTAACATGAGCATTGATCATTTTAATTCTCAATCTCAATCGTGATATTTAATTTTTCAAAGAATTCCTCATCATCTTTTTTAGATTGAAGGGGAAGCTTCCATAGTTACTCATAAATATTAAAAGGAACCTGGGAATGTAAATGAGGCACTCAAATACCCTACTAAGGAAAAATGGATGAAAAGTTATAAAAGAAGAGATAAAGCTAATGAGATCAAATTAAGCTTGGAATTTGGTTGATATACCAAAAAGATGTAAAGACATTGGGAACAAATAGGTTCTCAAAATCCAATATAAAGCTAATGAAAGTACAAGTCTCGATTGATAGTTAAAGGGTATACACAATCGGAAAGAATTGATTATGGAATAACTAATAGGTTTCGTTAAGGAAAACCAAGAGCACAAAGTGTATAGACTTAAGAAGTTAATTTATAGTCTTAAATAGTCTTCTAGACAATGGTATATACATTCTCATAATATGATCATATCATATCATATTGTTATGATTAATGAAGATTATTGTGCGTATACTAAAAGATTCAAAGATAAGTTCGTTATCTTATCGCTATATATAGATGACATACTAACAGCTAGAAATGATAAGGGGTATGTAAATAAAATAATCTAATTTTGAAATGAAAGATATGGGTAAGGTTTTATATATCTTTGCAATTAAGACTTTTAAGGATCATTCAAAGAAATTATTATCTCTCTTATAAAAGTCTTATATTAAGAAAACTCTTAAACGATTTCATATGCAAGATTACAAGCCCATAAATACCTTTGTTTCAGAAGGTGAAAGTCTACGTCGAGTAATGTGTCTTAAGACTCAAGAAGAAAAGGAACAAATGAGAAAAGTTCCTTATACAAGTGTAGTTGGAAGTCTTATGTATGCTATGATGTATACAAGACCAAATATTTGTTATGTTGTTGGATTAGTAAGTAGATATCAATCTAACTCAGGTCAAACTCATTAGAAAGTAGTGAAGAAAATACTAAGACATCTAAAAGGTATAGCTAATAATATAATGTGTTATCAAAGAAATAATCTACATTTTATAAGCTACACCAATGCTGCTTGGAAAGGTGATTTAGATGAGAGAAAATCAACCTCTAGGTATGTTTTCTTATTAAATAATGGTGCTATATATATGATTAGTACAAAAAAAACTTATGAATCACTATCCATAATGAAATCTAAATTTGTGACATTCTCAATTGTTATGCGAGATGAGTTTTAGTTAAAATCATTCATGGACCATTTAGTGATCACAAACAATATTGTTGATCCAGTATTAGTGAACTGTGATAGTCAAGTAGCAATAGTATATACAAAAGATCTCAAGTTCCATCAAATCATAGGGCTTGCATGGATATTGAATGTACTTACAAAAACATATAATATTTTCAAATATTGTTCACTGATATTTTATTTGAGAATTTCTTTAATAATGCCTATTTACATATACATTTGTAAAACTTACATGTGCACATAATTTCAATTCATATATCTTGTTTAATGAAAAATTTGTCAAGCATATATAAGATTGGCTATAAGACTCATTGCTATAGGTACTATTATTACTCTACTATTTATATTTATTATCATTATTTTGTTTTACTTTATTTTACTGTGTTGATAAAACACTTTATTAATATATATATATAGTAGGAATCCTGCACAACTACTTATCTGAAAACCATACATTGTGCATAAGTTATAAATGAAATGTGGTGAAATGTTAAATCTATTGTACAATATCATGAAAGAAAATTTATAATTTTATTATTATATTCAATAAATACTGAAAACATACAGGATACTATATATTCGTATGCATGAGCAATACATAAAGTATATGAGCCAACATGTTATCTGTTGAAAACTAAATATGTACATATATATGTATATATATGTACATATTGTGCTTCAACCATCTTGTGCTCTAACTTAGCTCCCTATGATGTTGTCCTACAAGAAAGAAAGCTAAAAGAGATGAGTGATAAGTCACTTAGTAAGCATTTCTTATTGCTACCTTCAAACGGGTTTTTATTATGATTCTGATCTATATTGGCTAGCTACTAAACTAGAAAACTTAACCAAGTTCTTGACTAGCCTAATAGTTTCTTCTACTCTATACTCTTTGTTATTAATACTGTTCAAATTCTACTTCATACCTTATCATAATTATGTATACAAGTATAAGTATATGACTCAATGCAAAAAAAAGTTTGAATGATATAACTTAACTTACTAGGTTCACTTTATGATATTCATTATCCTGCTTTTTTTCTTTATTAGTTTTTATAAGTAACACACTGTTGAGTTCCCTTGGGATCTTAGCTAAGTTGCTTTTTTCATTTCTATTTATAACATATAGTTATTTTATACTTGATATTCTGTTTTCTGGCTTACCATATTATCTCAATAGATAGATTATGTTTAGCTTCTTTCATACTCTATAGAATTCTTTCTTACAAAGGTTTTAACTTATGCCCTACCATAATTACATATATGTATATATATATATATATATATATATATATATATATATATATATATAAAAAACACGGTATGAATCATTTAGATCCTCGTGACTAGCACTCTATCACTTTCTCTTCTTACTACATTATCTTTCTTCTCTATCTTAGAAGATACTTAATAAGTTTTTTTTATACTATTTATGACTGGTCATGAGAATTATTAGATTTCTTTTCTCATTATGTTACTGATTTTATTCTTTGCTAAAATTGTTTCTAATTATGAAGTACTTATTCTATAGTACTTATGATCTCTTTTAAATCTTATCTAGTTTCTTTTCTATTTTTGATTTTATTATACATTGTACTGTTATATTTGTGAATTATCACAAATCATTATCTAATTATAAACTATTCATGGTTGGTCTATTTCTCATATGTTGTTTTGTTTATGTCTTATTTTGTAAACTTGCTTATTCTATTATGTTTAATCTCTATATTTGAAATCTCTATATATCTAAAGATACTTATAGACTGATAAACATAGGGATTTGACACCTTGGCCAAGTGGGGTTTAACTGAATTGAAACTGATCAATAATCTAATATTCATATTTGAAGCTAAATCTAAGATCTAAAATTGAAAAACTGAAACTGATGCATGGCCAATACATATAAAGGTCTTTTCGCATTGTAGATATTGGCGAACCCTTAAACTTTCTAGCATGCCTACCATGGTACCCTCTCGTATTCACCTCTAAAATGATGTTTGGATCATTGTGTTTGTACTTTAAAAACATATGTATGTGGATCACTTGAACCCTTTTTGAAAATATTATTTTGGTATGTTATATCATGTAGTGCTAAATATGCATGATATCTTATTCTTTCTTTTCTTTTGATTACATTCTATGTAGATGTACATCTATTATAGTTTTTGTTTTGTATATATCTTATTGAAATTACTGTTTCTGTAACTCATTACGTTTATTTGTAAGTTCTGCGTAAGATGTTCTATATTCGATGTGTATTTATAGGTTTACTGTATTATATGTTTTATAATTTTTTCCGTTTCTGTTTATGTATGTTTCTATACTATTTCTATTATTGTTTCTATTTCTATTATGCTTTCTAATTGTAATCTCATGATTACCAATATTATTTTTGGCTACTGTTGAGTTTCTCTTACTTATAAGTGTGAAAGCATGATTATGGAAAAATATTTTATCTTACTATTTTCTGTTTGTTGTCCTAATGGTTTCTTTATAATAATTTTGTCTTTTTTTTTCCTACTTATTCTTATTCTTGATTTACTATTTCTTCTCTTATTCACTTAAAATACTTAATATGTTTTCTTATCACTGATATTCTACTAAATAAAGAGGAAAATCATTAATTTTCACTAAGCACACGGGTGTGCACTCTCAGATGTATGATCGTGTATGAGCTGTATGAGCATGTGTTTAGTCACGTAAGAAAATGTGCGAGTTTCCAGAAATTTTGGCTAAAATCTACTTTACTACATACACACGACCATGACCCTAACCTGCATGGTCATGACCTTTCACAATTCCTGTCGTGCACACCTTATATACATGACCGTGACCCTACTGAAACAAGACTGCACAATCATACATCCATCAAGTGCATGGTTATGTGTACAACTCTGTTTTAGCATCCATGATTGAAAAACACAAAATCACTTCTAATCTCAACTTAAATCTTTGTCAATCTTCAATCAAACTTATTCTAACATATATTCATGCAAAATATACCGCTATAAACATATTTTCCCCATTACAAATAGCCAAAATTGGTCTAACATGCTTCTAAAATCACAAAGCATCACACACAACTGATATGTTACAGGGTGAGGTATAACTCAACTTGGAAAACCGGTTTGCCAAGTGAGGGTGCCTACACCCTTATAAACCACACCAAATGCTCATTCCCAAGCGATGTGGGACTTACCACACATCATACTCCACCCCATCCAGGCTTTGCATCCTTGTAAAGGGCCCCACTCTCGTAGGACGTGGGCCACCACCAGAGTCACCACCATGGGGTCCACCAAGCTCCCATATGGATAAAGATCTCACATGGATAAAGTGCCAGGAGCCCTAAGCTCTGATACCATATGATAAATAATGAGAAGGTTTTATTGCTCCCAAAATTGATTTTAAAATCTCCCATTTTCACCCCTAAAATTCCAGCCCCAAACAAGCATCAAAGCCTTCAAATATATGCAATTTTCCACCCAAATCCAACACTAACTCATCACCAACAAACATAAATGAAAATATTGCCAGAAAAACCAACCTCAAACATAAAGGATTTCTCAACCAATTTGAGGGTGAACCAAGGATAAAGGAAACTCCACCACCGATTGATGAAAAGGATAAATCCCAAGTAGAGATTGCATTAAAGCATGAGGAAGTGAGGAAGGCTATGGAAGAGCAAGAACCAATTGTTACTTTGGATGATAATGACATGAAGAATGAAGCCAAGGAAATTGTCTTGCATGAAGATAAAAGTGTGATTGCAGAGGAAGATAATTCCAAGGTTGAGAAAATTATTTCCAAGGTAGAAATGATAGTAGAGCATGGTGGTTTGAAAGAAGAGATTGAGAGTTTGTGCTTGGTGAGTGATTCGAAAATTCCAGATTTGAGGACAAATCCTCTCCAACAAGGGGAGTATTATCTATATTCAAGTAGCACTCACTTAGTTCAAGACAACCAAGGAAGACCAATCATGTTTTTAAAATGGAGAACTCGAACCAAGCACGTAAATTTTGAAAATGTCTTGTCAAATGAGACGATAAAGCGTTGGTTTGAGTCATGCATTCGAATGTATCTCCAATATCACAAACATCATTTTTGGCAATCGAATACATCATTATTTATCAAGTGGCTTCATACGAAGCTAAGGAAAAAAAGGGACTCAATTCGGATAAGAAACGAGTGAAAACGAGCTGCACGAAGATTTCCCCTGCCTGGCATCGCAGTGCTGCGCTCCTGACCTGCGTGCGCGCGCTGTGCACGCAAGCGTGCACCCATGCACACCTGTGCACGCACCTAGCACCCCAACGCCCACATACCCAGCTCCCGCATGCCCAGTGCTTGGCTGCTCCGCACGCACACCTGCTCGCGCCCACCCGCGTGCGCACTTGCGCGCTGTGCACTGCATGTCGTGGCATGGTGCCGCGACATCTGGATTCTGCCGTATTTTGGGAATTTTGGTATTTTCAAGCAATTTTTGCATGTTTTAGCTTCCACAACCTTTCCAATGTATTCTCCTTGAAGATTTTGAGTTCCTAATGACTTCCAACATGGATTCAAGCGCCAACAACTCTTTAGATCGAATTCGAATAATTAATTCAGATCGAATATTCAAATCGAAAAATTCGAATGAAGGTCAATTCAATCAAGGGAAAATTACATGAAGATACAAGCATGCAAATTATGGTAATTATGCATTGTAATTATATTTAGGAAACTTATATAATTTGTATTTTTTTATGTTTTCTTTTGTTTCATTTAAATTGTATTTAAGTTAACTAGGGTTTAGTTTTAGTTAACAATGGTTTGTTTCAAGCTATAAAAGGCAAGCCATTTCTTTGTAAGAGAAGCTTTTTTGTTGAAATGAAGAATTGAAAAGCTTTTTGCTTTCTTGAGTTCCATGATGCTTGGTTGGCTCATGTGAATGTTGTTATTTCTTTTATCCAAATTTCCATTTGCAAGAAAGAATTTGGTGGTGGAAGAACCTTGGTGGTGGAGTTTCCTTTATCCTTGGTTCACCCTCAAATTGGTGGAGAAATCCTTTATGTTTGAGGTTGGTTTTTCTAGCAATATTTTCATTTATGTTTGTTGGTGATGAATTAGTGTTGGATTTGGGTGGAAAATTGCATATATTTGAAGGCTTTGATGCTTGTTTGGGGCTAGAATTTTAGGGGTGAAAATGGGAGATTTTAAAATCAATTTTGGGAGCAATAAAACCTTCTCATTATTGATCAACAACATAGACACATACTTTCAACATGTTTCTATCTCTAATTCTCTTAATTTCTAACATCTTATTATATCATGCCATTACTTAAACTCTAAACATGCTTCTTATCTCAACTAACACCCCAAAGTAAGGAGATACATGCTAAATAAATAGAGAATAGGGAAAAAGGTACGAAAATACTTACTTGGAATTACTAATAGCTTCTATCTCTCTAACTTTGGTTGAATTCTGATTGGATTGGTTACTAAAAACTAGCTTATCTCTTTGATAATTTGGTTAGGGTTGGCTAGAGAGAAAGGAAGAAAAGAAATTAAAAGAAATCTAATACAGGTAAAACCCAACTTTATATATTTACAGGTATGCAAGGGTGTACAATTAAATACATTGGTGTGCATGGTGGCAAGGATGCACGAATGCGTTGTGGTGCTCTTCTCACAACCCATATATAAAGCTTTTAAAAAGACTATTGTACCACCAGTACCTTCCTGAATCAAGTCTTAAGTTATAAAATCTATCTCTTAGCCATGATTATAGCCTAAAAATATCATTCTAACCTCGGGATGTTACATTGACCTTCTCACACTAGTAATCATATCCATTACTTAGTGAGAGCAAAGATAAGACAATTTTAAGCTTATTATCTAGGTGATAATTAAAGGAGCTTAGGCTTAAAATATTAAAATGTCGCCTCAATATAAAATAAGAGGAATATAGTCATGAAAATGATATGACTACAATTGGCTAACTAAGTGATAATTTATTTGCCTTATTGTCATATTGGAGTTTTGATGAGATAAAAGCAAGGGAATATGTAAGTGAACTCTAGTTAAACATTGAGTATGTTTGAACTATAAATTTGTATGGTATTATAAAAATCATTGCAGCATGTGATTCATACCATATAAGCTAAATAAATTAAGTTGACTAATGAGGTTAGTTTAATAGAGATCTTAACTTTACTGTGTGAGACCAGAGAGGTTGTGAAAATCTCATCTAGCATCTTTATGACTCTTATCTACTTCTCAAATATAATATTTAATACTTACTATCTTATAATGTTACCAAAAGATTATACACGATACAATCTACTGGGACATTTCTAAAAAAGTAAATTAGATAAAAGTTACGAGAATTGAGAAAGAGAAAGATCAGTATCTTATTTAATAGCACATTATTTGTATTTATCGGTTGACCAACTATATTCATCTCTATGATAAAATATAATTATGAATACAAAAGTACAATTAAATTAGTGAGATTATGAGAGACATATATAGGAGTCATCGTCATAGGACACTGTAGAATACTATTTAATAATAATAATAATATAATAATAGACTTATGATGGAATTCCCATAGTAAAAATAGTTGTTGAATTAAAAAATTTCATGCGAAAGCTATATATCCAAATTACTAATGATAATAACAAGAAAACACTGATCATGCATCAAAACTTCCCAAGTCTCTCATTTATAAAGTATATTATATATGTAATGTATCAATAGTGTCACACATACATATGCACTAGTCAAAAACTATACAAAAGCATATGAGCCATGGACATGCTATCTGCTGCTAACTCATATTCTTAAGCTCATAGCCTTCTCATCTCCAGATCAGCCATAAGAATCACTAACCTACAAAGAAGGAAACAAGAAAGAGAGGTGAGTGATAAAATCACTTAACAAGTGTTTCTTATCTCTAACACAAGCAGGTTTGAAGTTTAGTCTTACTCATGACTTGTCATGTTATTTTTTATTTTAATGTTTTTCTTTATTCTCTTTTCTATGGATGTTTGAGGTTACTGTAGTAATATTTGTCTTTATTTGTTATGTTTCTCATGAAATGTTGTATATGACATGATATGCATGCTCTGATGTCATGTCAATGTTGAAAACTATAAAGATTTACCCTTGGGCCAATTGTCTAAAAACTCTTTCTGAAATAAAAGTTATGATCTGAAGATCTTAAATATATACAAATAATATATACTGAAAAAAATTGAATCTGAAAATACTGTATTAGAAAATAACTACTGTACTTGTCAGACTAATGAATATAGAGATTCGATACCCTGATCATATAAGCTCAATCCTACTAAAATCTACTAATACACAACTAATACTCTCTCTAACGAGTTTGGTCAATGACTATGTCCTCTCTAACGGATAGTGGTTTCCCTCTCGAACGGGTGTGCAAACTCACAAGAGTCTTTTCATATTCACTCTTAACTGATGTTTAAAACATCATATATTTATACTTTAAAAAATATTATTGAATCAGTAGATCCATTTTGAAAACTCTTGTATGATATATCGTGCTTTATACAACTATTCATGCATGATATGTTATTTTATTTTAATATTACTGAGTTCTATATACTAAGAAATAGCTTAGAGTAACTTAAAATTGTTTTAGAGTTGTTTATGTGCTTTTCTTAAGGTGCACGAGTGTGTGTTACCCAATACAAGGGCATGTAGGGAGGCATATGGGACTGTGTGTGAGCTATGCTCTCGGTTGTGTTAACTCTTAAAATTTTTATCATGAAATTTTGGCTAGCCATACTGGTGTGTGGTATGAGACACACGAGCTTGCATCAAGGTACAAAGTCGTGTCCCAAACTCGTACAAATGTGTAACTACATATGTAGCACTCTTGTGTCTTACTTACACGAGCGTCTAAAATCAGAAATAGGTACACAATCGTGTGCTCGGTCATATGGGTGTGTGTCTAGGCTTTCCAAGCATACATGACTATCATGCAAAGTCATGTTAATGCAAAAATAAGGCCACATGATCGTGCACCTGTAGGTACATGGCTGTGTGCTCAACTCAATTTTTGTAAATACTTGTTTGGAAACTTAGAAATCTCAGTCATTTCTGATCCAAACATTTTCCAACTTAAAATCTATCATCAATATAACTCTAGGCCTTAACAAGCACCAACATATATATATATATACTCTCAATCACACAATATCTCAAAAATAAAGTATGAAACACATGTATAGAGGTATATACACACATTATTAGGAAATCACCCACTCAATCAGTTTCTAAATTATCATTTACATGCTCAAACAAGCTAAACAAGCATCAAGCAAACAATAACCATTCATATAACTCAAATGGCACAGAGAAGATGCTACGAAACAAGGTGAAAGAGATAAGGGAACACTTACTTCTAGCCATACCTGTTGAATCTCTCTCTCTAAGGTTTTTAAATCTTGAATTTGTTGATGAGTTGTTGGTTAATCTTTCTCTACTACTTTAGGCTTCACTGGGGAAGAAGGAGAAGAAGAAGAAGAAAGCTAGAAATTGTGTGAAACTGAAAAATAAGTGTATATATGGTTGAATAACACGACACGCGATCATATGCCTAAGGCAAACGATCGTGTGTCCTATGGAAATCATAAACTTCTTTTCTTTTTGCACCATACATAAAATATTTTCTTAAGAATACCTGTGTACAAACCACATATAGCTTCTAAATGACTAAACTACCCTTAAACCCTCATAAATCCATTTTTTAGCACAAAATCTCACTTTTAACTCTGATTTCAAGCCTAAAAAGACAATTCTACACTCAAGCTATTGCAACATAAATGTGATAATTGATATAAGCTACTACATACTAGGCATACTCTTAAACCTATTGTTGGAGAAGTTGTATGCTCCTAACAAATATATAATAAACAAGCCCTCAAAGTATACATAGTCACATGACCTATTTATGAAGTACGAATCTTATAGTAATGAAAAGAGAAAGTTGGCCCCATTATGTGTGAGTAAGAGATGATGAGCACTGGTACCCATAATAAATAACTACCTAAGAAAAAGTTACCAAGTCAAAGGTAACTACCCCTTTTTTTGTAAGATATATAAAGGGAGAAGTTGTTGAAGCTTCCCCATTCTTCCTTCTATTAAAAGAACTCTTTCTATCACTCTCAAAAGAAAAAGGAGACAACAAAAGCAAAAGACTCCTGCTTCCTGCTTGTTTTGGGTGGGCTTTCGTGCTAAAAAGCTAATTTACAATAGGAATTTATAGTTAAGTTGTGGTCTTGATATATATATAATTTGTTATCATTTAATGTGATCGTATATGGGACTGTGCATTGAATCATTTTAGACATAGATGTATGTGGATTCTGCATGAACTCAAGAGTTTCCAACAAATTTTGTATCCTAATTTATATTATTTTAATAAAAATAATAAGAAATATTAATATGATATAAAAAGGGATATCAATAATATATAATCATATATTTGAAAATAAATTGTAAATTTTTAAAATATTATAAGCATTATTAAAAATTTTCAAGTGGTTTTAGAAATTAAAAAAAATTCAAATTTTAAAATTTTTAAACTTTTAATATACTTCTTAATAGTTTTCAAATAACAATTATACTCTCATATAATAATAAATTAAATATGTAAATATTATATATTATAAATTATTGAGATTATAGTATTATCTCTTTTTCTAATAAGTTTTAAACATTAACATTTACATCCTAAAATAATATTCATAATTTAATTTGATAAGCATGTTCTTATAATATTTCAAACCTCAAAGATAAAACGATTTTTATCCTAATATTTAAATAAAATAATATAAATATATTTTAACAATTAAAATTAATGGGTGACTTCGGAAAATAAGTAGGAAATTGGTTTTCTCACTCAAGGGGTGGGAATTTGCCGTTTCATCAAACCTTGAGTGGTAAATCACCTGACTTGTTTTCTTTTTTTAACTTTGATATCCCTTATATATTAGACAGCACCGTCTTTTCCCCAAATAGTATTTCTCGGGTCCATCACAGTTAAAGTGGGAGATGAAAATCAGAAGTAAATAATCAAAAATAAAATATTTTAAGAAATAGGGAGAAATTAAGGAGAACAAAAATCAAGATTAAAGGTAGAAAAACGAAAAAATTAGTGAGAAAGGAGAGTCGCAACAAGAATAGAAATCCAAACCTTACCGCATCGTAATCAACTGTCGATGACATGAATAATTCTTATAAAAATGAAACCAAATCCTATTCAACATAAAATTAAAACAATAAAATATAAAATGTTAATTACTAATTAAACAAAACTCCATAAACATGGTTGCCCTATTCCAAGAGAGCAAAGATGAGAAAAAAGAAATTTTCTCAAAAATAGGGATGCAAAGAAGTCAGCCACCAATTTGGTAATCTCCATATATGATTTTGGTTGGTTATCCATGAGCACAATTCAATCAATAGTTACTTGAATTATGATTTTATGTAGTCATAGAGAGAGAGAAAAACAAATATAAAAGTAAAAGAGACAATGCGATTTGTACATAATAACTATATTTATATACTACATCCTTACAAATTCAAAATGACTGTTTCAAACATCCCATCCATTTATGTTGGGGAAAATTAATTTAAATAATCAAATTAAAAAATAAAATATATTTTTATTCAATTTTTTATTTTTATGAAATATTTTAAAATTTGCATGTATCCAACCATGCACAGTCTGCAAAAAATTCAAAATAACGACTTATTTTTCATTTCTATGCATGGATATATACACATTTATGTAGACCACACTTACAAGTAAAATGACAAATACGCCCCTAAGAACATGAGGTTACAACGGGTATACACGAACTCGCTAGGAGCATTGAAATTTTCAGCAAACAAATTCAATAACAACATTTCAATTCTTGATGACTTTTGGCGAAATCAAGCACTGAAAATGAAGACTAAGGTTAGTATATTGATTCTAAGCATTCTAAAATAGAGATTTATTTAAATATTGTTATGATTTAGGGTGTTTTTCATTTTTGAGATTTATAATTTTTTAAGTTTGAAAATAGCGTTTGTTGTGCATTTTGGTCTTTTTTTTTTTTACTTGCACAAGTGTTAGAGTAGGTATAAAATATGTTTGATATGTTTTGGTGTGGGAATATGGATCGGCAAACATGTTGGAATCTACATGCGTGTTTGTTCGTGGAGTACAAGCATGGCATCCTACTTTGCAAAAAGCACTCATATTGAAGAAAGGGAAGGGGGTAATTTGTTGTTTTTTAAAGTCTAAGGGCAATGTGGTGCTTGATAATGTGTATGGAACTTGGACAAAAACGGCCACGTTTTACGTATGTTTTATTAAAAGTACACATGACCCCATGTACTTGTAAATAAAACACACATGAACTCCAACACTTTTATTATTTTCAATTAAATAAATTTAAGGTAATGTTCATAATAACATAATGATATTGTGATGGAGAAGCAAGAGTGGGACAATTTGTTAATTATTATGTGTAAGACCTTATTGTCGTATATACTACTAGTACTATACTAGTATAATTTATTATTATATTCTTGATAAGTATTATAAATATTATGCTAAGAAAATGCTTTATTACTACATACAACAGGGATCTTACACAACTGCTCACTAAAAAAATATAGGCGTTATACGAAAAAATGTGGCGTGATGATATGCTAAAACCCACTATATAATATCTCAAAGAAAACTCATAATTTTATTACTATTAATTAGTATTTCGAAAACATAAATGATACTATACATCGCATATGCATAAGCAATATAAGCATGCGAGCCACCAACATACTATTCACTGAAAACTGAATACATATATATACATACATATATAAAACTGAAAAATTGGGTAAAAACCCGCTCAAGTTGTATTCCACTCTCTATCCATCTCATGCTCCAAGCTTAACTCCCTAAAACACTAACTACAAGAAAAGAAACCAAGAGGAATGAGTGACAAGTCATTTAGTAAGCATCTCCTATCTCTACTCTTGGGTAGGCTCTAGGCTTTCTAAATCAACTAGCTAACTACTATACAAATAAACTTAACTAAGTTTCTGATAGCCTAATAGTTTCTTATACTCTAGCTTTAGGCATCTTTCTATTCTGGCTTCTTATGTTCTTACATGTCTAATCGAATAGACTCTACTTAGCCTATGACTAGTCTTACAGCTAAACTAGCAAACTTAACTTAGATCTTGACTATTAAGTAAGCTTTCTCTTTTGTTCTAGCTAATTTTGACTAGTTAAGTAAGCTTTCTCTTTTGTTCTAGCTCATTTTACCATTTCTATTCTGTTTCATGTCTCGTCATAAGTACGTATATAAGTATATGTATACGAGTTAGCATGAAAAGGGATCTAGCTAAAACTAGCTCACTCAGTTCTCTTTTCTTTCTGATCTTCATTATTCTACTTTTTAATCTAATTTTTGTGATCTGTAGTACTCTCGTGTTCTCTAAAGAGCTTAATTGGATTCTTTTAGGTTCTTTTTTACAATGTATATCGTACAACTAGTTTTTATTATTTTTTGTTTATAATTCATGATTTATTTCTCTCATATATTTGTTGTTTGTGTTCTGATTCATAATTCTGTTGTTTCTCATTTACTGTTCTATGATGGTTTATTCTATAAACTTTCTTATTCTATTATGTATATGATATTCTATACGTTCTTAAATTTCTGGCATTTCATATTCTGACTGTATTACTAGTTATTAGTTTGTATGATAGTTTTTTTGTTGTATTACTGTTATACATTATAGGTTTTTTTGTTTTTGTTTTTGTTTTTTTTTTTGTTTTTATGCTATATATGGCATGATATGAAGTATGTTGAAATTAGGACTAAATTCGAAGTGAATATATTCGGTTCATTTTTAAGTTCGGCTCAAATAAGCCTGAACCTAAACACGAACTCGAACCTAAACTATAATTTTAAAAATCAACGAATACGAGCCCAAACACAAATTATACGAATCTAACAAGAACCCAAACTCGAACTTAAATTAAAAAAATTTTAATTATATTTTATTAATTATTTGCATTAATTATAATTTTTAATAAAATATAAATACAAATTATACGAATTAAACATGAATACGAATACAAATATGAGTCAAACACGAGCTGAGTTATATGAACCAAACATGAACCCAAACTTTATTATAAAAAAATTTGATGAACATGAACATAATCACGAACTTGAATTGTATGAAACGAGCCCAAACACGAACATGTGCATGTTTATGTTTGATTTGACTCGAATCTAACCCTAGCTGAAATCATGTTTGATGATATTGAAAATCATAGCTAGGCCCTTAGGCATGTTTACTAAAAACATCTTTCTAAAACTAGTTTTCTAAAAATACTATAAGAATTTGAATATCCTAAAATACTAAAAGTACTGAAAATACTGAATAAAATCTATATCATAAAATGTTTTTAGACTTTGGACATATGAATTTGAATTCAAAGCTTATGCTTTTCCCTTGAACTTAAAACTTGCATGCTCTTGTCTTCATCTTGATCCTTTATGCAATTCTTATTGCAAGAGAGAGTTGGTGGTAAAAAATCAATTTGATGGAGCTTGGTAACAAGTTGGTGGTGTTTCCCTTATACTTGTTTCCAAGAATCCTTTAGAGTTTGCTTATATTCAAGTAGATGGATTCAATCCTTAAAACTTAGATGCCTATTACCTTGCTTTTATCAAGTTAGTATTTGTTTGGTTTGTTGATTTTGTAGTTCAACTCATACCTTTTTTTGTGTTGGATGTGAAATGATTGCTAATTGAATATTGTGATACAAGTACTATTTGAAATTGTGAATGGTTTAGAGGTGAATATTGCCTAATGTTGCATTAGTTTTGGGGCATAAACCTTGGTTGACTATTGAAGTGTTAATTACAACCAATTTAAACATCATTTTGAGAGGATTAGGGTTGTGCATACATATCACATTTTTGCACAAATTCAGCTACCGTGACCATATACTGTACAATCATACTAATTTTTTTGAAAATCATTATTGGACTTAAATCAAAACACTCCAAGATATAAATCTTGAATATTTTGATTCTTTGAAGCAACTCAATATGTGAACTATTCAATTTTGAATATAAATTTGGATCGATTCAATTCAAATTCAAGTTTAAGTGCAGGTTGTAACAAAATATTAAACATACTTACATGAATTCTAATCCAGTCATAGAATTAGTAAAAGAACAAGTATTCAATCAATAAAGCATTTTGCACAACTTGTAAATTCATATCTTAGCTAACCATAGCAAAATTTAAACAATCATGGTCATCATCCAACAAAGCATGTAACATAAAATTAAAGAAGTAAATAGTAACCTACTTCGAATGATGAGCACAAACTTTGTTCCAAGCCTTGTAAAACCATTTTCTTTTCATCTTTTCTCCTTGGCTTTAAGGCATACCTAAAAAAAATAAAAATAACTCAACCTTTCTATGATATCTAAATTGTTTTAGGTCTAGTTTAGTTAGTTTCAAGAATTTTCTTAGGAACACAAACCTTTTTAATTTTTAAAGGTTTACTGTTCCTAATTGGAAACTTGCCGATTTTATGCCTAAAATATGCACAATAATTGCATTTCATGTGCAATGCATAAGAGTTCTTTAATGGCCCATTATTTTTAATAAATGGATTACATTTATTATATCCAAGACTTTCTTTATTAAAAGCATTTCTTTGAGAAGTTAATAATTCATCAAATTTTTTTGACCTAATTTTAAACTTCTTAAGAATTTCAATAGGGCTAACTATTTTCATTTTTAAAACATTATTTTCTTTAGCTAAATATTCTAGCTCATTGGCAATTATCTTTTTATCATGTAGGACTATTTCTAAATCCTTTTTATTCTCTACAAGCTCATTCATAATTGTATTTAGCTTTAATTTCATGCAAGAACTATTTTTCTTCAAACTTTTACCTTTAGAACTAATATTATTAAATTTAACTATTAATTCATCAAAAACATATTGTAATTCATAATATGAGGTAGAGTTAGAATTGTTTACCATATCTTTCAAATCACTTTTCACCATAAAGAACAAGTTAGCCTTTTCTTCTTCTGACATGGTTTTGCCATTGAATTTTCACTACTGCTCCAAGGGGCCACATATGTTTTCTTGTACTTCTTGTCGTTATTCTTTTTCATAAGTTAAGGACAATCTTGATAAATGTGACTGGTTTTCTTGCATTCATAACAAATAATCTTTTTTTTATTATCCTCCTCATACCTTGATCTCGTAAACTTCTTGCTATTGTTTCCTCCCAATTTTGTCATGAATTTTCTATATTTTGGGGTAAGAAGGCTTATATCTACTTCATCCTTGAGGATTCATCATCCTCACCTTCTAGGCAACGTGCTTCTTTTTTGCCTTTTCCCTCTCTTTAGGCTTCTATTTTATTTCATGAGTTAAAAGACTCCTAACAAGTTCACCCAAGCCAATTTTGCTCTAATCCTTTGATTCTTTAATTGTTGTAGCCTTCATGCTCCATGACTTCGACAAAGATCAAAGAATCTTCCTCATAAGGCCCATCGTCTCAAATATATTACCCAATCCTTTTAAGTCATTTATTATGTTTGAAAACCTCTTGTACATTTCTGTGATACTCTCATCTTTCTTCATTTTGAATAATTTGTTATCATGGAAACTGACCTTAATCTTGAACTTTTTGACTTGATTAGTTTCATCATGCGTAGTTTAAAGGATAGTCTAATCTTCATGTGTTATTTCACGTGATAAAACACAGTTAAATTTAATAGAATCTAAAGCATAAAATGATATGTTTTAAGCTTTAGCATTCAAGCTTAATAGTTTCTTATCATCATCCTTGTAATCATTTTCATGTTTTGGTTCATTTGTTATAGGATTTAAGGGTATTAAATCATCATTTTTTATTATTCTCTAACGCTTATAACTAATAAATTGTATATAAAATTTAATTTTGACCTTCCATTAGTTATGATGCACTCCACAAAATAATAGTGGTCTAACTAGATTGTGACCCTCCTCAAAAACAACTTTTGTAAGTAAATTGCCCATTTAAGAAAAAATTAATCTTAGAACTCTAAAAATCATTAGATTTTACAAACAAAAGCCCAATCTTTGATACCAATTGTAAAACCCCAAATGACTAAATAATCTTAGAGAAAGGGGGCCAAGAGTGAGAGGGTAAATAAGATTTATGCAAACAAAAGATAAACCAACCAAGCAATTCCATTCAAGTAATAATCAAATACAAACAATAACAATACAAAAAGTTAATAGAGAAAAAATGCTAAGTCGATTTTAAAGTAGTTTAGAGCTACATCCATTTCTTCAAACAAACCCACTTGAAGTTTTCACTAGTTGCTTCAAGAGTGCCTTTAGTTGCTTATATTAGTTATCCAAGATTGCAACCTCACAATAGTTGACTAAGGATTTCACCATTTACAATAGTTATGCGCGATTGTATCCAAAATGTTTTGTAAGTAAAGTACAAGAGAAAAATTCCCCCTTAAAGACTAATATACAAATGAGCACGGAAATAATTTCCTTTAAGGATAGGTAATAAGAATTTAGAGAAAAGAGAATGAGAAAATGAGAGCAATAGAGTTTCAATTCATTTGCATTTAGTCTCTAACCCTTTTTACTTCAAATGAGCTCTAATTTATAGTTATTAACTTACTAAAAAGGGAAGGAATCCGTTGGAGAAGAAATAAAGCCGTTACAACTAGCAAAACTAAAGTTTCAATTTTATGCATGGGCATGCATATAGTGTCATAGGCGTGACCACGACTTTTAATGCCTTGAGCTACTCTTCCAATGGTTGAATTTTCTTGGTGTCAATAACTGTGTGGGCATGATTTCAACTTTTATGGGCATGACTACCTAGACTTTTCATCTTTCAAAGCTAGGTATATAGCCATGTACGAGACCTTGTAAAAGGATATATATGCTTTAAATATTTCTTACTCATAGGTGTACATATATTCTTTACAGGCATACATATTTCATTGACTTTATTGATTTAACCCTTCACGAGTATAGTTGGTTGTGACAGGTAAAGCGTGACTCTTTTTTGAGTTGTCACGGGTATGCATCTTGTTGAATTTTTCATTTGACTATGTATTAGAGCATGTGAGCACGATTCCTTCATCATGAATCTCTTTAGCATGGTAATAGGTGTGACTTTTGAATAGCCATGGGCTTATATAAGAGTTGACTATTGACTTTTATTTGACTCATGTACAAGGCTTGTTCATAGAATCATCCTGTTTATGATTGGCTTGTAATAGGTATGTCATGAGCATAAATCACCATATTTTTAAGCCATTAAAGTCATAAAGCTAGGTATAGGCATTGTCGTAATGCCATGAGAATCTATATATGTTATCGAACTGAACTATCTATAAGTCATGGTCATACATCCAACCTATAACACATAAAATCAATTTTATCCTATTTTGATCATGATTTCAATCATGCTAAAGACACATTAGTTATTTTAACATAGTTTTTATTATCATTAAAACACCTAGGGATCCAACAACAATAATAACATATCACAATAACCAATGGTCAACAAATTGTTGAAATAAAATTTTAATAACTTAGTTTTACTTACCTCTTTAGTCAAAGTAACAGATGCTATGACACCCTCCTCAAAGGATCCTCTATATCCAAGCCTATCACCCCCTGAAACCTATAACATTATGAATTCAAATTAATTCAGATGCATTGTAAATAATTTTGTTATTTAGTATCATTGGCCTCGTAAGAAGATGTAGCCACTAGACTAGGACCTAACTTAGATGATCCCCTTGATTGAGGCGAATGGCCTTTAGAACCCTAACACAATGAAGAATATATTATTGAAATGATAATGATATTATTTAATAATATGTCACTTTATTGTTTATTTACTTTTAACCCCTAACTCGCTTGTCGAAACAAGATTCAAGGCAACTCACTTGGCTATCAATCCTCATTAGGTGCTCTTTTATCTCTTACATATGGCTAACTAGGATACTCCCTTATTGGTCCATTGACTGTCTCTCATTTTCCTAAGTTAAGTAGTCATTGGCAAGCCATTATAAGGCAAGAATGCTCTATGGGTTGCTTTGCAGGGTTTGGGGCTACAGTTGCTTAAAGACTCGTGGTAATGGCGCCACAGTTAGGGGATTGGTCAAATTGGTCTCAATTGTTACAATGGATTATATGTGGGAGCTCAGTCTGATTCACAGTCAAATTAGAGGAAATACCATCGTCTGAATTATTTAGGTATATGCATATATCAAAGTAGTATTTCTTAGCTTGCTTGACCTCAAATGGTTTCACCTTGATCATGACATTATACTATTTATCATTACATTAGTTAGTCAATCACAGGAATTTAGAGTTATTCGAACATCAGTAGTTATTTGAACATCAATACCTATTGAATATAACCCATATATTTAGTGAACGTAATTTTAATTTATTTTTCACATATCGTGTCTCCATCGAATATGGTTGAAACACTGTCTCATCTCTCTCATCCACCAGCTCAAAATGTAAGGTTGATCGTAATGGCAATGAGCTTTAAAAATGCTTAAGATTATCAAATATCTCATATATCCAAAATTGCAAATATATATATATATATATATATATATATATATATATATATATATATATATGTATGTATGTATGTATGTCTCCTCTCCTCAACAAATAAAAACAATTACATATTTATCAAGGAAACCCTAAACAAAAAAAGAAAAAATTAATTAAAATTGCACAATTTTGAAAAGTTGTAAAATCAGCCTCATCCTTAAAGTCATATAGTGACACGAACTTTGCTTACTGAAGACAAAATTTGCGTGTTGCATCTCACCATGCGTGGTGTCATCCACGCATCAAACTTTTTTTTTTTTTTTTTGCTTTAGTTCATTACCGAAACATTCTAAACTTATTCTAACATCATTCTAGCACAATCATAAATCATTCAAAAAATCCAAAATTTCAACAGAGAAAATTTTTTCATTTATGAGAGTTGAAAAGTTTATATATATACAAGGGTATTTTGGTAATTTTAGCTACATAAAATAGTCTCAATACCTAAACATGTGATTCTTCGGTATGTGCGGTTATGTAGCATCATCATGAAGAGTTTCATCTTAAACAATAGAATGTGTTGTTAGTATACAAATTTATGGGAACACATAGTTGATTGCATAAAATTAGAGTCATATTCGTTTAACACAAAAATTGGAGCTAAGTTTGTCCTAATGGATAAAAAAGGGCTTATTTTTTATTATTTTCTCCATTTTAGATCTTGAGTATAATAATAAAATATAATTATAAATGTCTAAATATTTTTAATATGTATAAAAATCACTTCCCCAAGTTTTTCTTTTAAAATCGTATATATACAAAATTTAATTTGTATGACAAATAGTGTAAAAAAAAAAAGTGAAAGATGTGCAACAGTTGTGAATCAAGGCTGTCTGCTAGAAAAATAATCTAAATTGTTAAAATTAGGGATGACAACATGAGCCCTCCAAACCAAGTCTTCGTATTCGGAGAAAACATAGGATGGGAACATAAATGAACGTACACACACACACACGCGCGCGCATAAACATATATATGTATATATGTATCTTTATCACATCACTTCTCTGATTTGTTCCCTCTTTTATATTTCTTCTAAACTTGTAAATGGTAATCCTTAAAAAACTTAAATTATTATAAATATACCCTGGCACAATCGCAAGAGACGAGGGAATTCTCCATGAAAATAAAAAGGGGAAGAAAAGGGCAGGCAAATTTTCCCACACATAATGGATGAGAATTTCCTGTCATCCCCGTAGAGGGGACGGGACAAGAATAGGAATCAAGGCATTCAATCCCCAGCCAATTGCAGTCACTGTCTGAAATTAACATAAATGGACTCCAGTAGTTGCAATAATATCTTTCCCAAGTAAAAGATTTACAATTTTTGTGTAAAATCTTATATGCAATAAACATAAGAAATTTCCATCTTCTTGGGGATCATGTTCCCCCAAATCAACAGAATGAAAACACAGGAAGAACCTGGGAGAAAATTAAATTTAAAAGGTTTTATAAGTAAAGATTTACTCCTGGACATTTTTTGTTTTAATCAATAGTTCAACCAATGTATAATATAAAGCAGAACTTGACGTCTTCTAGAGCAAAAATATGAATCAACATAGGAGTAACTTAGTACATCAAAACTTCAAAACAAAGAAAAAAAGAAAAAAAAAGTAAAGAAAAGAAAAAGAAAAACAGATCCTCAAGCTCCTGCTTCAGGCGATCTGGTTTGTCGAAGCAGCTCCTCATCAGCATTCCTAAGAAATTGATCCCAACCACTCCCCTCACTGGTATCCAGGTAGTCATATGGCACGGCTGTCTTTAAACCTGGCCGAACACCACATTGGCTCTCCACAATTCTGAAGTCTACAGCATCGCCTTCTTCTCTAAGATTCTGCTCCAATTCCTCCCAGGTAAATAGCAGTGGCAGGGTAAATACACCCCAAGGATTAAAATCCAAAACCTTAACCCGGTCATCTTTTGTGACATAAACATCGAATGTGTAACATTCCGATTCAAATTTCTGTCTCACATTGTTGTCAAAAAACTCTTGAATCAATTCTTTTAGACAATCTCTCTTCTCACAGAGGGCCGGATAAAATGTTGTGACTTCTCGCTGAGAAATTCCAACTAGGCATTGACCCCGTATAAAACAACGAAATTCCAGCTCCGGTCGTAAAGATGGATACCACTTGCGAAGGGCAAGGAAGAACCTTGGGGGTCTTGATAAGGTTCTATCGGTACATGAATCATATGCATGACAGAGATCATGTACCAACGAATCTGATGACCTTAGCAAGAGCGCAATCTCACTAAATGATGTGCATCGAAGGGTCCCAGATGTGCTAATCCAGGAGGCGTCTTTTGGTGCACTCCAGTTCAACTTAGGAAAAACTGCACCCCCAAGGGATTCAATAGATTCTCTAATCTTTAGTTCTAGTTCAGGAAAAGAAGGAGGAGATGACGGTTCTGCCTCATCCCCAGATCCTTCTGATACTTGATAGTCTTCTTCCTCATAAGGATTATGGATTCTATTGGGAAGGGCATCATCGTTTGAGAGAGAAGCAGGAAGGACAAAAGGCCCAAAGTCATCCAGAAGATACTCAACAAAAGACTCTGGAAGTTCATGAATCAGGGTTTTGATGGACACAGATTTAAACTTCGGGTACCATTCTTGAATCTGGCACCGGTTAACTTCTTCTTCCTTCATTGATGCGACTGTAGATGAAGAACTAACTTTGATCAGGGCAGGAGTTCCTCTACCATCTGTTACACAACAACCAAATTAAAATAATCACAAATCTAATCATCTATATCCTGTGAAAAATAACAAAGACGCAGAGCATTCATTGAAAATAACAAAGAAGCAGATAATTCATTAAAAATTAAAAAAGAACGCACTTTCATAAAATAAAAATAATTCCAAAGCCAAAATTGTTAACAGAACAAAGAAATTCAATTCATTTCCACAAAAATAAACCCAAAAATAAATACCCAATAATTCTCCCCCAAATCAAAGGCGAAAATTCAATTCATTTCCACAAGTAAAACCCAAAAAAGAAAAGCAATTAATCTTTACCCCGAAACTACGCCGTTGATATTCGTAGTCCATGAGAAACACAGGTCAAGCCAAAGATTAAAATAAAAATAAAGAAAACACCCACACACACAAAACACAGACGATTAAGCCCCAAAGGGAATTGGGGAGAGTGTAAAGAAGGAATCGTATCCCCAAGATGAGAAAACACAAAACGGGGGGAACAAAAGAAGGTAGAAAAAGAAATAAAAAGGGGAAAAGGGAAAGAAAGACAGATAAGAGAAAGAAAGAAGAGCCATAGATCTTAAGCGAAATGAAAGGGAAAGCGTACCTGATTTATCTGTGCTATAACGAAGATGTTTAATTAGAGAGACAGTTCGTTTTGGTTAATCGTTATGGGTTTTGAAATTTCTATCTGTTTTGATTTGTTGTAATGGAGAAAGAAAAAGAGAAAGACAGACAGGTGGGTTGCTTTGCTTTGGAGGAAAAAAACAGAAGAAATTTTAGAACAGCCAGAGAGGCTCCAACGAGGCTTCTTAAAGTTCTTCCGACTCTCTCTTTCTTAAAGAAACTTGTCCCGGTAACCTTACCCCTCCGGTAACATTATCTAGTCTCAGTCCTCAATTAGAACTATAAAAAAACTACACATTTTTTCACTAAAATGAATAGTATAATCGAAGCTAATCAAATAGCACTTAATTCAAAAATATTAAAGCAAAACTCGAGCTCATTAAGCTAAAAAGTTCTTAATTCGAGCTTATTGAGTTAAAAAATTTTTAATTTAAGCTTGTTAACTAAGTTTTTGGTTCAAATTTAGAAAAAAAAAATATTAATTCGAATTTGATTCGAAAAAATCATTTTTAATTATCATAACTTATATATGCATCAATTTATTCCTTTAATATTACTTAGTCAAACTCATGCTCACCAAATCGAAAAATTTTTAAAAATAAAAATTGTCAAACTAAAAAATTATTAATTTGAGTCTGAACTTAAAATGAGAACTGTTTATTAAAATTTAATTCAAAAAATTATATTTAAATATTATAATTTCATCCATGTTTCGGCCCTAATGCAACTTCTCCATATGAATTAAATAACGCAATAGAACATCAACTAAACTGACTTGGGTTACTGTTGTAGAATAGATAATTAATTACTTTAAACCCTAAATTATCCAAAGTTTTAACCGGATTAAGTTAAATGACCTTAATGCCCTCCTCCCTCCCCTTCCACATCAGTTCACCACCGACCAAGAGTAAAAGCCATCAGAAAAATCATAATGACCGAATAAACAAATCCAAAGAAAAAAAAAACGCTTCGTTATTTTTAAAACTTACACACTGGGCAAGCAAAAGCAACTCCAACCGGAGAACATGCAATGATTTTTAACGGGTGATGGCCAAACCTTGACGAGGAGATCTTGAGACCAGAGAGGTGCAAGTGCGCGTAGGGAGACGTGTGTGTGTGCGTGTGTGAAGTGGCGGCTGCTGCTGCGACCGGGGAGTGAAAGTGGTGTGGCGTAGCGAGAGGCAGGGGCATTCGGCTGTGCTTTAGTGATTGCTTCGAGTTTGGGTTGTAGGACGTGGATTTACCATTTTGGGCTCGGGTTTGGGTTTTGGCTGTGTCACAGTAATAACTATTCTACCCTTTTTACGTTTCAAAAAATATTTCTGGCAGTTATTACCGAATTCAAGGGTTTAATTCAAACAATTATGGTATGTTAAATCCAATTACCAATTTATTTGGCTGCATGACTATGTCCCACCCAAACTTTGATGAAATGACTTTTGCCCTTCAAGTTTAAAGGCTCATTTGCGTACTTGTTTTTGAAATGGCCAAAAGACTATATTCCATCCAAGGTTTGATGACATAATAACAAATTTTCACATTAAGTTTGAGAAAAATCAAATTTCCACCACTCTATCAAGGGTCAGCTATCCAATAGTTAAAAGGTATTTATGTTATTTTATCTAAATATTATGATAAAAATACATATAAAATATCAAATTCATTTTTTTTAAATTGATTAAGGGTATCTAAGTAATTTTACTTTTTATTTTAAAAATTATTATAGTCATCTATATATTTTAAAAATATTTTACAATTTCAGTAATTTATAATATAATATGTACACCCCCAACTTATTGTATTTTTTGGGGTGTGTAATTTATTTTTGAAACTATAGATAAAAATAAAAATTTTAAAACTTTCTAAAACACCTTCAAATTTTTTTCAAATTTAAAATTCCCTTTTATAATTTCAAAAAGAAACATCGCAATTTTTTTAAACCTAAAATCAATCTAACATTTTTCAAAAATTATATTTTACCCCAACATATATCTTTTTATCTAAATATGATAGAAATATATTTAAATGATGAATATTATTTTTTAAAATAATTAGAGGTAAATAGGTAATTTTTTTATTTTATTTTAAAAATTATCATATTTATCCATACAGTTTAGAAGTATATTATACACCACAAGAAAATATGCTTTTAGTATAAGACTATTAGCCTAAAATTGAATCCGATGTTCATTTGTATCTGTTCTAAATAGGAATTAAAAATAGGAGAAACTTAGTCTCAGACTAGTATCTGACAGGTTTCTTTTTCTCTAGCATCGGTAGATATTAGACACTATTTAGCATCGGTCTAATATTTCAATTCAACTCTTATGGTAAGAAACTTTAACTGTAATTACCCAATGCTAGTCCTATACTATTATTTTATAACTATTAATTTAGCAACGAAAAAGTTTCTGATGCTATCATATACCAACTTTTCTATTATTCTTTTAAAATAGTGTTTTTTAGCGTTGATTGAGAATCTGACTCTAAGTGTAAGATATTTTTCATATACTACATTTCAACAAACATAAAATAGCACCACTTAAGAAGCTGATACTATAGTAACATGCTTGTTACTATAACATCGGATTCCTAGACAATGTTGTTTGTTGAAATATAGCATCAAATTTTTTTCTATGTTATTGTGTATTTAATTGTCTATTATTTTTAACAATACTTAGCATTGGTTGTGTGTTCAATGCTAAATGAAAAATAACTAGCATATTTTTTTTTTATTATTTATCTATATAGTATTAGAGTATTATCTGATGTTATTTTCTATAGTATAATTGTTTAAAATTGACACCGTATCTGATGTTGTTTTATAGTTGTCGAATTAAGCTTTGAATATATATATTTTTTTTGGTGCTTTTGTGCAAGTAATATTCAAGTGCTTTCATTTAGCATCAGATGTATGGCGTTGATGCTACTCAATTTACTAAATGGTTATCATTAGACAACTATTTGATGATGATTTTTAATACATTATAGCCATGATTATCTTTTTCCCATTTTCACTGCCTGCTTAAAAAACCCTAACTCTCTACTGCATAACTTGTTGCACAATTACTACTTCCTCTTCTTACTAGGGTGCACCATCTTACCGCCATTATTCCGTCCGACAACTAGGAAGACTACTACAACTCTAATTTGGCTTCTAGGTAATCTCCATTCCCATGCCTGATTTCATTACTTGGGTTTCGGTGTGAATATCCCTAATGATATTAGAATTAGGTGAGCAAAATACAATGGCTTAATCATGGTTGATGATATCAAAGTTTGATTAGGATTGAAAAAGAGATTGTTAGCTAGATGAACCGGTTTCTTATTGTAACGACAATGAGGGTACTTTAGCCTTGAGTATGAAATCTATTTAACACACATTAACCAACAATGGATGCTGAGAGGGTTCAATTAATTTATGATTTTGTATTAATTAAGATGGACCCTTCTAATTGAAGATATAAATCCTGAATATGTTTTCGATATCCAATTTTGTCCTTCGCCTCCACCAATAAACTGAGGCTAAGTATGTTTATTATAATAAAAAAAAGAGTTATAAAAAATAATGAGGGAATATAAAATTCAATTGTACTGATATACGGAATTGGTTTTATATATGGAAATAGTTACAAGGAGAAATTGTTTTTGTATTGTAAGGGTGAAAGCATATAATTAAGGGATTAGTTGAGGATTAGAATAAGAATGAAATTGGCTAAAAATTTAAAAATAGCATCGAAATAGCATAAAATAAAATTAGCATCGAATTAGCATAAGATAAATTAGTATCGGCTAACGTTAGTATTAGATTAGTGTCGAATACAATTCTCAATTTAAAATTAGGTTAGCATTGAACACATTTTGAATTAGCTTAAATAATCAATGCTAATCCGATACTATAATAGCGTTGAATTATTTTTGTGATGCTAATTCAGTTACCATCGCTTTTTTTTGTATCGAATAATAATTCAATACTATTCCGTTACTAAGAGCGATTAATATCAAATTAGTACTGGATTTCGCCTGATACAATAAATAATTGTTCTTGTAATGATAACCTTAATAGTTTATAACTAAATATTTATATTTCTAATTTATTGTGTTTTTTAATGCAATTTCATTTTTGAAACTATTAATAAGCATATTAAAATTTTCTAAGTTTTACTCCAAACTTTTTTTAAAAAATTAAAAATCTCCTAAAAATTCTTAAAATTATAGTTTAACCCAAATATATAAATATTTATCATTAACATTCCTATCTATATTTATACTAATAAAAATTTTTTAGTAGTATAAACAAATTTTAAGGATAAAATTTTTATTAATTTGAGATAATTTTATTTTTTCAACAATTCTATAAAAATTTAACAGAAATTTTAATAAATGAAGGAGAATTTGGTTCTTTTTCAAATTTAATAGGTGAGATTTTGTCATTTCAATAAACCTTGGACTTTTGGCCTTTGTTAAATTTGTTATTAATATATGTTCAAATTTTTTTGTAAAGTTGGCAAAAAGACAACAATGTCCTCTTTTGTCCTCATCAAAGCCAATAACTAGTTGCCTCCCAAAAATTTATAAAATTTTTATCTACCTTAAGTTAATAATTATAAGGTCCGCTACTACATATTACTGTAGACTATAAATACATAGATTTTTTTATCAACTAAAACATATTTTTAATATATAGCAGGAGTTCCACCCTGATTGACTAACTAAAAACAATGTATACGGAAGCTAAAATTAAATGTGATGCGATACTAAAACCCACTATACAATATATTGAATGAAACTTATGTTTTACTACATATATTAATAATATCTGAAAACATAATTCATATTGTACACCCTATATATATGAGCAATACAAAGTATGCGAGCCGACATGCTATCTACTGAGAACTAAATACATATATATATATAACTGCATGCATACAAAATACTATAAATACCAGTGAGGACTCACTCAAGTCATATCCTACTCTCTAGCCATCTTGTGCTTTAAGCTCACCTCCCTAAAACATTGACCTATAAGAAAAAAATTTGAGAAGGATGAGTGACATGTCACTTAGTAAACATTTCCTATCTCTACCCTTAGATAGACTCTATTTTGTTATATTACTGGCTCGATGCTAAACTAGAGAACTTAACCAAGTTCTTGACTAGCCTAATAACTTCTTCTGCTCTAGCTCATTTCACTGCTTAAACTCACTATTTAAGCTCTATTTCATACCTTGTCATAGTTACGCATATGAGAATACATATTCGATTCGACATGAAAGGGAGTCTAAACTGGATACAATTTAACTCATTGAATTCTCTTTCTCATATTCATTATCTTATTTCCTTTTTTAACTGATTTCTGAGATCTAGAGTACTCTCAAGTTCTTTTAGACCTTTGCTAAATTCTTTTATGTTTCTAATTATAATACATATTGTGTGATTATACATTCTTCTTTTATTTCTTTTCTTATATGTTTCTTCTTTTACTATTTTTGTACGATTTATGCCATATTATGTATCATAGTATAAAGTCTTTTGAAATCATGTTATTTGCCCTTGGACCTTTTTATTGAAAATGCTACTAGGATCTGGGGATCCAAAGCACTAAAAAAACTGAATGAAAATTGTTTCTAAAATCTTTATGCATCTGAAGATATTTGCTTTGTTGATCAAGATGATGAAAATAAAGATTCGATATCTTGGCCATATAGTTGAACCATACCAATGAAATGCCAATAAATGGAAAAATCCTACCATACCAATCCTTAGACTAGTAAACTAAAATCTAACCAATCTGATCGTAGTTAAAAAGTTAAAAATTTCACAAGTGCCCCCTTGTATTCATCCTTGAAATCTAACCCATATATTAGGCTTAAATTCTGAAAAATTTATGTATATGAATCACTGATCTCTTTTCTGAAAGCACTATTTTGGCATGTCATGTCATGTAATGCATATTATACATGTAATCTTACTATTTCTCTTTATCTTTAACTTACATTCTATATAACGGTATTATTGTTATAGTTCTATTAAGTGTATTTACTTTTGTAACTTATTAAATTTATTAATAAGTTTTGTGTAAACTATTCTATATCCTGTTATGTATCTATTAGTTTACTATTTGTATGTTTCTATAACAGTTTCTATTATTATTTCCTATTTTTATTCTATTTTTTGATCTTAATCTATTGATTACTTATGTTATATCTAAGATGTTGTTAAGTTTCTTATACTTGTATGAGTTTGAAGGTGTGATTATGAAAAAAATATTACCAGAAAATTGGTAATATGTTGATTCAGATCATCACTAGGCAATCCATTAAATTGAATTGATGTTTGAATCAATTGGATAATACCCGATTTGATCTCGAAGTTATTAGCTTGTATTGATGGTTGCCTTATGCTTGAAGTTATTCCTTTGACTGTAAATGATATGAATATTGCTTCTAATCAATTCGTTTGCTTGATGGATTCGAATCTCTTCCTATCCCCCCTTGGAAAATTTGGAATGACTTTATTAATGCTTTCGGAAGTTTCGGACACCTAAAAATATTTTTCGGATAGCACGGAGGCAATTCGTAGTGAATCGAACCTCAATAGAGCACAAAAGAGCAAAAAACACAAAAAAGAGCTAGAAGCTGCATGTTGTGGCATCATGTCGCGGCATCCAAGAAACCAGGCAAGCTACTGTGCTCGTGTCGTAGTATCATGCCGCGACACCTGCTTTCTGTTTTACACGTGTACGTGTGCGCTGCGACGCCCGCGTCTTGCCTTGTGGCACTTGCGCACTGCCTTACGGCTCACGTAAGCGCGCTGCATGCCCACCTGCGCGCATCTGCTCACTTATCTCCCCTGTGCGTCCAGCCCGTGCACTATAGCAATTTTTGCATTTTTAATTTCTTTTCTTTCCAAATTGTACTAAGGGCAGTCTTGTCATTTATCTTTCTTATAAATGCCTATATAAACTTTTCTCTCTCATGTAAAAAAACACTTTTGAGAATTGAAGAAAATTATCCAAAAGCTTATAAGCTTTTCTCCAATTGAATTTCCTTGTTGCTTGGATTTTCAATTTTTACCTTTATCCAATTCTTATTGCAATGAAGGATTGGTGGTGGTTGACAAGCTGGTGGAGCTTCCTTTAGGCTTGTTTTTCTCATCCTTGCATGTTCTAATCAACTCCAAGTAAGTATTGCATGTTGGTGTTTGTTGAAGATATTGCTTGCATGTTTCTTTGGTGATTGAATGGGGTATTGTTTGTGTGGATATTGAGTAGTAAAAGTTGTATAATCAATCAAAGATCACTGGTTTATGGCTCGATAAGCTTGCTCTAAGGCTGGCGATGCTACGCGCTAATATTTTGCTATTGCTCTTCTTTGCCTCGTCAACTGATGTAATGTTCTTTCTATCTTAAGATCGAAAGGCTTAGTTGTCTAATTTCTAATGCGTGTCATGCACTAGATAAGAACCTGCAAGGCAAACAAGACCAAGTAGTGCAGTAAAATATAAACAAAAAGAAAAATAAACTTAAACAACAAGAAATTAAAATGTCTAGAGTAAAATTAGAAGTAATATATCTTGATATTGTTTAAGACGCAATCCCCGGTGAAAAACCCTTAAATGATAGAGAAATAATACTAGAGGGGGGGTGAATAGGATTATTTAAATTTCTAAGGCAATAATCA
Source organism: Anacardium occidentale (assembly GCA_026122585.1). Classification (NCBI taxonomy): domain Eukaryota; kingdom Viridiplantae; phylum Streptophyta; class Magnoliopsida; order Sapindales; family Anacardiaceae; genus Anacardium; species Anacardium occidentale. Next base: position 403,015 of record JAJEJH010000197.1, read on the forward strand.
CAACCAAAACTATAATAAACACAATGCACAATAAAAACAATAAAGAGAGAGAGTTCAGAGAAAGCTCAGACAAATTTATAGAGGTTCGGAGCTTTGAACACAAGCCTCCTACGTCTTCTTCTTCAATCAAACCCGATTGAAGTTTCCACTATCTTCAATACCTGAAGATACAATAGTTTTTCTCATAAGGGAATTTCGCCCTTTTTATAGATGTAATGTTGATAAAAGATTGATTGAAATTGCCTCTTAATAGGCTGAAAATCAAATGTAAAGTACGAATTCTCTCAAGTATGTAAGTGTATAAGCTTAGAGAGAGGAACAGAGCAGTGAAAGAATGAAGTAGATAGCTTGGTTTTTTGCAATTCGTTTCAGTAACCCTCTCCACTTCAAATGGCTCTCCTTTTATACTTCATTCATTGCCTAGAATAGCAAGGAGCTGTTTTGCTAGCTTTGTATCCATTGAAGTAGTTGAAAAAAGTAAATTCTGCAATAAATTTTTCAAGCGTACGGTCATGCTCCTCAAGTGCACGGTCGTGCATGCTGCATTTATTGCCTCATTCTGACTCCCAACGGTCGACTTAAAAGCTTAGCGCCAATGATGCATAGTCGTGTGTCCTTGACACACGGTCGTGCTTCGACCTTCATGGTCGTGTGCCTTAGATGTATGGTCGTGCTTTGATCCTTCAGAGTTTTGTCTAAAATTCCAGAAGCTTGCACAGGGTGGCTGCACGATGACCGCACGAGCAGCACACGAGTATTCTTATGCTAGTGCACGGTCGTGTCCATTTTCTGCATGGTTGTGTGCCATATGCATGCCTTTAAGCTCTTGCATGGCTAGCTCTGCACGATCTCCTGGTAGTGCTCTTGGTAGTGCTCCTTATTTTCCATTACGCACGGTCGTGCGTATTGAGCGTGCACAGTCATGCGTTGACTCCTTTTGTTTGACTTGCTGCACGATTTCATTTGCACGACTTGATCTCCCGTGCTCTTCATAAGTTAAGCACACGGTCGTGCTTCCAATGCGTACGGTCGTGCTTCCAATGACTTTTGAGTTCTTTGATTTCACACGGTCAGGCTGCACGGTTGTAGAGGTAGTGCGTTACCCGTGTTGTGCATGTACACGGTCGTGCATCATGCACGCACGCCTGTGCGAGTCTGAGATTTTTCTTCTAGAAAATCACAGAACCTTGCACGGTCAAGCGCATGGTCCCATGTTTTGGACACACGAGGACCCGTTTGGTCAAGCACGGTCGTGCTCCTAAAGCACACGGTTGTGCGAGACCTATAACCTGCAAAAATAAATTTCTTTTTCCCTTCTTTGTCATGAATTACTTCATGCAAGGGATTAATCATCAACTCAATCTCATTATTATTACAAATTAACAACTTAATCATATTTTTTCATCATCAAAACATCAAAGGTTCAACAATCTCCCCCTTTTTGATTGATGACAAAAATATGTTGAAACATGTTAAAATTGAATATTAATTAAGGATAAAAAGAATGCTCCCCCTCACTTTAAGCCTTAATTACCAATCCAAATTAATATCAATTTTAACTTACGAATCATTTCATGCTTTCTCCCCCTTTTTTGCCATAAATAAAAAAAAAACGGTTGACATAGTCTCCCCTATTTCATTAAGATTTCCCAAGACAAGTTATCAAATAAACACACTCCCAATATATGAGGCAATCAAAGCACCATCCAACTTCTTCAAACAATCAACCAATAACATCAATAGAAAGCAAAGGAAATATCAATGTAAATCAATTTATCAAACTAAATTGTAACAGCATAACAATAGAAACAAATCAAATGTTCCTCAAAGACAAGTTTTGGTAAAAAACATGCAAATGTAAATGCAAATGATAGTTCAAGGTTGAGGTGGCTGCTGAGGTGATAGGTCAGCAAGGTCATCCAGAGCAGTAACTCGAGACTCAAGGCGGGTAAGTCGAGATTCCATAGTATCCCGAAAGGCTCGAAACTCAGTGGTAAGCTGAACTACATTTGCATCAGCCTGTGCGACACGCGCATCCAGTTGAGCCACACGCGCATCAACTTGCCTTGTCAGCGCAATCAAGACTTGAAGCTCGGAAGTTAATTGAACTTCTGGACCAGCTTCGGGGCGAGCTCGTCTTCCTCTCCGGGCACTAGTTTTAGCAACTGAAGGCATAGCAAACGGTTCGGTAGATGGCTCATGATCTCCAACAACTGCAGGCAATCTTCATCCATCATTGCCATCTTTCTCAATCACCCTCATCCGAAATAAAGCATCGGCATTAAGCATGTGAGACTCTTCAAAACCAATCCGAAACTCTCCGTAGCCTTCAACAGAAATACCTAATTTTTCAGCGATAAAGGTAATTAGCATACCAAAATCGATAAGAACCTTTTCCTTATCGCTGTGTGACTGGATGTCACTTAACTTGCTGATCAACCATCGAGCCGAATCCAGTTGACGACCATTCATGGCAGCTTCCATTACTGCCATGTCACGAACACTTACATTACTATTAGTGTTCGTGCGAGCGTTTAATGTATATGTAATCATTCGATGAAATATGCGTATGGTCGGATTATCCAAAGAAGAGGCCTTCGCCTTCTGCGCTTCATAAAATCTGAAACCGCCTAGAGATCGCCATACCGCCTGAGTGCTCAGCTCATGTGAAAAGTCTAAAATACCCTCTGAATTACAGCCTAACCAATCACCCAACTGTTCGATCGGTAACATCCAATCCGAATTTGCCAACCGAAATCTCACGATAAAATCAGTAATATTTTCCCGTACGTCATTCGAAATAGATAGGGAACTATAAAACTCATAAACTAAATTTTCATAGGCATCGTTTCGCATGAAAAATATCCCAGTCAACCTAGAAGAATTGACTAAACCCATAATCTCATCTAATACTCCAATTTCCTGCAAAATCCTTCTATCCAAACAATGTCCAACATAAATAGCCTTTTTCATGAGTTTCGATAGGAGTACCTTTTACTGTCGATTGGAACACACGATTGCAAATGGATTATCTGCTCTTGAAGAACTCCTGGAAGGCCCGGAACGAGTCGGCAATTTCATTCTTGGAGGCATTGTGGATTTTGGTTAATGAAATAATTGAAATGGAGATTTGGGTTTGTGTTTGGGATGAAAAACTATCTCAAAATGTAAGAAAACTTGAGAGAAACTTGTAAAAACAAGTTTGAAAACAAATGAAAGCAAGAAAAATGAGAGATTTTGATGAAAAATCGAGAGAGAAAAGAGAGAAATCGCGGCTAAGGTTTGAAATTTTTCGTGAAAATGAAGAAAATGAAACGATTTATTTATATAGATGCGAGTGCACGACCGTGTTTCTTGACGCACGATCGTGTTTTCCCAAATCTGCACGATCGTGCACCCGATAGTTACACGATCGTGTGTGCGCAAAAATCTCGAAAAATATTAAACTTTAAAATACATGCCCGTGTTGTTTCTTGTGCGTGCGCGTGCAGATTAAGCGCGCATTTTAAACAAAACACACGGTCGTGTATATTGGAACACACGGTCGTGTGTTCACGCAGAAGCACGCCCGTGCGTGATTGGAACACACGATCGTGTGTGACCAAAATCACACAGACCTGCATAATTTTCCAGAAATCTACAGAATTTCAAAACAAACCTCAAAACACCTCAAGCCATGAAAAACTTGGATATTTTGATTCAATGAGGTTTTATTATTTGAATTCAGTTACCGATTGATGTCAACTATAGAGTTGTATCGATTCGACTTGAATTTGCATGCAATCTAAACTCATTCAAACAAATATATTCAATCATTTTCATTCATCAAAGAGCATACAACCAATCAATAACATTCTCATTATCATTCATGCATATTCAGATATTCAGTCAAAACATCAAGTAATCAACCAAATCATCATGTAAGCAATAAAAGGTAGAATTCTTAAACACTTACTTGGCTTGCATCAACATTCCAAGCTCCCTCCTTATGTATGCAAATTTCTCCTTGTCTAGAGGCTTGGTGAAGATATCAGCTAGCTGGTGGTTAGTGTCAATAAATTCAAGCACAATATCTCTTTTGCTAACATGATCACGCAAGAAATGATGTCTAATATCTATATGCTTTGTCCTAGAATGCAAAATGGGATTTTTCGAAAGTTGAATAGCACTAGTATTATCACAAAATATGGGAGTTTTTATTATTTTGAAACCAAAATCAGAAAGTTGTTATTTCATCCAAAGAATTTGGGCACAACAACTAGCTGCGGAAACATGTTCGGCTTCCGTAGTAGAAGTTGCAACCGAATTTTACTTTTTCGAAAACTATGAAACTAACATGTTTCCTAAGAATTGACATGTTCCGCTAGTGCTTTTCCTATCAATTTTACAGCCTCTGAAATCAACATCTGAAAAGGCACGTAATTAGAATGTTGAGTTCTTAGGGTACCATAAACTAACATTCGGTGTCCCCTTAAGATATCTCAAGATTCGTTTCACTGCATTCAAATGTGATTCCTTAGGATTTGCTTGAAAACGTGCACACATGCATACACTAAATAATATGTCCGGCCTAGATGCAGTTAAATATAATAATGCACCTATCATGCTTTTATATGACTTTGTATCAACACTTTTACCTCCCTCATCCTTATCAATCTTTGTTGAAGTGCTCATTGGTGTTGGTTGCTCCTTGGGCTCATGCATGTTGAACCTTTTGATGAGGTCTTGAGTGTACTTCGATTGAGTGAGCAATGTTCCTTCCTTCATTTGTTTTATTTGCAGCCCAAGGAAGTAGTTTAGCTCTTCCATCATGCTCATCTCAAATTCCCCCTGCATCATCTTAGAAAAATCTCTACATAGAGATTCATTAGTAGCACCGAAGATGATATCATCTACATAGATTTGAGCAATTAAGATGTCATGCTTATGTTTCTTTATAAATAATGTGGTATCCACTTTTCCGTTTGAAAAACCATTTTCAATTAAGAATGTACTTAACTTCTCATACCAAGCTCTAGGAGCTTGTTTCAAACCATAAAGAGCTTTTCTTAATTTAAAAACATGGTTTGGAAAACTTGGATTTTCAAAACCCGGAGGTTGTTCTACATACACCTCCTCTTGAATAAAACCATTTAGAAAAGCACTTTTTACATCCAATTGAAAAAGTTTAAAATTTAAATGGCAAGCATAAGCAATCAATATTCTAATTGCCTCTAATCTAGCTACGGGGGCATAGGTTTCATCGAAATCAATACCTTCCTCTTGAGAGTAGCCTTGGGCAACTAGTCTTGCCTTGTTTCTTGTAACAATTTTGGATTCATCCACCTTGTTTCGGTATACCCATTTTGTGCCGATGGTGGGATGATCCGTTGGCCTAGGAACTAGCTCCCATACATGGTTCCTCTCAAATTGGTTCAACTCCTCTTGCATGGCCAACACCCAACTCTCATCCTTCAAGGCTTCATCTACCTTCTTGGGCTCCATTTGTGACAAGAATGCCATAAATTCGCAAGTGTTCTTGATTGAAGCTCTTGTCCTTACCCCTTAGGTTGGGTCACCAATGATCCTTCCTTCTTTAACCTCATCTTTTACTCTTGGGAAGGAGGTCTCCTTTTGCACTTCTTGTGGTTGCACAAGCATATCATCTTGGGGTGCTTCCACAATTTGATTCTCTTCTTCTTTAGGAGTGGGGCCATCATTTAGTTTAAGGTCTTCCATAAGCTCCACCACTTCATCATCTTTTGATCTATCCACACACTTAGAAGAAGATTTATCAAATAACACATGTATAGATTCTTCAACAACAAGTGTCCTTTCGTTGAAGACTCTATACGCTTTAGAGGTGGAAGAATATCCTAGGAAAATTGCTTCATCCGATTTAGCATCAAATTTTCCTAAGTTATCATTTCCATTGTTGAGTACAAAGCATTTGTAGCCAAATGGATGAAAATATGAAATATTAGGTTTTTTCCCTTTGAATAACTCATAAGGAGTTTTCTTAAGGATTGGCCTAATCATGACTCTATTGATGATATAACATGAAGTGTTTATGGCTTCACCCCAAAAAGATTTTGGCAAATCATGTTCACACAACATGGTCCTAGCCATTTCAACTAAGGTTCTATTTCTTCTCTCAACAACTCCATTTTGTTGAGGTGTCCTAGAAAAATTATGTTCAATGTCATGCTCATCACAATATGCTTCAAAATCTGAATTTTCAAATTCTTTTCCATAATCACTTCTAATGCAAGTAATTACATAACCTACTTGGTTTTACAATTTCCTAATGAATGGCACAAACATTTTAAAAGCTTCATCTTTATGAGCAAGTAACAAAACCCATGTAAATCTTGAAAAATCATCAACTATTACAAAGCAATACCGTTTCCCTCCTAAGCTCAAAGTTCTAGAAGGTCCACATAAATCCATATGCAATAGTTGAAGTGGTCTAGATGTAGAAACAATATTTTTACTTTTAAAAGATGTTCTTGTTTGTTTTCCTAAAGCACATGCATCACAAATTCCATCCTTTTTGAAAACAAGTTTTGGCAAACCTTTAACTAAATCCTTTTTAGACAATTTTTCCAAAACATCAATGCTTGCATGTCCTAATCTTCTATGCCACAGCCACATGTCTTCCTCCTTGGTTGACATGAGACATAAATCATTAAATGCAATGCTATGCAAGTCAATGACATACACATTTGAGTGTCTATGTCCTATAAATGCAATACTATTAGTGCTTATATCAATAATTTCACAACACAAGGCATGAAAGCAAACTTTGAAGCCCTTATCACATAATTGACTAATACTTAGTAAATTATGTTTAAGGCCTTCAACATACAACACATCATTAATACAAATTGAAGATTTACCTATGGAGCCAATTCCAACAACTTTTCCCTTTGAATTGTCTCCAAAGTTGACATTGCCTCCATCCTTTTCTTTCAATGATGTGAAGAGATCCTTGTTTCCGGTCATGTGTCTTGAACATCCACTGTCCAAGTACCACTTACTTGATTTCTTTCACTTCACCTCCAAGCACACCTACACAAGATATATATTTAAGTCTTCTTTGGTACCCAAATGGTTTTGGGTCTAGGAAGGTTAGTCTTGATTGTCCCTTTAGGAACCCAAACCTTTTTTATTCTATAAGGTTTGTCATTCCTAATTGGACATTTTCTAATAGTATGTCCATGGAAAGAGCAATACTTATATTTTAATTCAATTGATTTAGGCCTTTTTAGAATCTTATGATTGTTTATGAATGGATTACTTCCATTATATCCTAAGCCTTCTCTATTTAGCCCACTTCTTTGAGATGCAAGCATCTCATCTAACCTTTTAGTTCCTATTTTAAATTTTTCCAGAATTTCATTTGATTTACTTAAATCAGCTTTTAACACCTCATTTTCTTTCTTAAGTAAATTCAAGTTGTTTTCAACACTTATTTTCTCATCTAAAACATTTTTACACTCATTTTTAGCCTTTTCTAAACCTAATTTCAGACCAATCATTTCTTTCTTTAACAACTTATTCCTATAGCTAACATTTTTAAATTCTAGCAATAATGAATCAAATGCATCTTGTAATTCATTAAAAGAGAATGAGTTAGATTCACATACCTCATCATCTTCTGAATCACTTTCGGCCATGAAACACAAATTAGCTCTCTCCTCTTCATCACTTTCATCACTAGAATCATCACTACCACTCCAAGTGGCAGCTAAAGCTTTTTTCTTGTATCTTTTCTCACCATTCTCCTTCTTCTTCTTCTTCAGCAGTGGACAATCTTGTCTGATATGTCCAGGCTTCTTGCATTTGAAGCAAATCACCTCTTTGTCATTATCTTCCTTATCTCTCCCTTTAGACTTAAAGTTGCTTCTTCCTTTCATCTTCTTATTCCTTGACAGAAATTTTCCAAACCTCCTTGCCAGCAGGCTAACATCCTCCTCATCCATGGAGGATTCTTCTTCTTCCTCTTCTACAGCCTTAAGAGCAATGCTTTTAGTATTTTTGCTCTCATCCTCCTTTGGTTTTCTTTTCATCTCAAATGTGAGCAAACTTCCGATCAGCTCATCCATTCCCAATTTTGTTAAATCCTTGGACTCCTCTATCGCGGTTACTTTCATGGTCCAAGATTCCAGTAGGGACCTCAATATCTTCTTTACCAATTCCATATTTTCAAACTTCTTCCCCAGTCCTCTTAGATCATTGACTAGGTTTGAGAATCTTTTATACATATCTGTGATGTTTTCGTTCCCCTTCATCTCGAATAGCTCATATTCTCTGAATAAAAGTTCAATCTTCGATTCTTTAACTTGGCTTGTTCCTTCATGAGTAGTTTGAAGAATGGTCCACACTTCCTTAGCCGATTCGCATGGCGATACTCTATTGAATTCTGTAGAATCCAAGGCACAAAATAATATGTTAATAGCTTTGGCATTTAAACTTAATAGTTTTTCATCCTCATCATTATAATCACTTTCATTCTTAGGTAAGCTAGTTCTAGGATCTACAGGAACAAAATCTCCTTGTTCAATTATTTTCCATACCTTATAGTCTATAGACCTAATGTGAAGTCTTATCCTAATCTTCTATTGGGTATAGTTAACACCACAAAACAGTGGTGGCCTAGTAGTGCATTGGCCTTCACTAAAAACTGGTGTAGAAGTGCTAGCCATTTCTCTATTTGAATCTTTAACTTTAAAAATCGTTAGATTTTGTAAATATTCTAGAGTCCTGCTCTGATACCAATTGAAAAACCCTTAAATGATAGAGAAATAATACTAGAGGGGGGTGAATAGGATTATTTAAATTTCTAAGGCAATAATCACAACCAAAACTATAATAAACACAATGCACAATAAAAACAATAAGAGAGAGAGTTCAAAGAAAGCTCAGTCAAATTTATAGAGGTTCGGAGCTTTGAACACAAGTCTCCTACGTCCTCTTCTTCAATCAAACCTGATTGAAGTTTTCACTATCTTCAATACTCGAAGATACAATAGTTTTTCTCACAAGGGAATTTCGCCCTTTTTACAGATGTAATGTTGATAAAAGATTGATTGAAATTACCTCTTAATAGGCTGAAAATCAAATGTAAAGTACGAATTCTCTCAAGTATGTAAGTGTATAAGCTTAGAGAGAGAAACAGAGCAGTGAAAGAATGAAGTAGATAGCTTGGTTTTTTGCAATTCGTTTCAGTAACCCTCTCCACTTCAAATGGCTCTCCTTTTATACTTCATTCATTGCCTAGAATAGCAAGGAGCCATTTTGCTAGCTTTGTATCCGTTGAAGTAGTTGAAAAAGTAAGCTCTGCAATAAATTTTCCAGGCGCACGGTCATGCTCCTCGAGTGCACGGTCGTGCATGCTACATTTATTACCTCATTCTGACTCCCAACGGTCGACTTAAAAGCTTAGTGCCAATGATGCACGGTCGTGTGTCCCTGACGCACGGTCATGCTTCGAACCTTCATGGTCGTGTGCCTTAGATGCATGGTCGTGCGCCTTAGATGCATGGTCGTGCGCTGATCCTTCAGAGTTTTGTCCAAAATTTCAGAAGCTTGCATGGGGTGGCTGCACGATGACCGCACGAGCAC